>CM020178.1:36890641-36912121 GCA_009805545.1 Oryza longistaminata
AAGCTGTGAAGTCAGTACTGGCTTGGAAGCAAAACCTTGGAGCATCAGGGAAGAAACCGTCGTGCCAGACTCTTTTGATGACGTGCGGAGCATCGTCGTTCTCGCGAGGTATAAGAGCCAGCGGGACGCCGGCCTGGCTTGTATACGGTGGTTGATCAGAGCTCCGGCCAATGTCCGGCGACCAGATGGGCTCAGAACCACCGCGTGTCGCCGCCGGCGTTGCGCCCAAGACGGCGGCGCGCATTGGCAGCTTCAGCCGCCTCTTGTCCGGGCTCGACGCCGGCGGCGTGCTCAGGGACGTCGAGCCGGAGAAGATGAAGGACGAGATCCGGCGGTGGGCCAAGTCCGTCGTGTCGCTGGTGCGGCAGCTCAGCTTCGGCGCGCCGCCGCCGCCGGAGAATCATCGCAGCAGCAACTCGATAGTTCACACCAGCTAGCTGAAGTAGCTTACTCTTGTTTTCTTATTTAAATTTAACATTTTTTTATTGTAGATGAAAGATCATTTCATCTACAATAGATGCATGTAGTTCTCAATTCCCCTGGTTTCTGGCGATGGAAGAAATATTGCAAATCTGTTAGCATGCTTCCCTAACTACTACTACTTTTTTTTCAAAAAAAAAATCTATAACTTAATTAATCATGTGATAATTTTAATTTATTTCCCCGAACTACTACTACAACTAACTTTTTTCATTCTGTAACATGATTAATCATGTGTTAATTTAAAAATTATATAATTTAATTAATCATGTGTTAATAATCCACTTTGTTATTCGTGGCAAAGAGGAAAAATTTTGAACTTCCTTGTTCGATCACATCCTTAGTGCAACGACGACTGCTTATGGAAATATACAAGTTTGTCGTGATGCAAAGTTTGATCACGATAGCGCGACGCAATATACAAGTTTGAATACGTTAAAAAAAACATGAGAATTTGTTATAGTGTACAATATTCCTAGTGGTTTAATTTATTTTGTTTCTTTCTAATATTAATTTTATTATTGTATCATCAGGCACGGGTTGATATAGTTAGGGGGAAACTTATATTGTTATTGGATAATGCTCTGGATCTACTCATATATATAGAGGGTTCGAGTTAAACATGGGGTTAAACTGAAATCTAGAGAGGGTTTTTACCTCTCTTTTTTAAATCCTACTCCTGTAAACATTTGCTGTGTAATTTAGAAGAGGTAAAAAGAAGTAAAATTCACTACTAGTGGTTTTGCTATTTCTATTATCAATAGTACTGAATTTGTTGTGTATACAGTGGTCATGACTCTTTATATGGCATGACCTTGTGGGTCCTGGTTTAGTAAATCACTAGAAACGTTGTATGTGTTGTTTGGTTAATTTTATGAATCTTTTGAACTGAGGATATATGACATGACAATTGTATTTGGAGGTACAATATTTGGCTTTAAGATATTTCTTGCCGTTTTGTTTGTCTTACACAATCACCCATACAGTCCAACACAAGTAATTCAACTAATTGTGTACAGGAGGCGCGCCCACGATCTTTCTTGCCGTTTTGTTTCTCTTACATAATTAGTTGAATTATGTTGTGTCTCCACCTCACAGGTGGTATGTTGTAGCCTTATGCTCTGTTATTAAAAATAGACTAGGAGACCTTATACTCTCAGTTAAGTTATGCGGATTACATATTGTATTTACTTCCCCCGTCCAAAAAAAAAACTAACCTAAGCAATAATGAGACATTACATAGCACAACGAATCTTTGCCTATGTTGTTTTTTTTTTGGACGGAGGAGTACACAGTTGGGAAAAAATACGGAAAGAAACCATAGCTAGGAAACAGAGGGCCATTTTGGTTTGATGCCAAATGTGCCCTACCAAATTATTGGCATTTTGAATAATAGTTTGCCTAGTGTTTGGTTTGGTACCAAAATGTGCCAATAAGACACATAAGTTGCTAAAACATTTGACACTACCAAAACTTACCTATGGTTTGACATTGCTAATATTTTGGTATGGTAGCAAACCAAACGAGCCCAGAAAACCTCTAAACTACCCTCTCCTCTCCTCTAACCCTATTTATATGTCAATGCCCTGCCAACATTTTATATTTAGTGTTGGGCTCAATTAGTGGTAACTGGGCTGGGCCTTCGTGGGCCGCCGGTTTCGCAACAGTCCAGTTAGTCTGGTGTTCGGCCCGTTCAGTAATATGTGGGCCAAGTTAGATTAGATTTTGTGACCGGTTTTGTAAGTTGGGGGACGCCGGATGTCCGGTTTTGCGGTTCGGGGACGATTTTGTATCTCGCTGACAAGTTGAGGGACCTTGCGTGTACTTTTCCCTATTTAGTGTTGGGCTCAATTAGTCGTAACTGGGCTGGGCCTTCGTGAGCCGCCGGTTTCGCATCAGTCCAGTTAGTCTGGTGTTCGGCCCGTTCAGTAATACATTGGGCCAAGTTAGATTAGGCAGGGCCCAGTAAGGCCCACAAAGAGCCGAGCAAACCTAGGGTTTATGAGCACGGAGCGTATAAAAGCGAGCCTCCACGCCGCCGTCCCTCCCCCGCAGCCACCACCACCCCCCACACCGGAGCACAGCGAGGCGGCGCCGCAGCCCCATCTTCTCCGGTGAGTCTTCGTCCCTCACCCTCGCCTTCTCTGCCGGAACCCTAAAACCGTATGATCTCTACGAGTACGATGGATGGATAGCTTCTAGTTTTGGTCAGTTCGATGGCATTTGCTCGTTCTGCTCGTTGTCTAATCGCTTCTACGATCCTATACGGCTATTGGCCCAGTAGTATTACTGCAAGAATCGTAAGCTTAGTTCGAGATTTTTCTTGTAGACGATTTGTTACCTACCTAGATTTTGTTTACTAGCGGGTGATTTATTTCGCTCGGTTAGATCTGGTAATATACGAGCCGATTTTGATGTAGGGGGAACGAACTGTTCTTGTAATGAGAAAGGTTGTAGCCCAGATTTCATTTGCAATCGATGCAAATTCTTGGCAAATGTTGCGTTATAATAATCATATATGGGTCACTTTTTGGCTTCTGGTCATTAGTTACAGGATCTTACAGTAGGCTGTTGGTTTTGGTTATGTAGGTGAAGCGAAATGGCGACGATTCCGGAACCTTTGATCTGGGAGATTGTCAAGAAGAACAACTGCTTCCTGGTGAAGCAGTTCGGGAATAGCAATGCCAAGGTGCAGTTCACCAAGGAGCCCAACAACCTGTACAATGTCCACTCCTACAAGCACTCTGGTCAGTAGTCGCTTCTTGCAACGTTGCTGGCTTTTGATGGAAACCAAGCATTTCATTCAGTCTCTGTAAAGTGCTGACTTGGGTGATGATGTGTTTTGTAAGGCTTGGCGAACAAGAAGACCGTGACGATCCAGCCATCAGGTGCGAAGGACTCGGCCGTGGTCCTCTCCACAACCAAGACCAAGAAGCAGAATGCCCCAGCGAAGCTCTACCACAAGTCTGTGATGCGCAAGGAGTTCCGCAAAATGGCTAAGGCTGTCAAGAACCAGGTATTAGCACGTGAAACTACTTCCTTGCATAGCTTCTTGTCCTTGTCATGCCTTGCGATGCTAGAAGCTTTAAATGCACTGCTATGAACATAAAGCATCCTATATTTGGCTTCATTACTCTTTTCTTATTTACTGCTGTGATGAGCCGTAACACATAAGAAGGCCAACCGATCAATTGGTTCTTCAATGAAATACTCTTGTTACGCTTGGCTTCTGAGCGTTTTGTATTGTCTTGATATGTTGAAGTGCCTCTCATTTGTGAGGTTCAGACGTTAGGATGGAACTATGAGATCATCATACGGAACACTTAAAACTCATACAGTGTTTTTTACAGCAGTTGGTATAACTTGCTCTGAAAAAAAACAGTTAGGTGTCAATGACTTGCAAGTTAGTTTGTGAGAATTCCTGATTTTCTTTTTCAGAACCATCTTTTTTCCCTGTTTGTGTTATACATTGCTAATGCAAACTGCTGCTGTGATGAGCCGTAACACATAAGAAGGCCAAACCGATCAATTGGTTCTTCAATGAAATACTCTTGTTACGCTTGGCTTCTGAGCGTCTTATACTGGCATCATGCCTTTTTGATATGTTGAAGTGCCTGATCTGTGAAAACCTTCAGATTTTCAAATGGAACATTTTGATACTCAAAACACCAGTTTTAACAGCAGTTGATACAACTTGCTCTGAAAATTCAGGTATTTGCCAATGAATTGCAAGTTAGATTCCAAGTATTTGCTTTTTAATAACCAAGTTTTTGTCCTATTTGAGTTAAATTGATTATAAATTGATAATGCAAGATGCAGCTGTGATGAGACGTAACACATAAGAAGGCCAAACCGATCAATTTGTTCTTCGATGAAATATATTTGTTACGCTTGGCTTCTGAGCTGAATCTGCCTCTAGTATTTCTTCTCTATACGGCAGCTTTCCTTTATGTACCTTACTGAACAATCATCAGTAGTTTGTTCTTTAATTTGCTGTTATTCTGCCCTTCAGGTGAGTGACAACTACTACAGGCCTGACCTGACCAAGCCGGCTCTTGCGAGGCTTAGCTCAGTGTACCGCAGCCTCCAGGTTTCCAAGTCTGGTGCCAAGAAGAAGAACAGGCAGCCAACTAAGCTGTAAATCGCTTAAAGCTCGCTTTTTTTTGTCAAGGGGCCTCGTGGTGTTCATGTTTCCAGCTACCTCTGTTCGTAACAGTGATTGAGACTTGAATTGATATCTATGCTAGAATTGGATCAACCATGCTACAAATCTACTCTAGTTTGTACTCGCTACAATTTTGGTCTGCTGTGCCCTTGTTCACTTTGCACTTGATAATAGCGCTAAAGCTTATGTCATCAAATTGCTGGTGCCGTTTGCTTGGTACACATCCCCGTGTAGCTTCTGCGACCAGTTTACCTATTTTTTTTATCAAGCTGTGTAGGTGGTGGCATGGTGGCATCCATGCGCTGTTGCCATTAGCCAAATCATTCTGCTTATTACATCAATCACTAATGTGTTAGTGAGAGCGGGGCGAGGATTTTCTATGGGTCCTACCCTTATATTGTTCTACACGTAACTATCTATAATGATAATTAATGATAATGTCATTATGTAGAAATGTTAACCCATGAAGACGATGGCCTTGCATTGTGAGTTTCTGACAAGCGGAAGCTTCTAGAAGGTCTGCCACTCTGTGAGAGTGCAAGCTGTTGTGATGTTGCACCTGCTGAGGCTGAGGCCCGAAGCGTTGCCGGACCGAGCGTAGCCATGAGCCCGAGCTTGGCGCCTTCTCGTACATGGTCTCCGGCCGCAGCGGCGCGACGTGCAGGCGACGCGTCGAGCTGCAGGCGCTCCTCCCCAGAACCGACGATGGCGCCGCCGTCCACCGGGAACGCGAACGGCGTGCCCCACGCGCCGCTAGCCCGAACGGCCCGTACTCCCTCCGGTTGGTCCTGAACGCCAGCGACCTGATCGCCGCCGACGGCGGCGCCCCGCCCTGCGCCGCCGCGGCGTAGTGCCCGCTCACCGCCGTCAGGTACTCCTCCGGGAAGCCCAGCTTGATCTACGTCCCCAGCAAAATGAGACTCAGCTATGGCTGCGCCAAGAACAAGGTGAAGATGGTGTTCAGGTGTTGGGTGTGCACCTGGGTGGTCTGGTTGCCGCCGGCGCCGCCGTGCCGCTCGCCGGAGACGGCGACGCCGTTCCGGTCGTACTCGACGGCGATGTAGTCGATGCACCGGTCGTACGACAGGGTGATGCTACGGACGCCGGTGTGACCGCCGTCGTCCCAGGGGCTCCCTCCGGTGCCGCCCCATGGCCCAACCTTCATGATCTTCTTGGACACAACCATCTTCTTCTGAGGTTGCTGCTCCTGCAGAAAGAACAAAAAAAATTGGGATATCCAGTATAAATGAAGTGTATGAGTTGCTCACTGAACTTTTGGATAGAAAAATTCAGATGAATTTTCTGTTTTCAACACTGCAAGACTGAAAATGAAGTGCATGACTTGCATACCATGTTTGGTTCAGATATCTTGAGAGCTATAGCAAGTAGTAAGGTGAGCAGCTAAGCTTATTCAGAGAACAAGTGCGCTAACAGATAAAAATGGATAGGGAATTTTTTTTTTGTTTGCAGGAAACAACCAGATGGAAGAACAGAAATATTAGGATATATAGGAAAAATACTACATAGTGGCAATTGGGTGATAAGTGGGAATCAGAACCGGATGCTGTAATGGCAGTACACTGCTTTCTAGAAAGCTAAGCATATTGTACATGAAGTTTTGTTCTCCAAGAGTCCAAGTATAAATTCCGGTAACATGATCCTGCCAATATCTAGTTTTCAGTTCAATGTTACCACTCCTGGTGATATTTTATTTACATATCGCATAGCTTTTGTGTAGTATAAGTTTTTTAGGGAAAAGAAATCAAAGTTTGATATTTTGGAAAATAAAGCCTTCATGTTATTTTTGCTCTTCTTCTTATAAGGAAGAATATGCAGCTTTCCTGTCTATTCGAGAAAAAAAAAAGAAAAAAACGCCTTCATATTGACTCACGAATTGCTCACTTAAACTTAAGTTCATAAGCATTTGCACGTTAACATCAGATAAGGACCTGAAACAAATGTTGTACCTCATGTCATTACAGTGCTTTGAAAAACAGAAATGAAGATGTAGACAGTGGACTCATACTCATAGGTAACTCCTTGAACTTTGTTCGTTCCAAATTCGTCTGTCCCCAGTCCCCACTGAACAACTCAATCCTTTGAATTTTCTGGAAAAAAAAACTGAGTCCAAACTGGACGCATGAAATTCGGATAACACAATTTATCTCACATATTATTACATGCCTATTATGCAGGGTTGCTGCCAGAAATACCATTCATGGCCAATTGGGATTGAGTACTACTACTGCTGAACCAATGTTCAATACAACCTTGTTTGACAGCATCCAGAAAGTCTGAAAACACAACCAGCAGTTGTCGTTTTCTAACTTCAGATGTGGGCTTCACAGCATTTGCAAATTGCAACAATGATGTTCTCTGTGACTTCAAGAAAGTAGTATTTCTGTATACATCAAACACTTGTCTGAAGACAAATGATTGAAGTGTTTGTGATAAGGCCTCCGATCAAGACTTGCATCTCATCTCCATAAAAAGAAAAAGAAAAAGAAAAAGAGAAGTGAAATACAATTCAAGACTTGCATCAGTGCTGCTAGTAGCACAAATGGTTCATCTCTTGCCAACCATCTACTGCACAACAAGATTCTTGAAGTGGTTCGGCTGTGCAATTCATCATCTTCTCCTGAATCCTGGCCTATCAGAGTCAGAGCCGGTGCTTACACTACAAACAATTGCATTCTCTTCAACTCCTGACCCAATAAAATGGCAATTTGCAGAGAAGCAAGTACAACAGCAGTGGCAACCACATTCCATTGGCAATTTGGCATACATTGTAGTAGCAGCAGTATTGATCTTAGGTGTACAGCCACCTAAAGCTTTTGCTGATCTGTCCTGAGCTAATCAAAGAGCTAATCAAGTTCAAGCAACCCAAATGACAGTGGGTCACAATAACAACTTGACAGGTGTGTATCAGTGTATGCTGTGTCTGGACCCTGTTTGGACCATGCTGCATCTTTTTCTTGCATTGGCTGTCAAGTGTTAAAAGCATACTAAACCCCAATTGCTTAATTGCTTTTGCTTCTTTTTTTTTTGAGCTAATGCGCCAAATTATGAACTGCTAATTATAGCTTTGGTATGCATGATTAAGTGATTAACAGTTAGCAGTCTCCTATCTTTAAGCTATGGTTAGAATCCACTTATTGTTGCAAATCTACAATGAGCTGTCTGATTTGAATGTGGGGCCCACAGCCAGTCTCCTCCTCTCCTATATAAAGGCACACACTCTCCTCTCACCCATCTCACAAATTTCTCTTCAAATTTCAAAGCACACAAATTTTTCTCTCTCTTGCAGTATTATTATTACTACCATGGCATCCAGGATCTTGTACGCCGCCGCCGTCGTCGCGGCCGTCGCCGTGTCGTCCCTCGCCGGCGTCGCCTACGCCGCCGACGCCCCGTCGTCGCCGCCGTCCTCTGCCCCGCCGTCGCGCTCCTCCTCGGCAACCTCCGCCAATGAGCTTGAAGATCATAGTTGAATCGAATGCTGCTGTCAAACATGCGTGATGTGTTACGCATCGCGTGATATCTTCTTCTTCTTGTTCTTCTTCTTCTGTTTGAGATTGCTCGTTCTCTGACCTGTGTGGCATGTATTTTTATCGATTCAGTTGAGACAATTCCTCAGCAGCATTCATTCAATCTGATTCAGTATTTCATCGTTTTCAGCACTAAGAGCTTGACTGATCATTTATTTTGATGGTGATACATGTTGCTTTTGGAGTGATGTTTCTTTCATGAGAAAATTTTTGACGTACCCAGAGATGTCAAAAATATATATTAAAATAATATTTTAAGTTACCAAAATTTTCACTAGAAAATGTTAGTATACCTCCTGATAAAAAACGTAAAATCACTTTCTTTCATAGTTAATCAGTAGTGGCGTATTATTTCAAAGGAACAAAAGAGAGAAAAAAAACTGTAGTGTCGTAGTCTGCTTTGCTCTTTCTGTTTGGACAAAGCACATATCACTTCCTTTTTTATTTTGGGGTATTTTCTCATACAATTTACATCCCATTCCTAGAGAGAAAAGGTGAAGCTTTAGTTGGGATAGAAAGGGGTTAACAAATGGGATAAAGCGTAAAAGCAGATCAGCAAAGCAGCCATCTCATGGCTGTAAAGCAGCAGGCGTACACGTACATGTTGGAATTCCTTTCGAATTGTTTAACATATATGCTGGCAAAAGGAAATGTATATACCATAGTTGCAGAATTGCAAGTGACATGCGTTGCAATTCTGACATGAATCGGATGTCGGATTTTTCATCGGATCTCCAGTTTCCTACGTTGCAAATGTACAGGATTTAGCAGTTCAGAAGTACTCCAGTACATTTTAGGATCTGTTTAGATCCCCTGGCAAAATTTATCACCTGATCACATCGAATGTTTAGACACATACACGGAGTATTAAATATAAACGAAAAAATAACTAATTACACATATTGTGTGTAAATTACAAAACGAATCTTTTAAGCCTAATTGATCTATGATTTGACAACGTAGTGCTACAGTAAACACTTGCTAATGACGGATTAATTAGGCTTAATAAATCCGTCTCGTAGTTTACATGCGGAATCTCTAATTTGTCTTGTTATTAGTATATGTTTAATACTTTAAATGTGTGTCCGTATATCCGATGTGACACGCCAAAACTTTACACCGTGATAAACACCCCCCTTACTGTGAAAGCGAGAGATGAAATTGCAATGACACGAATGCGACATGAAGAATTAGCTCGACATAGAGCTGTCAGTCGGTTTCAGACCACAATGGAATACAATGGCCATTCAAATCGAAACGTTCAACAGTTTTGTCTGCTCTGCATTACAACAGAAGATTTCACGTCCATCCGTGTTGCCTGGTCGGTTTACGCCTGGCATTATCTCACTCTCCGAATTTACAGCACCAGGTGAAAAAAAAAATTGAAGACTATCAGATTCATGTTAACTGCTATTGTCATGCACAGGGCAAGCTACACATCGATCGAACTGGACTGGCCTGAGCAGTGTGCTTCACATTTTAGGTAGCAAGACGTATACATGAGAAACTTGGAAAACATTCAGAGCCGCGTTGCTGGGAGGCAGACAGCAGCCAGTGTTCAGAGCAAACAAATTCCCTGCAGCCTCCGTGTTCTTCTGTGCAGCTTCCAAATTACGACAGTCCAGTCATCTTGATCTCCTGAAATTAAGCGCGAGAAGCGGCGAGCCCGTGATTGTTCCATCAGAAAGCTGAAAAATCTTCAGCCTAAATGGATATGCGCAATTATCTCCTTTCTAATGTTCACTTGCTTCGTGTTCAGTGATCCTATTATTCAGAGTCGCTGTCCATGTTGTGCATTGCTTTCAACCCCCTGGGGCGCTGTGAAACCAGAAAACAATCAAAGAGGCTCATTTAATCAAGGGCGTCATCTAGGGATTTGCAAGACTGAAATTGATTTTGGCATGTTACTAATCCAATCCAACTCACCTTTTTAGAAACCTTCTTCTCTCGGACTTCGTATCTTTCCAGTGTCAAGTCGCAAAGCCATGTTCCAGGGCATACAAGCTGCCAAAGATGAACAGAACTTAGGGAAGAATAATATGGTGACGGAGTTATATGCAACCTCAAGAGAATCATATCGACAAAACAATAGATATCAATGGTTGTCTGAATCATAACTTAAGCCTGCGTAGGACACAACTAACTAATCATTGATCTGCCATATATTAGAAATGGAACTCAACGGAAACAGCACAGCACTTCCTGGCAAATTGCCTGCCAGATCAGCTCATTGATACAGAAACTGTAATGTAGTCACAAGATGAAAATTATGGCAATTAGTTTGGCTGCTTCAATGAAGGAAGGTAAGGATCACACTCAATGGTAGGGACTGTACAGATCAAGAATTGAGGTGGCAATCAAATGGAAATCATCAATCAGCTTTTAATCTGTCTTATGTTTGCTTCAGACAGAAGCATACCGAATTATGGACACCTCTAGGCAAGCAAATTTAATAAATGAAGCATCCACTGCATATCAGTATTATATTTGCACGTCTTGTTTGGTTAAGGAGCAAGGCAGGCAGCGTGCGCAGAGGTGGCACTATGTTCCATGTGATCTCATCTCATCTATTTAAAATTTTTAAAAAATAATGCATAGCCACTACTCCTATGTCATGGCAAATTCTTGTGTTACTGAACTATAGCACAGTAAGTTAGGAGCTGACAACTACAGGCTAATAGCATGTTGCAATAATGAGTTTAGAATCTCTGTGCAACAAGCAAGGAACATATACACAACTATTTACCATATCATATGCACCAAGATAAGAATCCTATGCGCATTGATGTGAACTGGAATGCATTGAATTTAATGAGATATAAAGCTAAGATGAAAGGTGCATACATTCACTGTCCTCTGGATGACTTTGGCTCTCTTCTTGGGCCTCTGAGGAAGCTTGGATCCTTTGAACACCCAGAAGTCCTCTTCTTTCTCTTTGTTCGTCAGGGCGACTGCAAATTTAGGCCAGATCGACCCCTCGCTCCCTGACGACGAACCCTTCTTGTCATCTGGGGAGGTCGGCGGACCTCCATTGTTGTTGATGATGTTGCTGCCCCTTGCAGGGCGTTCTCTTTCAGGTGAGGCGACTGCCCGGATCCCGTTCATCTGATGCTGCTGCGCTGAAGATCTCATTGCTCCAGACTCCTCTGAATTCCTACCAATCCAGAACACCAGCTATTATAAGTGATGCAGAAAAAATGGCAACGTGCTAATGTTATCTTTTGATTTTGGTTTGGTTGTGGTTGCAAGCAACCAATGTTAGATTCTGAAGCTTGTCTAGCCGAAAAGGAGAACATAGAGCCAAAAATGATTATTTTTTTTAGAGGAAAAACTTGGCTGGAGCTCTGCCTATTCATCCGAGGAGTAGTAGAATTAGAATAAAACACAGTTTTGGGGCATCACATATTACTCCCTCCGTTTCATAATGTAAGACTTTCTAGTATTCTCAATATTCACATATATGTTAATGAATCATGTCTAGATTCATAAACATCTATATAATGTGAGTAATGCTAGAAAGTCTTACATTATGAAACGGAGGAAGTATGTTTCAGAAATTTCCCAACAAACATCTAAAAGGGAAGGGGGGACAATAAACAAACCGAACACTTTAGACAAAATTGTGCATTTAATTCTCTTCATAAAAAGGTTGTGTACATCTAACCACCATTTTTTATTAAGCACAGTAACTGTATGTTTAATCTTCAGTAGGCAGTCCTGTGTTTTTCTTATTAGTCAAGCAAAGTAAGGTGACAGATAATCTATTGCTAGAAACAAAATGAACATTCAACAACAGTGACTGATTTCGCGGTGAAAACTGGATAAATAGATTTTTATCTCTAAATCTTCTTACAGCAAATCATTCTTAGATTCTCACATAGGGAGAAATGGAGCACCAAAAATGCATGATTCATCACATTTTGGGGGAAGGGACAAGTAAGCAGGCAATAAATTTCAGCAATTTACCTATGTCATGTTTCATCATCTCCAGATAAGAAACAAAGCATTACAGGAAGAAAGAGAACGACACAATGAATGAACAAGTTGTCACCATCCACCTTACGAGTGGTTGTGACTGACTTGAGATAAATATGGTGTTCCCCCCTCAAGCCAAAATTAGTCGACAGAAAATTAGCTGAGACTAACATCCAAAGGCAGACCGAATGTAATTATGATAAGCTATTAGCGTCAACCTCATACACAGTTGTTTCACAAAGAACATCGTTGTAGCAAAGCCGCATACACTGGATGAGGCAATCGAAACGGAAGCAGCCTTCACAATTGGCAGTTCCGTTTCAGAAAAGAACTCTTAATAATTCACATATGGCCCTGACCTAGATAGAGATCGACAGCCAAACCAAGTCAGCTAAGTTGGAACCTTGGAGATAGATTGACCAAAAAATTCAGCAAGTACCATCTTGCTTGTTATTGAAAGAACATATCCCTCAAATTGTCCAATATTTTAGCCTTTCAAAGACCCAATTTGAGCATAAAAAGTAACACAATCACCCATAAAAAGTAAAACCAGTATCTAGCACACCAGAATCAAACAAAGAAAATTAGTGTCAAGACCACAAAAACATCATGGTCTTCACTTCACATCCCGTAGACAAACCCAACGATTTTGGACACCATAATCATCTCCCGTTACAAACCAAAACCATCAATTCATTGCTTATAATGGGTGCCTCCATCAATATATAAACCACTATTTGTGCTTAGTAACCTCTGCATCATACAATCACAACGGCAATGACACCAAAAGTGAAACCGAATCAGATCAAGAACACTAACGCTGCTCGATGTCACGTGCCCGGGGCAGCCAATCACGTGACGGCCAGTTGTTCTTTCAACGCAATAGTTATTCCAAATCTTATCGCATTAGTTTAACTGACGCTTAACAACAAAGCAGTCAGAGAGCACACGCAACGGGCACGGCAACATCGCAAATACCAAAAATGATTTTTAAACCAAAAAAAAAGAAATAAAAAGAGAGAGAAAATGGCTACCTGACAGCGCGGTGGTGGGCGTGGCCGGCGGTTGTGTGGTGGCGGTGGTGGTGAGCCGCCGCGGCGGCGGCGGCGGCCGCAGCGCAGCCGCTTCCGGTTGCCCCACTGCAGGAGCAGGTCGCGCTCCGCCGCCGTGCCGCCGCCGCTGCGGGTGGAGCCCCGCGTGTGGTAGTGGTTCCTCGCCTCCTTCTCCATTGCTGGACCAGAGCTCGCCCTGCACGTGTCACAGCAACAAAAAAAAAAGAAAAAAAAACACAGAAATTCAGCAGCAGAAGGGAAGGAAGAAAGATTCATGGTGGGAAGGGAAATTGCTAGAATTTCAATCAGTTTGGAATATTGAAGAATTGCAGACGAAATTGCTTTGAGGACAGATCAGTTATTCAGTTCAGACCAATTGGTCTAAAAATAATCTCAAGATTTTATTACAAATCTTCCGCTTTAATTCTCCGAACGAACTAGGAGAAGGGCAGGTTCAACAAACTTTAACTCAATTTCACCCTCCACCCAAAAGAAAAGAAAAAATCTTCTCAGCTGCCCGATCAAATCACCGGAACAAGATGAGACACCACTAAAACGCAACTCAATTTTAAGCGGCCGAGGAAATCAGCCAGATAAAGTTGCAAACTTTTGGGAGTTTTGTGACCACTTTGCTTTCAAAAATTCAGACTGAAACCTTAAAAAAAAAATCAGACTGAACGAACTCAAAATCGGGCAAGAATCAGACAAATTAACAGATCGAATTTAAGATGAAGGTATATATTCAGCTCAATTTAACTCATCTATTCTGGAAAAAAAAAGCAACCTAGATAAAGGGGAGAAAAAACAGAACGATACAGTTTTCGGTAATCCTACAGTACAGAACCAAAATTGAAAATTCAACACAGAAATGGACAGTGAAAAAGTTAGAAAGAGGGGACAACAAATCGGACAAAATTTGAGACGAGAAACAAGAAAACGGCGAGCAGACGAACAAGCCAATTTGGGAGCAGAAAAAACAAGAGTAAAATGTGCTAACTTGGTGAGGTAAACAAAATCATCAACACGAGAGAAGCAAAACGCAGGGGATGACCCAAATCATCACCAGCATCCTACCTAAGGAAAATCAGCTCCCTCTTTCCAATCGACCCACTACAAGGAAAACCAAATTAAAACTGACAAGATTTGTGACGAAATCAAGTCGATCCCAATCAGAACCCCCAACCGCGCAAATCCCAAGTTAGGCAGCTCAGATACGAAGCACACTTGATGCAGCTAATGCGTCTTGGCGAAATTGGATTCAAATCACGCAGTCTGAATCATCCCTCACTCCATTCCCAATCGCAGACAGAGGCGCAGACAACGGCGGAAGAAATTCCAGCACAGGAAAAAGCAGCCGCAAAAAGGAATTTAATCCCGGGGGAATAAAGAGGGAACTGAATCTTCCAGATCAAACAACCAATTAGCAAGAACCGCAGAATCCAGAATTCGAACAAACCACAAGCCAGAACTCACAACAATTCAGAAGGGAAAATTTTTCCATCACTGTGAAAGTAAAACTTTTCCAACTCCAATCCCCACCAAAAATTTTACCAAACAAAGCACCACAGAGACAACAAAAAAACGCAGAGAATCAAACTGTTAAGGGTAGTACCTGCGAACACTTCGCTCCAATTCACCTGACAAAGCCAAAGATTCCTCACTCCTCTTCTCCTCCTCCTTCTCCTCAAGAACACCGACAGATCAAGGGAAGAAACCCAGACAATGGATTCCTCAGGCTGCGGTGAGAAGAGTACGGAACCCAGAGAGAGAAAATCGGGGCGCCTTTGTGGCCGGCCGTGTTCTTCCTGTTCCTCCCCCCCACCACCAGAAGCCAGAGCCAGAGGAAGAAGAAGAAGATGAAGGCCATTTTATATGCCATCTCCTCCCCTCTCTCTCTCTCTCCCCCACTTCTCGACCCGTCTCGGGATGAGCACACCAAATCCGGATCCTATCAGCGCCTCGCTGGCCCTTTCTCAGCCGTTGATCTACAGATCGACGGTCCAGATCGCCCCACCGCGCTCCTCTCCGCGGTAAAACGTGCCTTTGCCTCGCTCCCACTAATGGGCTGGGCCACTACATGGGCCGTAGACTGTGGGCCATAGACCATGGGCCGTAATACGTGGGTCATATGACGTGGGCCGTGGACCGTGGGCCTGATCCAATTCCCAGCCGTTTCCGATGCGATTGGGCCACTCGATTTCATGATTCCGATCGGAATCGGAATCGGAATCGCGCCTCTGCGGAATCCATTTATATTCGCCGGCTCGCCGCCGCTCACTCCACCGACCACCATGGCTAGGATGAAGAAGAAGGGCGCGCTCTCTCGCCACCGGACAGCGACGTCGCGCGCGGCCACCGTGGCTAGGCAGAACGGTGTCGTCGTCGTCGGTCGCGCCGGGGCCCGCGGCGGAGTCGGCGGCGGCGAGGACCGCATCAGCGACCTGCGGCTCGACACCCGCACGGCGCTCGCCACGGGGGCGCTCTCCAGGCGCTGGGCCTCCCTCTGTCGCGGCCTCGACGCCCTCGATTTCCTCGTCAGCGACGTGCTCCCGCCGCGCTACCACCGGTGCCGCGACCACCTCCTCCTCCACCACCCCCACGCCACTAAAGGCATCGACGGCGACGGTGTCAAGGTCGTCGCCGGCAGGTACGAGCGCCTCGCCATGCGGAAAATGGCGGCCTCCATCGACAGCTTCCTCGACGCGGCGCCGGACGAGGACGACCCCGATCGACGGAGGAGGATCACTAGGCTGAGGCTGGAGTTCATCGTCAATCACCACTCCGACAGCATCAACCGCTTGATCGCCACGGCCATCGATGCTTGGGGGGTCAAGGATCTCGAGGTTCTTGCTGGGACGCCCGCGCATCAGCTACGGCCGCTGGACCGCCTCCACATCTTCCCTCACCAAGGTATCTGCTCTGATCCCCGCAGCTCCACCCTGACAAGTCTGACGCTAGCCAACTGCGCGATCCCGCCATTGCAGGGATTCCAAGCTCTAACGATCCTGGTCTTGCAGCATCTGCCAATCTCCACGCGTCCAGCAGAGTACGAATCGGTGTTCACTTCTTGCACACAGCTGCAGGTGCTGCACCTCAAATCCTGCATGTTCGATGGCGTTCTACAGGTAAACGCTCCGTGTTCATCGATCGAGCAGCTCGTGTTCGACCACTGCGGCGGCGGCCTGATCATTCTCCACGCTCTTCCAAAGCTCGAGGAGATGGTGGTGGTGCAGACCTGCGTATGGTTCCAGCGTGGCTCCATGCCATGCCTCAAACGCCTGAACCTGATCTTTCGATACAAGCATGATCATCACTCCACCTCCATGCCTTGGGACATGAACCTGATGCAGATTGCTGAGTACACCCCAGAAATAACAGAGCTGCTCCTGGAGTTCACCGGACGTGGCGCGGCGACGACGATGGAGGCGCCGCGATTGCCATTGCCGTCGCTGCCTAACCTCAGAAAGCTAGTGGTCGTCGTGCCATCGTCGTGGGACGTCTCATGGCCGCGCCTCCTCTTGGAGGTGGCGCCGTGCCTTGAGATCCTCCACGTCCATGTCGCCGCCTGCGAGGACGAGACCCGCGGCGAGATCTCGTGGCGGCGATGCGAGTCGCGGCACAGGAAGCTCAAGGAGTTGGGGATGAGTGGCTTCGAGGGGACGGGAAGGCAGGTTTACTTTGTTAACTTTGTGATGGAGGTATCATTAGCTCTGAAGTCTGTGAGTCTGAGCAAATATGCAGGTGTTTACTGGGACTATGACATTGTTCGTGAAGATCGTCGTTGGAGCAGTGAGGACAGAGCTGATGTACTGAAGCAGATTGGTGAGAGAGTTTCTTGCACAGATATTCCGGTTCAGTTAGTCCGGGAGTGATTTCTCATGTTGACTAGCTAGTAAGTTTAATAGTATAGTCAACTAATAACTCTAAATCATCTATTGTTAATCTAATAATCTATTCATATAATAATTGTCTATAAATATATAATGCTATATCATTAATATCTGATCACATCTCCCATACATCACAACGTATTAAAGTCCGTATTGCAGCTGGCTACAAATCTGTAGTCCGCTTTCATTCTCTCTCCTATGTTATCTCCTCCACATGTTGATAGCTACTCCAGTTAGCTTATGGTATGCTATTATTATACTTGTCCTAACAAGATTGAATTATGTTTCTTATTAAGTCCTTCGGTATAACTTTTTATAGGCTTTGCACCCATCAATGTTAATTTATTATGTGAAATAGATTTGTAATTTTCAAACAATTAATGTAAGATGTAAGTTTTGGAGTTTGGTACTTGCATTACTGAAATTAATAGTGAAGAGATGTATGCGATTAGGATCCGTACTGAACCCTAAGTTGCGTACATGTGGTGAATTAATTCCTTAGCCTTGCAAAATAATAGATACATCTGTTCTTGTTTAGTCTTCCGAATTTTCCTTCACAATATGCATGGTTAAAAAAATGACACTTCTCAATCACTGTATGAAATGTCAGTAACCCACAATGTACAATTTTTTCCAACATTGTTTATCAGAACCAAATAATTATTTGACACTCAAGCGGTAACAAAAAAAAATAGAATAAATACCAATACAGTTCTCGTGAGTTCTCACATGTAAGAAATGCAGTACCATGCGATGCCTAATCCCCTAGGAGCTTTTCTTGGCGTTTAGACACAAACTCTTTCTCCTTTTCTCTTGTTATTTTCAGGAGTCCGGTTATCTTTTCGAGTTAGTCCAGTGTGCCCTCCCTTTTCCCTGTAACCCCCCATAACCAACATCAGCAGATCATAGTTATAAAATCTTTTTTCTCCTGCTAATATATCGAGGCGTAAGATTTTTTCGCACTCACAGAAGAAATATCATGGATTATAAGAAGATGTGCAGTCATATTTAGGGCTGTCAACGAGCCGAGCTCGAGCGAGCTCGCCTGCCTAGGGTTGAGCTCGATAAAGCTCAAGCTGAGCCTATAAAATGTTTAAGCTTTCAAACAGGCTCGGTTCGAGCTCGATCAAGCTTGAGCTCGACTACTGAGCTTGATTTTTAATTAGAACAATGTATATTTTAAAGGATAATCTTTTAAAAATAATTATTTTATGGTTTATCATATTAGTAGAAGAGGAAAAATAATAAATAAATATATGATGCCAATACAAGGCATACAAATAACATATTTGATCTACTACTTTATTAAATAGTAACAAAAATAATCATATATTACTATGCTCGTTAGAAGCTCGAGCTCAGCTCGACAAAGCTCGCGAGCTTTGGGACAGGCTCAGGCTCGGCTCGTTTGGAGCTCAAGCAGCTCACGAGCCTCGAGCTTTTTTGACAGCCCTAGTCCCACGCTAACTTAGCCTCCACGTCGACCAAAACCGGGTAGTATGTTGCCCTGACATCTTGGGTACACCGGTTTTACAAATTTGCGGTTCAGGGATGAATTTTAAACTTAGTGTCAAGATGAGGGACCTAAAATGAATTTATTCCATCCTCCTAGTACTATGTCTGTAGACCAATTTATTCAATTTGGGCCTTTGCTTGGTAAGTGTACGTACGTACGTAGACAGCAATAGAGAGTGCCGAGTGCTGGTGGCTCCTGTTGGTTTGGGTGTCACCGTTTGAGCTCAGGGGGTGATGCTCATTGGCTGCAACCGGATAATGAGATGACAGTACCTGTCATGAAGACGATTTCCTCCGCTCTAGTCTACTCTCTCTCCCCACTTAAGACTGAGCTCCTTCCCCAACTTTTCCAACTCACCTCTTTTATTTTTCACGCACACGTTTTTCAAAATACTAAACGGTTACGTTTTTTTATAAAATTTTCTATACGAAAGTTATTTTAAAAATCATATTAATCTATTTTTCAAAAAAACAAGGAGTTGGGGATGAGTGGTTTCGAGGGGACGGGAAGGCAGGTTTACTTTGTTAACTTTGTGATGGAGGTATCATTAGCTCTGAAGTCTGTGAGTCTGTGCAAATATGCAGGTGTTTACTGGGACTATGACATTGTTCGTGAAGACGTCGTTGGAGCAGTGAGGACAGAGCTGATGTACTGAAGCAGATTGGTGAGAGAGTTTCTTGCACAGATATTCCGGTTCAGTTAGTCCGGGAGTGATTTCTCATGTTGACTAGCTAGTAAGTTTAATAGTATAGTACAATAAATCTAAATCATCTATTGTTAATCTAATAATCTATTCATGTAATAATTGTCTATAAATATATAATGCTATATCATTAATATCTGTTCACATCTCCCATACATCACAACGTATTAAAGTCCGTATTGCAGCTGGCTACAAATCTGTAGTCCGCTTTCATTCTCTCTCCTATGTTATCTCCTCCACATGTTGATAGCTACTCCAGTTAGCTTATGGTATGCTTATTATACTTGTCCTAACAAGATTGAATTATGTTTCTTATTAAGTCCTTCGGTATAACTTTTATAGGCTTTGCACCCATCAATGTTAATTTATATATGTGAAATAGATTTGTAATTTTCAAACAATTAATGTAAGATGTAAGTTTTGGAGTTTGGTACTTGCATTACTGAAATTAATAGTGAAGAGATGTATGCGATTAGGATCCGTACTGAACCCTAAGTTGCGTACATGTGGTGAATTAATTCCTTAGCCTTGCAAAATAATAGATATATCTGTTCTTGTTTAGTCTTCCGAATTTTCCTTCACAATATGCATGGTTAAAAAAATGACATTCTCAATCACTGTATGAAATGTCAGTAACCCACAATGTACAATTTTTTCCAAAATTGTTTATCAGAACCAAATAATTATTTGACACTCAAGCGGTAACAAAAAAAATAGAATAAATACCAATACAGTTCTCGTGAGTTCTCACATGTAAGAAATGCAGTACCATGCGATGCCTAATCCCTAGGAGCTTTTCTTGGCGTTTAGACACAAACTCTTTCTCCTTTTCTCTTGTTATTTTCAGGAGTCCGGTTATCTTTTCGAGTTAGTCCAGTGTGCCTCCCTTTTCCCTGTAACCCCCCATAACCAACATCAGCAGATCATAGTTATAAAATCTTTTTTCTCCTGCTAATATATTGAGGCGTAAGATTTTTTCGCACTCACAGAAGAAATATCATGGATTATAAGAAGATGTGCAGTCATATTTAGGGCTGTCAACGAGCCGAGCTCGAGCGAGCTCGCCTGCCTAGGTCGAGCTCGATACAAGCTCGAGCGAGCCTATAAAATGTTAAGCTTTCAAACAGGCTCGGTTCGAGCTCGATCAAGCTTGAGCTCGACTACTGAGCTTGATTTTTAATTAGAACAATGTATATTTTAAAGGATAATCTTTTAAAAATAATTATTTATGGTTTATCATATTAGTAGAAGAGGAAAAATAATAAATAAATATATGATGCCAATACAAGCATACAAATAACATATTTGATCTACCACTTTATTAAATAGTACAAAAAATAATCAATATATTACTATGCTCGTTAGAAGCTCGAGCTCGCTCGACAAAGCTCGCGAGCTTTGGGACAGGCTCAGGCTCAGGCTCGGCTCGTTTGGAGCTCGAGCCGAGCTCGAATCGAGCCTAGGACGAGTTGAGCTCGAGCAGCTCGCGAGCCTCAACTTTTTTTTGACAGCCCTAGTCATATTCACTGTCATGGGCTCATGGCAGTCTGCCAGGCAATTCAGTAATAAACAATTAAAGCAACCAAAATATAAATAGACGGGAAATGGTCATTCTGTGATTAAAAACCATCGGAACAATCAAGAACTGAACAGGAAGGCATAGTGATTCCACTCAGGTTGTACATAGTAGTTTTTTTTTTCGAACAGTAAAAACTTTGCATGTCATTTGTATTAGAAGCTATAAAAAAATTCAATTTACAACAAGCACTGGGGGTGGGAAAGGGAGAGAATACATACGCCAGGTAGCGACTAAGTAAAGACGCGGCCCCTGAAAAGAGAGGGAAAACAAAGAAGGGTGAGGAAAAGATCACAGGGGTGGATCTGCTCGCAAAAGACCTTAGCTGGTTCTTGTCAGTTCAAGAGCTTTCATGATTGATGCCATATTGCCATCCACATCCCGTGGAAATTTGTCTCGTACTCTCACCAGGTAAGAACATATTTCTGCAGCATCTAAATATACGTAGGAACCCATCGTCTCAGTAGAATATTATTAAAAGAATATAAGAACAGAGGAAGGTATACTTTATCAGTTCATTGAACAAATTGTTTAGCATAGCATGGTTTATGCTATTGCAGCGGGAAAGAATTGCC
>CM020178.1:36912146-36923743 GCA_009805545.1 Oryza longistaminata
TTAATACAAACTTAGGTAATCATAAAAAATGTGCCGCCCGTTTGCGTGCGCGGGATGATCATATTAATCTATTTTTCAAAAAAATTAATAAATACTTAGGTAATCATAAGAAAATGTGCCGCTCCGTTTGCGTGCGCGAGGTGAATTCCCGAACACAGCTTGAGAGTATCGCTAATACTCTAGTAATATATTACTTTGAGTAATTCTTGCATAATGTTGGATAATCCGGCATTGCAATAATGAGGTAGTTTTTAACAAAAAAAATCTCTAACATTATCAGGTTATCTTCATATGTTCGAACTGACTCCACTCTTGGTGTATACGATACTTTTACAGAAACAACAGATACTATGCACAATAATGTTACACACCTGAAATTGGTAACCAAGGAAATTTGTTTTAGTTCAGATGGCGTAGTACATATAGAATTTTGTCTAGAATCTATGTGATTTTGGAAATGTTTGATTATTTTATTGGCGTAAATTAGGAGTTTGTCCTATCATGTCTTTTTTCTAAGAGTAAATTTCAAAAAATGTAATTATAGTGACAAAAACTATCAGTTTGCTGCAACATTAGTGATATTTCAGTTTGCTGCAACAATAGCGTGGGAAATTATCACAAAAATTACAACTTTTATGTGATATGCTGCTACATGACATGTAGGTGACAACTGTAGCAGCATATCATGTAAAAGTTGTATTTTTGTGATAATTTCCCACGGTATTGTTGCAGCAAACTAAAATAGATAACTAATGTTGCAACAAATTGATAGTTTGTCACTATAATTACAGTTTTCTGAATTTACTTTTTTTTAATTTATTCCTATTTACTTCCGAGACTTTTTGGTTGTGTCCACGGATAAAGGTCGGAGATATAATTCATTTCCATTATAAAAAAGTAGGCGGAAGAAATTTGAAAAAAATTAAGGGAGTTGCCCAATTAATGTAAGATATAATTGGAAAAACATACTTCCTCCGTTTCACAATATAGTAATTCATTCTATCATTCCCACAAGATTCATTAACATCAATATGAATGTGAGAAATGCTTATTGGGCCTGTTCACTTTAATGTCATTTTCAACGCTACCTAATTTGGTAAAGTTACAAAAAAAATAGCTACATTTAGTTTGCTGCCAAATTTTGGTAACTATATAAGAAATCATGTCAAAATTTTGGCAAGTTGCCAAAATTTGGTTTACTATGCATGTAAGTGAACAAAGTGAAACAGGCCCATTGTGAAACGGAGGGAGTAGTATACATGTAAGCCAATTATTCAATTGAAAACTAGTCTGTTTTTTATTTGCTGGAATTAATCAAGAGTAAATTGAACGTACTCCTACGTTCCCGGCGGGGCATCATCAGACGCGGAGCATCTGCAAGGGAGTCTTTTTACCCCTTATGCCATTAAGAAAGTTACTACTTACCTGTATATGCCACAAAAAAGTTTGGAGTTACCTATATGCCATGAGCCCAATTTTCGAAACCCGTGTGCCATTTTGGATGGAGGAGACATAACAGAGGTGTAGGGGCTGTGTAAAGAACATTTTTGCCCTTGCCCGGCCTGGGGCCGAGGGCGCACGGCCCGGCCGGCCTGCGCAGGGGCTCGGCGGCGGCGGCGGCGACGGCTCCGGCTCCGGCGAGCGGCGGCGGCGGACGACGGCTCCGGCGAGGCGGCGGGGCAGCTGACGGGTCCGGCAAGGCGAGCGGCGGCGGCGACGACGCTCCGGCAAGGCTAGGCGACGGCTCCGGCAAGGCGAGGCGGCGAGGCGCACGCCGCGCCGGCCTGGCGGCAGCGCGCCGGCCGGGCGCACGGAGACGGGTCTGGCGAGGGCTAGCGGCGGCGGCTGGTCGCGGCCGACGGGTCCGTCGAGGCTCGGCTGGCGGCTAGGGTTAGGGTTTGTTCATTCTTGTTCGGCACGGGGAGAGCATAGGAGATAGCAGGAGAGGGAATATAGCTGAAAACACTTCAAGGGCAATTAAGTCATTTTTATACATGGGTCCGCCACTATGTCAGAGCTATGGAAATCGTTTAAGTCTAACGAAGGGTGGACGGAATGGCACGACGGGTCAATCGAAAGTTTTTCTCATGGCATAACACGTGACTTCAATACTTTTTTGTGGCACACCGGTATAGCAGTATCTTTCTTAAATGCATAAGGGGTAAAAGACTCTTCTGCAAGGGAAGAGAAGCGAATATGCTTTTATGTGAGTTTCAATTTGGAGAGGTGAATGATTCTCCCGGATAGCTCGTCCTAGCCTCGCCGCCCACCGCTTCCTCCTCCGTGCACTGGGCCGGCGAGCTTCCCAAGCCGCCGCCCCCCTCCTTCCCCATCGCCTGAAGACGCCACCATCCTCTCCTCAATCCGGCCATCGGCGCCCTTCTCCCACGCCCCTACTCCGGGCGCCGCCCTCCCCCACCGCCGGCGCCGCTCTCCTAATATGGCGGCATGGCAACACCTCCATCCTCTTGCCGCCGGCCGCCGCCGCCGTTGTGTCGCGGTGCTGCCGTGCGCGGACGCCCGCGCTCAATCCGTACCCTCTCGCCTGCACCGCCGCCACCCCCAAAAGAGCCCCTCTGCCTTCCATCGGAGTCGTACCCTGCGGATACCGACGCCGACGCCTCCTCGGCCTCCCTCGACTCGAGGCCCCGCCGCATCGCTCTCTTCGTGGAGCCGCTCCCCGTTCGCATACGTATCTCCGGGCTACAAGAACCGCTTCCAGAACTTCATCAAGTATCTTCGGGAATGGGTTGATGAGTATGCTTTTTCGCCGGCTTTGGATTTTGGAATTTTTTTTCCCCTTCTCCATTCCTTCACTTATCCTATCCTGGTCGGTTTCGCTTCCACAGGTCATTCGTGATTACCACGCATGAGGCGCGTACCTCAAGAATCTACGGAGCAAAGCTAATCGGATCATGGAGGTTAGTAGTAATATAAATATGGGATTGGACCGCCATTGTTGACTGTCCGCCGTGAACACAGCATTTTTGCTGACATGCTTATTTGATTTGATTCCAGCTTCCCCTGCCCGTGGTACCAGAAGGTTCCACTTTCACTAGCCCTAAGTCCTCGGATTATCTGAAGAAGTTGCTAGATTTTAAGCCTGACATCATTTCACGCCTCTTCCCCTGGATAATGTAGCCACAAAAATTTCTACTACATCAACACTTTGAGTTTTAAAATATGGCCACTTACCGCTTTTGTTTTCCCCAAACAGGTATTTCGAGCCCTAATAATTGCAAAGTTGCTCTGCTCCCTCTGTTTAATGTCGTACCACACCCATGTTCCAATGTGAGTTTCCTGAGCTAATACTAGAAGGCAAAGTTACGACAATCCTGCAATATCAGCATTGAAGGGTCCTCCCCAAGTCACTGCCATCAGCTGCTTCATGATGGCATACTTGCTGCTTCCTCTCATGTGAAAATTCTGCATAAGGCTTGAAAATTTTAGCCGTGCTCTTTTTTACTCCACTACCAAGCATCAATTTGAAAGGTGAAAAAGGAAAGAAAATAACTTCAGTTCAGTACTTGAATAATTTGAAAATTTATTCTTTATCTTTCAGTAACATCAGTGGAAACACGATTCTTGGCTCCTAGGGAAAAAATCCGTTGATGGGCTGTCAGCAGAAGATTGGACAAAACAATAATGCTACTAAAACCATGGATTCATTTCAGTCGCAACATTTCAATTTATTAAAGGCAAAACTATATCCACATCATGCATGTAATATACAGTCGCTTTTCGACATCTTTCACATGTAACTAACAAAGTATAGATGAGAAGGCATTCCCAAAACTACTTGAATTAGAGTAATTGAGCACTAAATTCTATCAGAAATCTGGTATTGCTGCATCAATAGTCATCTCCCAGGCTCTATGAACCATGTATACATGCTCACTTTTTAACAAAGCAACAAGCTACAGTACCATAGATACTTCTACTACAAAGTTAACAAACTAAAACAGTCTTTTTGTTCCCTCTGATCCTACTATCATCAACTCTATTAGCTGAGCATGCCAACTTCAAGGGGGTAATATGGATTCAAGAGACTCTCTAGGCATCCATGGTAAAAAGACACAGCAACGGTCAAAAGCCTCCTGAGGTTACTAGGTCTAGCTTAAGTCATACTGATAACTTAAGCTTTGTATACAACTCATAAATATGAGAGATCACTCAAGAAATACTTGAACTGGAGTTGCTGAGCAAGAAATTCTATCAGCAAGCTGATCCAGTATTTTTGCTCTCTCCTCATCACACCAACGGTGTTGTTGCCTCACAATGTTCCAGTCCCAGTAACCTATTTCCTGAACACGGCCATACCTGAGCAAGGAAACAAGCTCCAGCACCATTGACACTTCAATGACAAAGTTAACGAAGTAAATCTGTCTCTCTGTTCCTTCAAAACCAATGATCACCAACTCCTTTAGCCGTTTGTGCTGCAACTCGGATGGCTGCCACAAAATATCATTGCAAGTCTCTCCTTCCCAAGGGGTAATATGGATATGAAGTCTCTCCAGACATGGCGCTGCTTCTAGGAGGAGTCGGGGCCAAGAGATATCCCATGATGAAGGCACATCGGCAATCAGAAGCCTGGTAAGCTTTGGTAACAGCAACGAAGGGCACGAAGGCCGAAACCATCTTTCATATCCGGTGAATCGTATAACCAGGTCAGTTATGTCTGGGGTGAATCCAAGATGCGGCTTGAGATCCAAGTTCGCAGGCAAGCAAAAGTTAAGTTTATGCCTGAGACCATCGCGTTTGAGGTTCAGGCGCACGAGGCGCGGGAAGGATCCAAGCTTGTACCGTACCCAGGTCTGCATGACAACTATACTCTCAAGCATTGGCAGAGCGTGCAGCTCAAACCCAGGGACGCCACAACACTCCAGAACAAGCTGCCTGATCATTGACCTGGGGGCATCAACGAAAACACTACTGCCCCGCTTGCAGGGGCAGGACTTGAGGTGCACCTCTTGCAACTGTAGGCATGAGCTGAACACTGCTTCGTAGGCTGCCGCGGGTGTGGAGTCCCGCAAGTCTTGCAGGACCAGCTTGCTGAGAGCTTGGAACCCCTGCAATGGGGGAATCACACAGTCCACCAGCTTCAGGCTTCGCAAACGGGATCTGTGCGGCTCATTGCAGAGACCATGGCGAGGGAAGATGTGGGCATCCTGAGAATGATGCCGCCAATACGTAGTCCTACCAAGAACCTCTAGATCCTCAACTCCCCAAGTATCAACAGCCTTGGCGACCAAGCGGTTGATGCAGTCGTGGTAGTGTGTGGCGATGAACTCCACCCGCAGCCTACTGATCCTCCTCCGTGGAGCCTCGTCGCCGCCATGGGCGAGATCATCATCGGCGTCGAGGAAGTTGTTGATGGAGGCGACCATGTTTCGCATGGCGAGGCGCTCGTGCCGCCTGATGCTAGCAACGATGGTTCTGAGCTCGTCGGCGCCATTGAGCACACCACTGGCGGACTCGTGGAGCTGGATGCACCGGTGGTAGCGCGGCGGGAGGATGTCGCCGACCATGAAATCGAGGGCGTCGAGGCCGGCGCGCGCGAGGCCGGACCAGCGCCTGGAGAGCAACGCGGTGGCGAGCGCGGAGCGGGTGTCGAGCCTCCGCAGGATGATCAGCAGCAGATCGTCCGTCAGGTCGTCGATGCGGTTGTCGCCGCAAGCCGCGGGCTCCCTGCGGCGGCGGCGGCGGCGATAGGACGAACCTTTCCTCCTCCTAGCCATGGCGGAGTCGCGCGGCGGCGTGGGGGTTGGCGCGCGCATCTGGTGCCCTGAGATCGCAATGGCGCCCCGCGGCCGCTACCAAATAGCATCCGCTTGGCCGCAGCTGGAATCCGAACCGGAATCGCACCGAGGCCGCAGCTGCTCATACTATTCGGACTATCGGACTAGATTCGACGGGTGGCTTTGGGGATCGCGGGCGGGGGGGGGTTGAGGGCGATGAGGCGGTGACGCCGCCGGAATCCAGTGGAGCCATGGGAGGAGGAAGATAGGAAGCGAGGCCGCCGAGGCTCTGGCGCCGGTGGTCTCGCGGATCCAGCGGCCGGCTCCGGCGCCGGTGGCGAGCGGGGACGGCGAGGCGATAGGGACGAAGGATTAGGCCTAAAAAAAAAAAAGAAAATGTGGAAGGCCCATGGGTGAAACTTGGCAAAATTTCATTGATGGGCCTAATATTGCAATATCCAGCCCATCTCACAGTAGATGGGCCTAATATTGTGGGCTACCCCAACTCCTACCCCTCTCCAAGAGCGAGAAGCCCAAGCTCTGTCGTCTATCTGTGATTTCATCTTGGTTTTCCAGTAACTTCTAACTAATTTTAACAAATCACAGTTAAAAGCATTGTTTGTAAGGGATTTTGATAGAATGAACCGATGGGAAATTTTCTTAGAACAAGCTCGTTGTTTTTTAATCACTAGTGTAGTAGGCTGCTAGTGTGGGCATACAAAATGTTTTATGCTTCCTTCAAGGAGTATACGAGTAGCTTGATTCTTATCAGAAAATTCGAGTCACATGTGTAGGGGTGATAATCGGTCAAGGTATATGGTTTCTTTCACAACCCTACGTACCTAGTACTTATATAATTTTAGTTTAAATTGCTACTTTACTTTATCTCCATATATAGACATTCTTCCTTAAGGTGTTTTTATTCTTTGTAGAGTATTTCATGTCTTAAAAATAACAACTTCTAGAATTTAAATTTCATTCTAAATTTTATTAATAAACTGCCTGTACTAACTATGGGTCTGTTCGGCTGCTCTTTGCTGCCGCATGCTGCACATATAAAATATTGTCCGTATAAGCTGCAACACAGTGTAAATAAAGGCAGTCGAACAAACCCTATAGCTTTATTATCATCCCAACCAATTCCGGGTCTGCTCCCACCCACACACCCACCCTGAGAGCAGGTACAACAGTGGGCTAATAGCCTGCTTACGTAGGATTTTTGTATATGTGGCTGAGAAAGAAAACTTGGAGAGAGAAAAGCGAGCGACTATTTAGTCGCCGGCTCTTCGCGCGAACCTATGCATTTTACCTACCATGGGCCCAACCTGCTCTCACAACAACCAATGGAAAAATGAATAGGGACGTAAAATACTGGTTGGTTCCTTCGGAGTAGACACTAGCTCGATTAAAAAAAAATAAAGAAGTGTTGCCTGTTGTTGTATGCATTGTAGATTAGCTGTCTATTGAAGGACGTGGCACTCGGTTGCAGCCAGCAGTCGCCTGTACTATTAACCTTGCTCTGAGAATGCAAACAAGTCCTTCTAACCTCCTCCATGATATATACAAGTGTCGCTATCTAAAAATTGCTATATATGTTTCGATACGGATAGTGTAGATTATATTCTTCATGAACCACGATGTGCACCTGGAAGAGCAGCATATCCAGAGTCCTCATAAACAGGCTCTACATATATAAAGCATATAAAAATTGGTACGGATATTATAATTAAATCTACTGTGACCTTTGCACAGTGTACTTGAAATAAAATCTTAGCCAACAATCTAAAATAGTGTATTCAACAGTACAAAACGTGAACAGCTTGCTGTATATATACATCAAGCTAGCTTTTTGTTAAAAAAAAAATAGCAGTGTATATATACATCAAGCTTGCTGTATATATACATCAGCTATGTAACTTAGCATGTCTGACAAGAATATAGTCGTACTGATACTCTAAGATACTCTATAAATTTAAACGTAACCATAACAAACACCTACACAGAACAATACAGTATCAATTAATATCCTGTGGAGTTTCACATATATATATATATTCAACTCTAGTTTCTTGGTTGGGCTAGCTCCATATAGTTAATTAACAGTTGTTTAATTTTATCACTCTGATATCCTGGTGTGAATCAGCAGTGCGTTTTCTCCAACGGACAGAAATAAATAAGTAACCAAAACAACGTAAGCCGATCTGTTCCTGAAATTTATAGCAAAGCCGTTTGCAAGCATCATCAAACTGCCCAGCCAGCCAGCCACACAGCTGCATATATCTCCCGTCACACGAATACATATATACACTCATGTACGGGCTACAGCTAGCCACGCCCAAAATTCAGCTCTCTGAATTCTGATTCGATCGTTCCAGTCAAAACAACCCCCCTTCAATTTCTTCGCCGGCCTTTAATTTCGCCATGACGCCACGAGTTTGTTACGCACAGAAAAACGCGGTGCCGGCAGTGCATGATGCATGCGAGTGATCAAACCATGGAAACTTGTATCGAATTCTCATCTCATGTCACTACAAAAACTGCAGGTGAAAGTTCAGACCTCTTCTTCTTCTTCAGAGATAGATAGAGAGAATAATGAACAATAATACTCCTACATTTCAAAGTTCAGACTTCAAAGTGCACCTATGCCCGGTTGTAGAGATGTTGGCGACCAGACACGTATTTTTTTTTGACAGCCCTAGTCATATTCACTGTCATGGGCTCATGGCAGTCTGCCAGGCAATTCAGTAATAAACAATTAAAGCAACCAAAATATAAATAGACGGGAAATGGTCATTCTGTGATTAAAAACCATCGGAACAATCAAGAACTGAACAGGAAGGCATAGTGATTCCACTCAGGTATGTACATAGTAGTTTTTTTTTTCGAACACGTAAAAACTTTGCATGTCATTTGTATTAGAAGCTATAAAAAAATTCAATTTACAACCAAGCACTGGGGGTGGGAAAGGGAGAGAATACATACGCCAGGTAGCGACTAAGTAAAGACGCGGCCCCTGAAAAGAGAGGGAAAACAAAGGAGGGTGAGGAAAAGATCACAGGGGTGGATCTGCTCGCAAAAGACCTTAGCTGGTTCTTGTCAGTTCAAGAGCTTTCATGATTGATGCCATATTGCCATCCACATCCCGTGGAAATTTGTCTCGTACTCTCACCAGGTAAGAACATATTTCTGCAAGCATCTAAATATACGTAGGAACCCATCGTCTCAGTAGAATATTATTAAAAGAATATAAGAACAGAGGAAGGTATACTTTATCAGTTCATTGAACAAATTGTTTAGCATAGCATGGTTTATGCTATTGCAGCGGGAAAGAATTGCCTCAGCAGAAGATTGGACAAAACAATAATGCTACTAAAACCATGGATTCATTTCAGTCGCAACATTTCAATTTATTAAAGGCAAAACTATATCCACATCATGCATGTAATATACAGTCGCTTTTCGACATCTTTCACATGTAACTAACAAAGTATAGATGAGAAGGCATTCCCAAAACTACTTGAATTAGAGTAATTGAGCACTAAATTCTATCAGAAATCTGGTATTGCTGCATCAATAGTCATCTCCCAGGCTCTATGAACCATGTATACATGCTCACTTTTTAACAAAGCAACAAGCTACAGTACCATAGATACTTCTACTACAAAGTTAACAAACTAAAACAGTCTTTTTGTTCCCTCTGATCCTACTATCATAAACTCTATTAGCTGAGCATGCCAACTTCAAGGGGGTAATATGGATTCAAGAGACTCTCTAGGCATCCATGGTAAAAAGACACAGCAACGGTCAAAAGCCTCCTGAGGTTACTAGGTCTAGCTTAAGTCATACTGATAACTTAAGCTTTGTATACAACTCATAAATATGAGAGATCACTCAAGAAATACTTGAACTGGAGTTGCTGAGCAAGAAATTCTATCAGCAAGCTGATCCAGTATTTTTGCTCTCTCCTCATCACACCAACGGTGTTGTTGCCTCACAATGTTCCAGTCCCAGTAACCTATTTCCTGAACACGGCCATACCTGAGCAAGGAAACAAGCTCCAGCACCATTGACACTTCAATGACAAAGTTAACAAAGTAAATCTGTCTCTCTGTTCCTTCAAAACCAATGATCACCAACTCCTTTAGCCGTTTGTGCTGCAACTCGGATGGCTGCCACAAAATATCATTGCAAGTCTCTCCTTCCCAAGGGGTAATATGGATATGAAGTCTCTCCAGACATGGCGCTGCTTCTAGGAGGAGTCGGGGCCAAGAGATATCCCATGATGAAGGCACATCGGCAATCAGAAGCCTGGTAAGCTTTGGTAACAGCAACGAAGGGCACGAAGGCCGAAACCATCTTTCATATCCGGTGAATCGTATAACCAGGTCAGTTATGTCTGGGGTGAATCCAAGATGCGGCTTGAGATCCAAGTTCGCAGGCAAGCAAAAGTTAAGTTTATGCCTGAGACCATCGCGTTTGAGGTTCAGGCGCACGAGGCGCGGGAAGGATCCAAGCTTGTACCGTACCCAGGTCTGCATGACAACTATACTCTCAAGCATTGGCAGAGCGTGCAGCTCAAACCCAGGGACGCCACAACACTCCAGAACAAGCTGCCTGATCATTGACCTGGGGGCATCAACGAAAACACTACTGCCCCGCTTGCAGGGGCAGGACTTGAGGTGCACCTCTTGCAACTGTAGGCATGAGCTGAACACTGCTTCGTAGGCTGCCGCGGGTGTGGAGTCCCGCAAGTCTTGCAGGACCAGCTTGGTGAGAGCTTGGAACCCCTGCAATGGGGGAATCACACAGTCCACCAGCTTCAGGCTTCGCAAACGGGATCTGTGCGGCTCATTGCAGAGACCATGGCGAGGGAAGATGTGGGCATCCTGAGAATGATGCCGCCAATACGTAGTCCTACCAAGAACCTCTAGATCCTCAACTCCCCAAGTATCAACAGCCTTGGCGACCAAGCGGTTGATGCAGTCGTGGTAGTGTGTGGCGATGAACTCCACCCGCAGCCTACTGATCCTCCTCCGTGGAGCCTCGTCGCCGCCATGGGCGAGATCATCATCGGCGTCGAGGAAGTTGTTGATGGAGGCGACCATGTTTCGCATGGCGAGGCGCTCGTGCCGCCTGATGCTAGCAACGATGGTTCTGAGCTCGTCGGCGCCATTGAGCACACCACTGGCGGACTCGTGGAGCTGGATGCACCGGTGGTAGCGCGGCGGGAGGATGTCGCCGACCATGAAATCGAGGGCGTCGAGGCCGGCGCGCGCGAGGCCGGACCAGCGCCTGGAGAGCAACGCGGTGGCGAGCGCGGAGCGGGTGTCGAGCCTCCGCAGGATGATCAGCAGCAGATCGTCCGTCAGGTCGTCGATGCGGTTGTCGCCGCAAGCCGCGGGCTCCCTGCGGCGGCGGCGGCGGCGATAGGACGAACCTTTCCTCCTCCTAGCCATGGCGGAGTCGCGCGGCGGCGTGGGGGTTGGCGCGCGCATCTGGTGCCCTGAGATCGCAATGGCGCCCCGCGGCCGCTACCAAATAGCATCCGCTTGGCCGCAGCTGGAATCCGAACCGGAATCGCACCGAGGCCGCAGCTGCTCATACTATTCGGACTATCGGACTAGATTCGACGGGTGGCTTTGGGGATCGCGGGCGGGGGGGGGTTGAGGGCGATGAGGCGGTGACGCCGCCGGAATCCAGTGGAGCCATGGGAGGAGGAAGATAGGAAGCGAGGCCGCCGAGGCTCTGGCGCCGGTGGTCTCGCGGATCCAGCGGCCGGCTCCGGCGCCGGTGGCGAGCGGGGACGGCGAGGCGATAGGGACGAAGGATTAGGCCTAAAAAAAAAAAAGAAAATGGGGA
>CM020178.1:36926675-36937805 GCA_009805545.1 Oryza longistaminata
TGCTCTTCTCTCTCTTCCTGTATCTCTTTAAAATATATTTATAGCTGGCTTATACTCCCTCCGTCCCAAAAAAAGGCAAACCGCGGGTTTGCGTGCTAACGTTTGACTGTCCGTCTTATATGAAATTTTTTTATAATTAGTATTTTCATTTTTGTTAGATGATAAAACATGATGAATACTTTATGCGTGACTTATCTTTTTAATTTTTTTCATAATTTTTTCAAATAAGACGGACGGTCAAACATTGGACATAGAAACCAGGGTTTGTCTTTTTTTGGGACGGAGAGAGTAGCTTGTTACTGTACCTGCTCTACGCACACAGGAATTGAATTGAAGAATGCTGCTGCAACAGCAGCTTTGGTCAGTGCACAGTGGTGGTGTTATCAAGGTGGCAAGCTTTGGCAGCAAACGAGGAGTAGAATGGAGAGAGCTAGGGGACAGGGGTACACTGCCACACATGGGGTTCAGGCCCAAAGGGAATGTCTTTTGGCATTGGGCAGCCCAAAGCGTGGTGGTACCGATACACCAACACCAACATATGCATTCCGTTTCTCATCTTGTTATTCCCCTAGCTAAGCTCAATTAGCTAACCCACCAAAAAAGCGAGCTAAAGGCGTGCAAATGCAAGATGCTACAGTGCCCTGCAGCCGGCAAAAGATCAAAGATTTCGATTCCAATTCCAATGGCACATTGGCACATTTCAAGCCCAGATGGTCGACAGCAACAACACCCAGGAAGAGATGATCATGTCAAAAGGGACACAAAGCATGGATATGTACATGTCCCAATTGTGTCTGATCAATTCCTGTCCAATTTTCTCACATCATATGTGGCATGATTCCAATTCAGAGATGTGTAGGGGTGGTAGCTATAGTAATCAATCATCAGAACTATCATGATTCCAATTTTACTTTGTGTTTTCTTTGCTTGCTTGCGTTGCATGCATGCATTGCAAAAAAAAGGCTGTTAAATTTTAGCAACAAAAGGAGCAGGTCTTTCTGATGGTTTTTTGCATCGTCCAACATGGAAAAAGTTCGGGGATGTCAGGCAGACAGAAAGTGCATACACCTTTTTCTCTCTCTCATTTTTACCCTTGGAATTGAAGTACTTGGGCAGCATCGTTAACAAGGGCATAGAAAGATATCACTGATTAATTACCCTTGTCAATATGTCATGTACCATACGTTATTACTGCATCATTCCATGCATGCATATGAACCCATGATGAACTACACACTGTTAATCATATAAATTCCTCTCAATCGATCACAAGGTAAAAATGAAGCATTAATTTCTATCAGCTTGAACAGCAAGAGATTTGTCTCATGCATGTAGTATAAAATATATATATGTCACTCACACGAATACACACCTTTCATGCATGCATGAATCATGCATGGTACTACACAGTACTACAACTGCAAATTCCTATTGGATTTCACATAGCCACCAAGCCCATCTCGCCCAAATGCAAGTACAGTGCTATTGCTAGAACCAGTAGCAGCAGTAGCAGTAGCATTTCTTGATCCAGTGTAGTAGCCATGGTGTAACAGGTTGCCGTTGCCATTGCCATTGCCTAGGGTTTCCAGCGCCTCGAGCTGCGACTTGAGGAACTTGAGGTAGCTGGCGGCCTCGTCGAGCATGGTGGCCGTGTCCATCTTGCTGCCGCCGGGGACCAGCCGCTGCAGCACGCGCAGGCGCTCGCTCACCCGCTCCCGCCGCAGCCGCGCCGCCACCGTCTGCGGGTCGCTGGAGATGCGCACGTTCTTGCGCCGCGGCCTCTGGGGCGCGCGCCGCCGATGACGGGTCGGAGGCGGAGGCCGGCGCGGCGCCGCCGAGGGTGACCGGGCGCATCGCCGCCGCTCGGTAGATCATCTCCTTCACCTGCGCTATCGCCTCCGTGTCCGGCTCGTACCCGCGGCCGAGGCCGAGCAGCGCGCGCCGCCGCACCGGCGCCGTGGCGGCCGCCCGCGAACGTGATGCTGCTGCTGCCCCCGGCCGCTCTCTTGGTGCTCCGGCGTCTGGCGGCTGTCTCCGACGTCGTCGTGGTCTTCGTCGTTGATGATGTGCCTACGACGGGGTACTTCTCTGGTAGCTTCCGCTTCGACGGGCAGAGCGTCGGTCGGCGTCGACACGGCGCACGGCGTCGACGCCACCTCCGTGTAGGTGTTCGACTCGCCGAGGAGATGTTGCCGCCGCCGGTGTGTTGCTGCTGTATCCGGAGAAGGCGGTGTTCGACGCGGCGGCTTGCACGGTCGTCGTCTCGGCAACGTTCGGGAACGCGAACCTATCGAGGAGCCCGCCGTCGTCGGCGCGCGCCGGCGATGGCCGGCACTGGCAACACATCCACCGAGTCAAGGAACGCCGCCGCGCCGTCGGGGACGCGTCGCCGTGAAGAGCACTCAGACCATCTTGGCAACGCAGGAGGCTCATCTGGTGGGACGGCAGGTCGACGTCGAGGCCGTAGGCATCTTCGAGCGAACGGCGCCGGCGGCGCCGTTGCCGCCGCCGTCGACGAGGGAGTGGAGCTCGAAGCTCGCGCCCAAGACGGCGGCGAGGAGGACATCGTCGTCGTCGTCGCCGCCGGGCCGCAGCTCGGCTGGCACGGCGCCGCCTGCGCGCTCCACCCGAAGGCGTCCATGTACATGACGCGGTCGCCCGCCGCGAGGCTTCCAAATTGGCTAGCTAAACTCGCCTGTAGCTATCTGCTGCTACTACCACTGCAATTAACTGCAAATTAAATGAGCTCGTGTCAGCAGAAACACATGCAAGAGTATGCAACTGCATGATTAGCAATAAATTCAGAATCTAACTCCCACCAAAAAATGCTGATCAACATACGCAAGATATATATCTAGCCCAACAGAATCTATTGCTGCCAAGATTAACATAACGGAGTAGAAATCAAGAAAAGAAGAAAAACAGGAAAGAAATAGTGTTTTATTGCATCTTGGGAGTACCTGATTAGTGAGGATATCTGATCATTTCAGCTATAGGTAAGTGCCGATCTGAGATAGATTCTGAAGAGATTGGTGTAGCATGGGGACGAACTGAGCACAAGTGCAGCGTTTGCTAGGATGGTCCTCTGCCTGTGGGATGGCTGGGCATATGGGCGTCTTTTATAGGCGGCTCTGAGCTAGCAGTGGGCTAAATCTAATCCATATAGCTGGCCAAATTTGGTTCTTTTTTCCTTAGAAAAAAGCAAGTAAGTCATTTTCCTCTCTATCTCTTTCTTGCATTATGTGGGGCGCAATCAGTTGGGGACAGCAGAGAGTACTAGCACAACAATTTCACTCGCTTAATTACTAATTGACAGTTACATTTGACTGCTCTTGAGTCGAGTCAATTTAGGTGATAACTACTGTACTAGCTATTTTTTCTTTGTTCTGCAAGGTTAGATTAAAGACCGTATATATTTACTGTGCTAAGATTTCTGAGATCTCAGTATTATCTAAAAATATTTCTGAATTTACTTCTGTGGAAATGGTTCCAGTTTATTGCTTTGATGAATATTATTGCCAGTGCCCTCTTCTGCTTGTCTTCTTGTTTCTTGTCTGGTTGAGGAGTGAGGTAACTTATCTCTGGATTGTACTGTATCTGGTAGTTTTTTGTTGGGACTTGTACTACATCACATGAAACTTTGGAGTTTCTTCATGTGACAGGACTAATGATATATTAAGCACGATAACTTGTATAGTTTCTGTAACATTTAGTAGCAGCAGCAGTAGTTTTTAACTACAACAAGCTGAATCTAGCTAGCAGCTGGTCCAGGAAGACATCAAGATTTCCTGTCCGTTTTTTGAAAAGAACAAGATAACAAGGAAGGCAGGACACATCTCTGAAACAGATGAAACAAGACAAATCCGTGACACAAGCAAACGGTAATGCAGAGCAAGGTCCTTACTTGATACTTATTTTGATATTATTTTCTTGATTCAAAAGGGAAGGAACCACCACAATGCAAAGTATATATATGTACATGCATCATATCCATGATAAGATGAGAGGACCACATATTGATGAGGATATGTAACCACAATCGATTGCAAGATAAGAATTCCTATTTCTTCAGAAAGAATTAATAAACAAAGGACAAGATAAGAACACAAATCATACTTACATCCATTATTTAAATACAATCCATGATAGATGTACAGTACTCTGCTACTATGAACATTTCTTTGTAACAAGATGTCGGTTTTTTCGTCATGCATGCGTTCATTTTTCAGAAAAGAAAAGGTTAGCCAGTACACTGAAGTAGTCAAGCTTCAGATTAATTAGTGCATACGGCACATGGTAACATATATTGCCCTCCCATTTTGGAATTGTAATACTAAAAATCAAGTGGCCCTCTCATTATTATTTTTTTCTAAGAACCCTGCCTTTTTATTGAAAAGTTAAGGAAAATCTCAGTACAAAAGGATAGACAGAGATCGAGCTTGCATGGATCTTGTATCCTATACTAGTATACTGTAATGAACTTCCACTGTCTACTCTCATCAATTCCAGGTTATAATTAATTACTATATGAAAATTCTGCTTCCCGGTACACATGCATCCACCACCAATCTACCACAAGTTGGACCCAAAGAAAATCCACTGAAAAATTCACAGGCGAATAATATCATTCACAAATTATATTGGTTGGGCCTACTTGCCTTGGAGCTGATAAAGTCTATGTATATCTGTTACCTATAGTCAGATACTCAGATAGATCATACATGACGCTCTTGTCAATAATTGAATATCATCTATTGGGTGTCCTTGTGTGAAGAATACTAGGAGCACTCATAATTTTTATCTCCTTTGTTTGAGATGCATATGTTTGGTGTGCCTTCACACGAGCTTAATTAGCAGCATAACGCTTACACATATATAGCACATTACTCCAAACATATGCACAGTTTAATTTATCTCCTTTGTCAGAGTTTCAGTTTGCAGCCATGCATCATCTGAAAAAAAAGGATCAAGTAGACACGTACTACGTACCAACTGTGGTCACAAGACATATCCTACTGCTCTTGTCCATTGCAGCATAGCACAGCAACCATACAGTTTACACTCGACAGCACCACTCAACATGCAAAATTAAGTACAGTGTTTACAGCATTTGATCATCATCCCCCCTCAAGCGTACCACAACTCATAATTAAATTCAGTTCCGGCAAAATTCCATCACATTCGCATCTACTAGGAGACTTTTTCTCTGTATTAATTTGAAAGGAACATCTCTAGCAGTAGCAGGGGCGGGGGGGCTAATTAAGATCGCCACAAACTTAATTAATCAGAATCCCTGGCAATATGTATACGAAAATTAAATGGAAACAGCATGAGATTGAATTGGGAGCCGTACGTCTGCAGCATCAAAGTACCAAAAGGGCGGCGGCATTTAGAGACGGTGGGGGCTCCGTCTCCGCGACGCGTCTCCGGTACGTCTCTCCGGCCGGCCCCGGCCTCAACCGCCGCGCGAGGGTCCGGAAGCTTGGCCGCCGGTACGTGGGTTGCCGCCTCCGACAGTTGCATGCCACGAGTCTCTACTCAATCTACTAGTCTATTTTCTTTTTCCTCCTTCAGCCCTCCTCCTTCTCTCCTTCTATCAATGGTGATCCAACGAGGTAGGAGAGAGTACTTCTAGCATCCACGACGGATTCACTCCTACTTGTAAGTTGTAGTGACAAAACAAATTATAGCAAAGTAATAAATAAATAAATTTTTGAATAAGGTGAATCATCCTCCTCTCTTGTTAATGGTGACATGATGTTATACTATCTCCTTCTCTTGTCTCCTCAATCCTCGTCATCACATACATACATACACACACACACACACACACACACACACACACACACATATATATATATGGCTACTTGGCGTTCTATAAATCTCAGATGGTTGTTCATGTTGTAACTGTTAACTTCAGAGAAAATCTCCCTTCTAAAAAAACTTCAGAGAAAATCCCTCAAAAGATGAAGGGAAACTACAGTGGCTAATTATCCTTTTATCCAAATTTAGAATGTGTGATAATATTTTAAGAACTTTCGAGCTTTAAAAGTCCACAATATAGCTGCATTTATAGAAAGGTCATATATGTTAATGAAGAAAGTGATATCTACTGGTTTATGTTTCAATGTACTTTTATATGGTTAATTATACGACCTTCTAGTTACTCATGAAAGATAAAGTATTAAACATGTCTAGTTGTATTTGTTTGCATTGCTGTTGGATGCATGTTGCACTAACAGTGTCGATGGCTAGCTAGTTTTAGGCTTGTAGGTAATGTGTTTTTAAGTACGTTTGATGTACCTCTGTTACATATTGATGGACGTGTTAATTGCAAATGCAATGCAACCGACGACACGTATTGATCCATAACTCTCTCTCTGACGTGACAAACTTCATAGGAATATTGTACCGACTTGTCGTGTTGTTCTGACAGCTACTTTAGCACCTAACGTAAACTTAATTACTCCATCCGTCTAATTTTAAGTGCAGTGATAATTTTCCGTGCACAGCTTTAATAGTTCATCTTATTTAAAATATTTTTTTAAAAAATAAAAATATAAGTTACGTATGAAATACTATTCATGTTTTATCATCTCATAATAATAAAATATTAATTATAAAAAAATAAATAAGACGAATGATTAAAATTGGGCGCGAAAACTCATGGTTGCACTTAAATTGGGACGGAGGAAGTACGCCCGTTAGTGCAATCATTTCCGAATTTAATTGAAGGAACGTACGTTTGTACCACGAACACTTCGTTTAATTTGGTCAAATGGAAACGGAAGCATATGCATTAATTGAAGTGGTATAAGCTATCGGATGCACTATAGCATCCACCGATCCACGTAGGATGGTAGGGTAGTTGTGTTGAATATATGGACAACTCAATTTTTCAGAGTTGTTAGCCTATGAGTCGATAATATTGTATTCATTTTTTATCATGTTTTAAATGCGGTTTAAAATAGTAGGTCAATCTAGGACTTGGCCTAATAAGACTATAACTAGCTGGGTGGCCCGCGCAATTGTACGGCTAGCACCCAAACAAAATCATATATTTTTTTAGTATGATTTTACTTAAAATTTATTAATTAGCTATCTCATTGTCTTAAAAGTTTAAAGGGCCAAACCTTATCATCCCCGTGTTTTTAATTATATAGTTTTTTAAAAGTCACACCAGTTGCTACTCCTTATGTCATCTCCTTCTTTATTTGCTTGCTCGATCTACCACTATTTCTATTTATTCTCCTTGGAACCTTAAAAATTGGAACTTATAGCTTTTAGAGTTTATTGTCACGTTGGGTTTCGTTTTTATAATTTCTAGACGTCTCGTCAAATGTTGCCATTATACTCCTCTATAGCCCGTCCACTATCTCTTCTCTTTATTGTCATTGAGATTTTAAAAATCGAACATAATTATCGTTTGGGTTCAGCCAGCGATTTCATCGGTGCGGGACCAATCCGAGCCGTCCATCAGATCGGACGGGTCATATATGCCCCGCGTTGGGCCGCCACCGCTATTGCGCCATGCGGTCTTTGGGCCATGAAAGACAACTGAGCCGGGCGCCCTTCGCCGTGCTCAGTTCGCCCCGTGTCGGGCCGTCGCTGGTAGATGGGCCACTCTCCGCTCAATCGGCTCGCGTGCTCGCGCTAAACGGGTTGTTTCTAATTTTCTAGGCCGGTTATGAAAGTAAAAGCCGAAATAATATTTTATTTAGTTCTGTCAATTTAATTTATGAGTAAATTGCATCGATAGTATCGAACTTGGCAGATGGGTGCGATTTAGTGCAATAACTTGAAAAATGTGCAAACTGGTACATAAACTTGACAATCAAGTGTATTTAGTCAAAACGTTGTTATACATATGATTCAACCTATTTTGTTTGTTCTTTCGGTTAAACTTTATCCAACGCAACATTACCCGGTGCAACGCACGGGCATTTTGCTAGTGTGTGTGTGTGTGTGGTGTGTGTGTATATATATATATATATAGGACACTCATATTGGGCATCATGGTGCCCGGGCACCATGGTATCAAATGCACAAAATCACTCAAAATTTTCAAAATTTTCAAATTATGTGTATAACCTAGTTATAATAATTCGATTCATACCTATACCTATCAACAAAACAACTCAAATTTAACTTTATTTCACAATCCATGATTAATACCTAACTAATATATGTATGGATGCTATATACCTAGAATCAAAATCTAACAAAAAACAAGTTCAAATTCAGTTCAAACTTGCTTTGAACTAGTTAAGTAAAGTAGTTTATGTTAATACCTAAGTAATTGAAAAAGTTTCATACTCATTTGAATTGGGTATGTACTCAATTTCAACAATGTGCCGCGGCACCATGGAGCACCAAACAAATTACTATTATATATATTATATATATATATATAATAAATATATATAATATATATATATATATTCAACTCTAGTTTCTTGGTTGGCTAGCTCCATATAGTTAATTAACAGTTGTTTAATTTTATCACTCTGATATCCTGTGTGAATCAGCAGTGCGTTTCTCCAACGGACAGAAATAAATAAGTAACCAAAACAACGTAAGCCGATCTGTTCCTGAAATTTATAGCAAAGCCGTTTGCAAGCATCATCAAACTGCCCAGCCAGCCAGCCAGCCACACAGCTGCATATATCTCCCGTCACACGAATACATAAATCACTCATGTACAGCTAGCCACGCCCAAATTCAGCTCTCTGAATTCTGATTCGATCGTTCCAGTCAAAACAACCCCCTTCAATTCTTTCGCCGGCCTTTAATTTCGCCATGACGCCACGAGTTTGTTACGCACAGAAAAACGCGGTGCCGGCAGTGCATGATGCATGCGAGTGATCAAACCATGGAAACTTGTATCGAATTCTCATCTCATGTCACCACAAAAACTGCAGGTGAAAGTTCAGACCTCTTCTTCTTCTTCAGAGATAGATAGAGAGAATAATGAACAATAATACTCCTACATTTCAAAGTTCAGACTTCAAAGTGCACCTATGCCCGGTTGTAGAGATGTTGGCGACCAGACACGTATAGCGACGGTTGGTTTGGTGTCAGTTCTTTTCTCAAGATGATGTATAGAAGACATCAGTTCTTGTTCGTGGTGTTATGTTTTCTTTTCTTTAATGATTTAGCCTATTAGGATTATAATTTTATATTTTTTCCTACTATAGTAATATAAACCTCGTATTTGTCTCGTTTGGTGCGGTTGGTTTAAAAGAAAAGGGTCAGACTTCTTCAGAGACAAAGAGATAGAGGGGGCATACTGCAATTAGAGCAAGGTCAATAGTGCAGCCCACTACTAGCTCCAAATCATCTATAGCCAATATAATAGCCAATTTATATAATAGTTGCTTACTATACTATTAATACCTGGTCCCACCTGCCATACACACGTTACGTCTTGGAGTCCGTGTGCAGCTGGCTACAAATTTATAGCCCGCTGCTCTTCTCTCTCTTCCTTTATCTCTTTAAAATATATTTATAGCGGAGTAGCTTGTTATTGTACCTGCTCTACGCACACAGGAATTGAATTGAAGAATGCTGCTGCAACAGCAGCTTTGGTCAGTGCACAGTGGTGGTGTTATCAAGGTGGCAAGCTTTGGCAGCAAACGAGGAGTAGAATGGAGAGAGCTAGGGACAGGGGTACACTGCCACACATGGGGTTCAGGCCCAAAGGGAATGTCTTTTGCATTGGGCAGCCCAAAGCGTGGTGGTACCGATACACCAACACCAACATATGCATTCCGTTTCTCATCTTGTTATTCCCCTAGCTAAGCTCAATTAGCTAACCCACAAAAAAAGCGAGCTAAAGGCGTGCAAATGCAAGATGCTACAGTCCTGCAAGCCGGCAAAAGATCAAAGATTTCGATTCCAATTCCAATGGCACATTGGCACATTTCAAGCCCAGATGGTCGACAGCAACAACACCCAGGAAGAGATGATCATGTCAAAAGGGACACAAAGCATGGATATGTACATGTCCCAATTGTGTCTGATCAATTCCTGTCCAATTTTCTCACATCATATGTGGCATGATTCCAATTCAGAGATGTGTAGGGGTGGTAGCTATAGTAATCAATCATCAGAACTATCATGATTCCAATTTTACTTTGTGTTTTCTTTGCTTGCTTGCGTTGCATGCATGCATTGCAAAAAAAGGCTGTTAAATTTTGAGCAACAAAAGGAGCAGGTCTTTCTGATGGTTTTTTGCATCGTCCAACATGGAAAAAGTTTGGGGATGTCAGGCAGACAGAAAGTGCATACACCTTTTTCTCTCTCTCATTTTTACCCTTGGAATTGAAGTACTTGGGCAGCATCGTTAACAAGGGCATAAAAAGATATCACTGATTAATTACCCATGTCAATATGTCATGACCATACGTTATTACTGCATCATTCCATGCATGCATATGAACCCATGATGAACTACACACTGTTAATCATATAGAATCCTCTCAATCGATCACAAGGTAAAAATGAAGCATTAACAGCAAGAGATTTGTCTCATGCATGTAGTATAAAATATATATATATGTCACTCACACGAATACACACCTTTCATGCATGCATGAATCATGCATGGTACTACACAGTACTACAACTGCAAATTCCTATTGGATTTCACATAGCCAGCAAGCCATCTCGCCCAAATGCAAGTACAGTGCTATTGCTAGAACCAGTAGCAGTAGTAGCAGCAGCATTTCTTGATCCAGTGTAGTAGCCATGGTGCAACAGGTTGCCATTGCCTAGGGTTTCCAGCGCCTCGAGCTGCGACTTGAGGAACTTGAGGTAGCTGGCGGCCTCGTCGAGCATGGTGGCCGTGTCCATCTTGCTGCCGCCGGGGACCAGCCGCTGCAGCACGCGCAGGCGCTCGCTCACCCGCTCCCGCCGCAGCCGCGCCGCCACCGTCTGCGGGTCGCTGGAGATGCGCACGTTCTTGCGCCGCGGCCTCTGGGGCGGCGCCGCCGATGACGGGTCGGAGCGGAGGCGCGCCGGCGCCGCCGAGGGTGACCGGGCGCATCGCCGCCCGCGGTAGATCATCTCCTTCACCTGCGCTATCGCCTCCGTGTCCGGCTCGTACCGCGGCCGAGGCCGAGGCAGCGT
>CM020178.1:36937830-36981949 GCA_009805545.1 Oryza longistaminata
CGAGCAGCGCCGCCGCCGCACCGGCGCCGTGGCGGCCGCCGCCGAACGTGATGCTGCTGCTGCCCCCGGCCGCTCTCTTGGTGCTCCGGCGTTCGGTGGCTGTCTCCGACGTCGTCGTGGTCTTCGTCGTTGATGATGTGCCTACGACGGGGTACTTCTCTGGTAGCTTCCGCTTCGACGGGGGCAGAGTCGACACGGCGCACGGCGTCGACGCCACCTCCGTGTAGGTGTTCGACTCGCCGGAGGAGATGTTGCCGCCGCCGGTGGTGTTGCTGCTGTATCCGGAGAAGGCGGTGTTCGACGCGGCGGCTTGCACGGTCGTCGTCTCGGCAACGTTCGGGAACGCGAACCTATCGAGGAGCCCGCCGTCGTGCGCCGCGCCGGCGATGGCCGGCACTGGCAGCACATCCACCGAGTCTAGGAACGCCGCCGCCGTCGGGGACGCGTCGCCGTGAAGAGCACTCAGACCATCTTGGCAACGCAGGAGGCTCATCTGGTGGGACGGCAGGTCGACGTCGAGGCCGTAGGCATCGTCCGAGCGAACGGCGGCGGCGGCGCCGTTGCCGCCGCCGTCGACGAGGGAGTGGAGCTCGAAGCTCGCGCCCAAGACGGCGGCGAGGAGGACATCGTCGTCGTCGTCGCCGCCGGGGCCGCAGCTCGGCTGGCACGGCGCCGCCTGCGCGCTCCACCCGAAGGCGTCCATGTACATGACGCGGTCGCCGCCGGCGAGGCTTCCAAATTGGCTAGCTAAACTCGCCTGTAGCTATCTGCTGCTACTACCACTGCAATTAACTGCAAATTAAATGAGCTCGTGTCAGCAGAAACACATGCAAGAGTATGCAACTGCATGATTAGCAATAAATTCAGAATCTAACTCCCAACCAAAAAATGCTGATCAACATACGCAAGATATATATCTAGCCCAACAGAATCTATTGCTGCCAAGATTAACATAACGGAGTAGAAATCAAGAAGAAGAAGAAAAACAGGAAAGAAATAGTGTTTTATTGCATCTTGGGAGTACCTGATTAGTGAGGATATCTGATCATTTCAGCTATAGGTAAGTGCCGATCTGAGATAGATTCTGAAGAGATTGGTGTAGCATGGGGACGAACTGAGCACAAGTGCAGCGTTTGCTAGGATGGTCCTCTGCCTGTGGGATGGCTGGGCATATGGGCGTCTTTTATAGGCGGCTCTGAGCTAGCAGTGGGCTAAATCTAATCCATATAGCTGGCCAAATTTGGTTCTTTTTCCTTAGAAAAAAGCAAGATAAGTCATTTTCTCTCTATCTCTTTCTTGCATTATGTGGGGCGCAATCAGTTGGGGACAGCAGAGAGTACTAGCACAACAATTTCACTCGCTTAATTACTAATTGACAGTTACATTTGACTGCTCTTGAGTCGAGTCAATTTAGGTGATAACTACTGTACTAGCTATTTTTCTTTGTTCTGCAAGGTTAGATTAAAGACCGTATATATCTTACTGTGCTAAGATTTCTGAGATTCTCAGTATTATCTAAAAAATATTTCTGAATTTACTTCTGTGGAAATGGTTCCAGTTTATTGCTTTGATGAATATTATTGCCAGTGCCCTCTTCTGCTTGTCTTCTTGTTTCTTGTCTGGTTGAGGAGTTGAGGTAACTTATCTCTGGATTGTACTGTATCTGGTAGTTTTTTGTTGGGACTTGGTACTACATCACATGAAACTTTGGAGTTTCTTCATGTGACAGGACTAATGATATATTAAGCACGATAACTTGTATAGTTTCTGTAACATTTAGTAGCAGCAGCAGTAGTTTTTAACTACAACAAGCTGAATCTAGCTAGCAGCTGGTCCAGGAAGACATCAAGATTTCCTGTCCGTTTTTTGAAAAGAACAAGATAACAAGGAAGGCAGGACACATCTCTGAAACAGATGAAACAAGACAAATCCGTGACACAAGCAAACGGTAATGCAGAGCAAGGTCCTTACTTGATACTTATTTTGATATTATTTTCTTGATTCAAAAGGGAAGGAACCACACACAATGCAAAGTATATATATGTACATGCATCATATCCATGATAAGATGAGAGGACCACATATTGATGAGGATATGTAACCACAATCGATTGCAAGATAAGAATTCCTATTTCTTCAGAAAGAATTAATAAACAAAGGACAAGATAAGAACACAAAATGATACTTACATCCATTATTTAAATACAATCCATGATAGATGTACAGTACTCTGCTACTATGAAACATTTCTTTGTAACAAGATGTCGGTTTTTTCGTCATGCATGCGTTCATTTTTCAGAAAAGAAAAGGTTAGCCAGTACCACTGAAGTAGTCAAGCTTCAGATTAATTAGTGCATACGGCACATGGTAACATATATTGCCCTCCATTTTGGAATTGTAATACTAAAAATCAAGTGGCCCTCTCATTATTATTTTTTTCTAAGAACCCTGCCTTTTTATTGAAAAGTTAAGGAAAATCTCAGTACAAAAGGAGTAGACAGAGATCGAGCTTGCATGGATCTTGTATCCTATACTAGTATACTGTAATGAACTTCCACTGTCTACTCTCATCAATTCCAGGTTATAATTAATTACTATATGAAAATTCTGCTTCCCGGTACACATGCATCCACCACCAATCTACCACAAGTTGGACCCAAAGAAATCCACTGAAAAATTCACAGGCGAATAATATCATTCACAAATTATATTGGTTGCCTACTTGCCTTGGAGCTGATAAAGTCTATGTATATCTGTTACCTATAGTCAGATACTCAGATAGATCATACATGACGCTCTTGTCAATAATTGAATATCATCTATTGGGTGTCCTTGTGTGAAGAATACTAGGAGCACTCGTAATTTTTATCTCCTTTGTTTGAGATGCATATGTTTGGTGTGCCTTCACACGAGCTTAATTAGCAGCATAACGCTTACACATATATAGCACATTACTCCAAACATATGCACAGTTTAATTTATCTCCTTTGTCAGAGTTTCAGTTTGCAGCCATGCATCATCTGAAAAAAAAGGATCAAGTAGACACGTACTACGTACCAACTGTGGTCACAAGACATATCCTACTGCTCTTGTCCATTGCAGCATAGCACAGCAACCATACAGTTTACACTCGACAGCACCACTCAACATGCAAAATTAAGTACAGTGTTTACAGCATTTGATCATCATCCCCCCTCATGCGTACCAACTCATAATTAAATTCAGTTCCGGCAAAATTCCATCACATTCGCATCTACTAGGCGACTTTTTCTCTGTATTTGAAAGGAACATCTAGCAGTAGCAGGGCGGGGGGCTAATTAAGATCACCACAAACTTAATTAATCAGAATCCCTGGCAATCTGTATACGAAAATTAAATGGAAACAGCATGAGAATTGAATTGGGAGCCGTACGTCTGCAGCATCAAAGTACCAAAAGGGCGGCGGCATTTAGAGACGGTGGGGGCTCCGTCTCCGCGACGCGTCTCCGGTACGTCTCTCCGGCCGGCCCCGGCCGCAACCGCCGCGCGAGGGTCCGGAAGCTAGGCCGCCGGTACGTGGGTTGCCGCCTCCGACAGTTGCATGCCACGAGTCTCTACTCAATCTACTAGTCCTTTTTTTTTTCTGTCGATTTTTTTTCTACTTATGTTCATCTGACGGTCTTGGACTATATATAATCTCTGACGGGTAGTGTCCTCGCTACCCGTCAGAGATTAAGTGATAAGTGGGTGAAGGTCCGTTAGCGACTCAGCGAAGGTCCGTTAGCGACTCAGCGAAAACAAAACGTTCGATCATTTGTAAATAAAATAGATGATTAGAGGGGGGACTCATCTTCTTTTTCCTCCTTCAGCCCCCCTCCTTAACTCATTCTATCAATGGTGATCCAACGAGGTAGGAGAGAGTCGAGTCCTTCTAGCAGCCACGATGGATTCACCCCTACTTGTAATTTGTAGTGACAAAATAAATTATAGCAAAGTAATAAATAAATAAATTTTTGAATAAGGTGAATCATCTCCTCCTTCTCTTGTTAATGGTGACATGATGTTATACTATCTCCTCCTCCTCTTGTCTCCTCAATCCTCATCAGCACACACATATATATATCCTACGTGGCTACTTGGCGTTCTATATATCTCAGATGGTTGTTCATGTAGTAACTGTTAACTTCAGAGAAAATCTCCCTTCTAAAACAACTTCAGAGAAAATCCCTCAAAAGATGAAGGGAAACAACAGTGGCTAATTATCCTTTTATCCAAATTTAGAATGTGTGATAATATTTTAAGAACTTTCGAGCTTTAAAAGTCCACACTATAGCTGCATTTATAGAAAGGTCATATATGTTAATGAAGAAAGTGATATCTACTGGTTTATGTTTCAATGTACTTTTATATGGTTAATTATACGACCTTCTAGTTACTCATGAAAGATAAAGTATTAAACATGTCTAGTTGTATTTGTTTGCATTGCTGTTGGATGCATGTTGCACTAACAGTGTCGATGGCTAGCTAGTTTTAGGCTTGTAGGTAATGTGTTTTTAAGTACGTTTGATGTACCTCTGTTACATATTGATGGACGTGTTAATTGCAAATGCAATGCAACCGACGACACGTATTGATCCATAACTCTCTCTCTGACGTGACAAACTTCATAGGAATATTGTACCGACTTGTCGTGTTGTTCTGACAGCTACTTTAGCACCTAACGTAAACTTAATTACTCCCTCCGTCTAATTTTAAGTGCAGTGATAATTTTCCGTGCACAGCTTTAACAGTTCGTCTTATTTAAAATATTTTTAAAAAAAATAAAAATATAAGTTACGTATGAAATACTATTCATGTTTTATCATCTCATAATAATAAAATATTAATTATAAAAAAATAAATAAGACGAATGATTAAAGTTGGGCGCGAAAACTCATGGTTGCACTTAAATTGGGACGGAGGAAGTACGCCCGTTAGTGCAATCATTTCCGAATTTAATTGAAGGAACGTACGTTTGTACCACGAACACTTCGTTTAATTTGGTCAAATGGAAACGGAAGCATATGCATTAATTGAAGTGGTATAAGCTATCGGATGCACTATAGCATCCACCGATCCACGTAGGATGGTAGGGTAGTTGTGTTGAATATATGGACAACTCAATTTTTCAGAGTTGTTAGCCTATGAGTCGATAATATTGTATTCATTTTTTATCATGTTTTAAATGCGGTTTAAAATAGTAGGTCAATCTAGGACTTGGCCTAATAAGACTATAATAGGCGATCGATTTTACGACTATATAAACAATTGATTTTTCACTTGCCATAGATTATAGGTGGCTGTGTAATTAAACGGTTTATCATGCGAGATTAGACTGAATTGTTTTCTATACCCGTACTTAATCCGACATATATACATGTATATATATCGTTTTGTCGATGTACTTAAATATTAGACAACACCTTATTTCTAAAAAAATATATATGTATGAATGGTGTGTGTTTTTCATCACTTGGGTGTCGATGATGTATCATATAATATATCTTAATTTGGAACGAAATTTTGTTGAGCTAGCATATGGAGGGCTGTACTATAGGTAGGCAATGCCACAGTCGTCGCGCCGTGCAAAAACGGCCTCTTTTTAGACGTGTTGGACCACAGTTTACTGCATGCGTGCAGGCTCAATCGCTCTCGTGCACAGTAGCGCTGCGACCCATGTATTATTTGCTCGATCGACCGGCCGGTTTCCTGTTGCAGCTGCATGGACCAGTACGGCAGTACACGCTCCGTCCCATAGAAAACTAATAGCCCTATCATTTGGCTTATTCAGGAAATAAACCAAACAACATATTTGCAAACGAAAAATAATTTGTGAATAAAACTTTTATATACATGTTCTTAGTGATCTAAAAGCAGATGCTGAAAAATAAACTACGATGAAAAAACATCAAAATCAACTCTAAATTTATAGTTGAAAATTTAAATTTTAGCTGATAAGTATAAGAATAAACGGAAAGATAGGCCGTAAATCCTAACTATTAATCTAACACTCTGTCATCTTTTTAGAGAGACTAGCCGCTAACATATACTCCTATATAGTAGGAGTATTAATTTGCGTTGGCTAAAAACGCCAGCTTACAATCGTTAGGTACATGCATGCGAACTCTGATCGAGTAGATATATATGCATGATCAACGAGTAGTTAGTATACTGTAGACGAATTAAATGAACCGATGAGATTTGAGAGCCAGCTGCTAGCTAGAATAACGACCGTCAATTAATCAGATGTACGAGACTTAAATTTATACTCCTACATGGAAATGTTTGGTCGTGTGTTGGCTTGAATTGACGCACTACCGGCCGGTCATCACTGCATTGCACCGTTGTCTCAGCTAGCCGGCGATGGAAGTGTAAGCGTATGCGGCATATTTTGGCCTTACACTGTAGTACTCCTTTAGCTATGGCGTGAGTGGTAAGGTAGCATGTGTACGTTAGTTTCTCGTGTCATCTTTGATTTTAGCTTACTTTTCTAGTTACGTGTGGTACATTAATTAATTCCGATCCATATATATATCGAGCTATGAGCCTAAATTACATATTAATTGTTGTTATTAGCGGCATACCAGAACGGTATCATGCCAATGTGAGAACGGTCCTCTCATAAATTTTCTTCTCATCAGTAATAGATGGTAAGACACCACTTCTTATTATCACACATCAGGGTGAACCCATGGATTGTCGGTGTGCACTAGCATATCCAAAACATACGCAAAAATTTAGGGAGACATCACCTCGGGTGGAGAAGGGCTGGTGGCTAGAAAGGGAATGGCAATGGAAGTAGAGGAGGTTTCCACTGAGCAACCACATCGCCTTGGACTTAGAGATAGCCTGTAGTTGAGACGACTTCAGCAAAGGAACTGGCGAACGACTTGGCGTTAGGCTTGGGAAGAGGAACTTTGTTCCCATTACTTCATCCTTCAGTGATTGATGTAAGATGACGGCCCAACGTCTATAGTAAAACCGTCAAGCTGTAACTATATTACGGATGACACACGCGGAACCAACATCCATAGGAACGACCCCCTCATTCACTGCCATGGTGATATATTAGGCTAGAGTTGTGAAACGATAACCCTCTCTTTCCATAGAGATCCAACAGGTAGGGGGCTTATGCCCCTTAGCCTCTGCGCTGGATCCGCCACTGGTGCAGCATCACCTCAGGTGGATGATGGGGAAGGGAATCAGCAACGTACACGACACGAGGCAAGAGGAGGGGTTCCGTTGAGGCTAGTGGTTTAACAAATTACTTATACGCCATTCATACTTTCTCCCCTACAATACTATTGCACTAGACATCGCTTTTGTACTAGTGGTGTATATGCTCATACTATAAGCGTGAATTTTACTTAGTATATACAAGTGGATCTGAATTGTTAAACAAACTCAATTCCAAAAGTCACATTAGTTCACTCTCCTAAACCTTGCTTCTATACATTAGGTCATACTACCCCCAATCCTTTTCAGCACACGCTACACGTGACAGTAAGCTAGGGAAAAAAGAAATTAAATTGTTAGGTTCTTGTACAGATCAATCCACGTGCACGGTTTGCAGGCTGTACTACACATGTACGTGTACAAGTGTATCGTAGTAGCTAGTACAGTATATCGTATTTTTCTATTTGTCTACTGTATGCCGCCACTACTACTATTGATCAGTACGTGTGTACATTTATACACACTACAGTCTACAGAGAAGGACGACGATGAGATGATCAGAGAATGCGGCTGAGATGCACTAGACGAACGGATTCGACGACGATGCAACAGTAGCGTAGGTGCAGCCAGTAGTAGCGATGACCACCAAATTTCCTGCACACTAGTGGACTGCTGCTACAGTGGTTTCCGGTATTTTTCGATCTTTTGCCCATCCATCCACTGATCCACTGGCTCGGCAGCCACCTGATACACGAGTAGTGGTAGCTTGACACACACAGACGCAGCTGATACCAAAGTGAGCTCTCGTTTGTTTAGGCCCACTCTAATTGAGCCGGAACAAGAGCGCGACGTACCTGCGGCCCATTATAGTTGGGCCGGAACGGAACGGGAGCGTACGTTCGGGCCGTTCTAGTTGGGCCCGCCCCTCGTCAGCCTACCTGCGCAGCTGCGTTCGTCCGGAGATGATAAGAGTGGAAAATTCTCTGGTTTTTCAAAGCGCACATTTTCTAAACTGTTAAATGGTGTTGTTTTTATAATTTTTATTTAAAGAGATTTGTTTTAAAAATTCATTACGTATCTCTCAATCTTCTTCTTTCCTCTTATCTCAAACACTCCCGAAAGACAAGCGATGGAACTAGCATGTCGTTTTCTTCAGAGACGTCCGCTTCAGAGTAGATCCACATTCGTGATCGTGTTTTGAGTCCTAGGCCCGCCTCAAATACATGCTTACAGTTTGTTAATTAACCATGTATTTTTTTAGAAAACTAATACTCCATTAGTCGAGTTATATCTTAGCCTAGTCTTTTATAATTTCTGGTTTTGCCACTGTCGACGTGTCGTGCAGATACATCGATCGATCGGGTGCAAGCAAAGCCAAACCAAGCCAAAAATGAGAAAGAAAAGGAAAAGCAGAGGAGCGAGGGATCTCCATCCACAACGTCGTGGACGTGCCGACGTGGCCATCATCAACCAAAGACGACGAGACCAACACGAGACGTGCCCCGTAAAGCAAACCAAATGCCAAAAAAGACCGACCGACCCAGCAGAGGAAAGTACGCCCCCCGCGGCCTACCTTCAAAGCGATGAGAATCCACTGCATCACCCTCGTGATCTCGCATCATCATCATCATCATTCTTTAGCCCCAAAAGAAAAGCCTCAAATGAGTACAAATCCAATCAGATGTCATTCCACTGATCCACCCGTGACGTCGGCGACCGAGAAAATTGCAGCTGCTTTTCCCGCAGCCGCTCCCATACCGGATTCCACGAATAATCAAAACATAAATTACTAGTAAATTATATTGTTCCCCACTACATGATCATGCATTCATGCAGCAGTTCAAACTTCAAATAAATTTGTAGACGGTGACGGCCGGCTTCTTTGGTTCGTCACCGGATCGATGGAAATCAAGAACACAGCAACTAGGAAACAGAAATCGTCTATGGACTGGAGACCATGTCCATGGTGAGGAGTTTAATTTGACACTTGTTCACAAGAAGCAAGGGAAAACAAAAGCAAAGGCATTAGTAGAGCTTGTACTAGTCACTTTTGAAGTGAGGGGGGCTAGGATTGATCAGCGCCCGGTGTTCTTCCATAGCCAAGCTCTGAGATCTCCCAGCTTGTTGCAGGGGCCACCTCCTGGTGCAACCGAGTGTATTGCTGAGTCCAAATGGGGGCATGAAAAAAGTCGCTCAGGCTTTGCAAATGCTCACATCAGAGTTCATAGGTCAGTCAAATTACCTCCATCTTTGTCAGCAATTCACTTGCAGTTGGTGCAGATACAAATATTTGTCTACAATCAGAGTTGATGAAGCCCTCCGCCTCGCCTTTGTCGAACAACGCGAGCAGTGGATCGTAGTAACCGTCAACATTTAGCAATCCAACCTGTTCAATTGGCCAAGGTTTTATATGTGATGGAGACCTTAATCCATCAACAAAGCATTGTGCTACTTTGCCGTTTACAATATATCTAGTATCAAATATCTCAATTATGCTTACTGGCTTGTCATGAATTCCAAGTTGGCACCATGTTATCATCTCTAACAGCTCCTCCATTGTTCCATAGCCCCCTGACAAAAATCAATAACCAAGTTACATTTGAATTATCAATTACTAGTGTGATAGATGATGTTAGAAAGAAGGTACTGAACATTTCAGATCGTCAGTCCATCTCACATATATTGGAATTATCAATTACCAGGAAGAGCAATGAACGCTTTGGATCGCCGAGCCATCTCCGCTTTCCGCTCATGCATGTCCTGTACAACTATTACTTCTCCCACACTCTCACCTGATATCTGTTAGAAAAGCAACATTTGCAAATGTCAACACAAACCACTCCCTTTACAAAATTCTTCACAAAGCTGTACAGTCCTTCCAAGTCAAAGTAAAACATCTCTTTTAAATGATCGCATACACGTACTATTATCAATTATGTTAGGTTCAGGTAACTTCACCCTGACATATTCAAGATAAACATCACCCTGACAAATTCAAGATAGCAAGTGTACTGGTCCTACTATTTAATTCAGCTGAAAACTAACAATGAAGTGAAGTATGCTGCTATACGGCTTGTACCTGCCACCTAAAAATGGACAGAAACCAAACTTTCGGAAATCCTAGCCCTGTCTAGCTTGATCATTTCGTTTAGACTTTAGGGTTCATTTCAAATGTGGAATTCTGATCCAAACACCACAGGATTCCAACGGCAAGTTCTCCAAGTAAGAACACAACATGGCAAACGCTAAAACATACCAATACAGAGCTGAATTCAACGACACTTCTGAACCCTGAAAAATCTACGAAATACTGAAAGGAAGTCGGAGAGATTGCAGACCTCGACAGCCATGAGAGCTCTAGGAATCACCCTGCGAACAAATCAAGCAAAAATTTTATCACGCCGCATTAGATGGTGGTGTAGCACGTATACAAGAATCACAGGCATCCGCAGGTGCAGCAGCGAAAGCAAGGCAGCAAAAGTGATGAGGAAATCGCTCGCAGGCGCAGAAACGAAGTTGGCTGCGTGCGTGCGTACGTACCCGACGACGCGGCGGCCGCCGTCGAGAACCGTACGCGCGATCAAGCCCATCAGCCCGATGCTGCCGCCGCCGTAGACCAGATCGACGCCCCGCCTCACCTGAAAAACAAAAAAAGGAGAAGAATCTCACGGCTCGCACCTGAAAAAAAAAAGTGTGAAACCAAGGATGGAAAAGTACGATGGCGGCGGCGGCGGCGGCGAGAAAGACAGCTAGACCGTCGCCGCGCCACGCGCCCGCCCGTCATCTACGCGCACCAGCTCGTGGCCGAGGTCGAGCGCCGCGTCGCCGAACACCCTGCGGCGCCCCGCGTTGCTGCCGCAGAAGACGCAGATCGTCCCGAACCTGCTCGCCGCGGTCGCCGCCGCCGCCTCCGCTCCGTCTCCCATCGCGCCCCGCCCCCTAATACTTAAAATACTTTTAATAATAAAGTAAGTCACCAATAAAATAAATAATAATTTTATTTTTTTAATAGGACGAATGATGAATTTTTTTAAAAAAACTCAAAGCAGACAAGTAGTAAGTATTAAGAGTTAAAAAAGTTCAGAAAATAAAAGAATTCACTTTCCTCTTCTCTCCGGATAACGGCATGCGTGGCACTGTACCACACTAACCCCCCCCCCCTGGACCATCCGCTCCCGGGTCGCTAAAACGATGGCACGTCTGCGCCGGTGTCGCTTGCGCAACCAGAATTAATTGCCTCCTCCTCCTCCTAGCGACAAAGTGAGGGGTGGCCAAGTTACCATCAGGTGAGTGACACTGACAACCCCAGCTGCGGTAAGAAACAAAAACATGCTTCAACATATGCTGTGATTCAAACTTCAGTCATTTTCCATCACATCAACCTGTTATACATACACAACTTTTCAGTCACATCATCTCTAATTTTAACCAAAATCCAAACTTTTGATCCAACTAAACACAGCCATATTTAGAGAGAAACCAAGAGTGCATGCTTAAAAGGAGATAATTAACCCCTTTTTTTCTAAACAAACATGCTTCAACAAATATAGAGATAGACCGAGAGAGCCTACTTGAATGGAGGTAATTAACTTCTTTTTTTTCTTTTGCCATTTCGAAAGGGTGAATGGTAACAAATTTATCACTTTGTATAAGAGAGGCAAATAGTAAAAGAATATTTTAGACAAAGGCAATTAGTTAAATTTGTTGCTTAAAAGGTACTCCATCCGTTTTATATTATAATACTTTCTAGTATTGCACATATCACTTATATGTTAATGAATCTAGACATATAATTAACATATATATGAATGCGGGCAATGGGAAAGTTTTATAATATGAAATGGAGGAAGTAGCGTTTGTAAGATTAAGCCAAAGACATGTGATCGAAGTAGCGGAAGGGGATAAACCGAAGATAGTTTGTTTGAGACATCGATTAAACATTTTTATACTTGATGATATTTTGTAATACTGATTGTAAAGCACTTGGTTTTCATAAAACCGCTAGAAGCAGTTTATGAAAAACCAAACGGTTTTAGCTATTCTTCTTCTTACTGAATTAACCGAAAGTCGTTGGTTTTACGGGCTGCTTTTGATGGCTTTCTGTAAACCAAAACTGGTTTTGACATCAGAAAATAGTACTCTCACTGATGTAAGGCTGTGTTTGTTGGATTCAAAGTTTGGATTTTGTTTGAAATTGGAGATGATGTGACTGAAAAGTTGTGTGTGTATGACAGGTTGATATGATGAAAAAGGACTGAAGTTTGGATCCAAACTTTGGATCTAAACACAGCCTAAAACGTGGAATTTGGTAGATGTGCGGTTTAATGTGGTGGTCGGTTTCGGCATAGCTTTCACCACGTCCCTCTCACTCTCTTGTGCAGTGACCAACCAGGGAGTGGTACAGTTGCAGCTGCTGCTGCTCTGCACAATCTCGTCGTGTTCGAATTCTTTTCTTTAATCCTTTTCTCTCGTCCTTTTAATTTCAGGACGCCACGTATTGGTCGCTGATGCTGGTACAAATGACCAAATCGTAGGTTTTTTTTGAAAAGCAAATGAGGAGAGGATTATTGTAATTGATCACGTCGTTAGTCAAAAGGACACTAAATAAAGAAGCCAATCAAGGACGATCGCTGCACCAAACCTAAAATGTTTACCCGGTGATTGTGATGAGAGCGACCAATCGGCGAGAGTTATGGCAATTGTTTGAGCAATCAGACGATCGGCAATGGCATGTCATGGGATCTTTACGGAAGATGATAAACGTTGCATCATTCTCATTGTCCCCAAGCTAGCATTCATAATTGATATATTCAAACATAAGAAACTGTCACCATCTCCAATTAGAACTGCAGCTCTTTATAATACTACTACACAGCATTTAGGGATAAAAAGAGGTTCAGACATTTAACTAATGACTAATCTCAGTTGTGCATACAAAAAACATGATAGAGGCAATGAGGCATTGAGCTTGGCTTGGATGTATAAATGCTAACAACGGATCAGATAATATATATGTAAGATGCAAATTAGCTAATTTGTCCATAGAACAGCAAGCTAGAACAGACTGTCATTCTCCTTGTCCAAGCTCCTTGTCATGCTACGGCCTTTCAGAGACAGACTGTTTAACTTCCTGGAGGTGACTGAAAATTCTGAACCGGCGTTGCTCTGAACATCTAATGGAGAGAGTGCAACCCTTTTGTAAGATGGCATGCCTCCTGATCGCTGTCTCTGAATCTGGAATGGACTGTTGCAACTCTGCCTTGCTTTTGCAGACTTCGTCAAACTCATGTAACTCGGACCTTCACCATGTCCACCGTCAGATCTTGCTGGAGTCGCTGACGATGTCGATGCAGAGCTCACATCACACGGGAAGTCTGAAGAAGAAGCTGAGAGTACAGAAGGAGGCTTTGCTGCCACCCTGTTCCCTCTCATCTTAACTGAGCTTGCATTTGAAAGTTTGGCGCCAGCTAAGTTCAGTTCGCCACTGTTCTTGGAACACTTCAATTCAGCATGGCTTTGCTCCATGAGCCTGCTCTCCCAAGGCTTTGTTGCCATCCATCCTTCAATATAGCTCCAGTCGTGATTGCACCTATTAGACTCATGGTTCCTCAGAGATCTAGCAGGAGAGCTTGGCCTTGCACTTTGTTTTGAACTCCTAGGCTGAAAGGAAAATGGATGTGAGCAGCATGTTATATCAACTTGCGTCGTCTAGCGCAAGAGTTCCTCTTAATGATACAAAAGTATACCTGGTGAGAAAGCGCATAAGCAATTGCCCTTTCCCTCTTAGCCACAGCATCATGCCTCATGTGTATTTTCGATCTGACTTCAGAAACCGATCCTTGACTGTCACACCATTGTTCCTGCAATGCCACAATCTTTGACATGTTAATACGATATACATCTCATTTTAAAGCACAATTCACTTTTTTTCTCTCTAATTAAAACACCAAAAAATATATTCCTGTGTGGCCTCAGGACTTTTTAAAAGAACCAGCACAGTTCCAGCTTAGAACTTTGCCTGGCAATAACTAATTGCAAAAGGCGTTATCGGTCTTGTCAGCATTGCCTCTTCTTACCTAACAGGATCACTTCCAAGATCGATTCAAACATGTGTTGTCATTACGAGAGAGAAAACAACAATCTTAATGGACTCAATCATTACTAAGGCTGTGTTTAGTTCAGCGCAAAGTTTGGATTTTGGTTGAAATTGGAGATGATGTGACTGAAAAGTTGTATGTGTATGACAGGTTGATGTGATGGAAAAGGACTGAAGTTTGGATCCAAACTTTGGATCTAAACACAGCCTAAAAAAGGAACCTTAATTGTCCTTATCAGTCCGAAAAGTCATTTTCAGGTAAAAGTACCCCCACCATATAAGTCATACACCACTTTCTTCTTAAGGAATCAAATTAAGGCACCAGTACAAACCTCTCAAATTATAGCACCTAGTAGTATAACTTAACTAAAAAGAACAAATTTCAATTTTCAAGCCTCCAAATGATCTCCAAATAAATACATCATTTTTGTATGTCAGTAAGACAACTATTTTGAGGACTGAATTCAAAATCTTACTTTATAACTTTGATTTGGATTGGTGCAAGCTCTATCTTGTTCTAAATACTTCCTTTTTCACAATGTAAGTCATTCTAGCATTTTCTACATTCATATTGATGTTAATGAATCTAGACATATAATCAATATGAATGTGGGAAATGCTAGAATGACTTACATCGTGAAACGGAGGGAGTAGTTGCAATATTAAAGCCTACATGGGAGTGAATTCAACCACAACACTCACACAGCCCATGGGCCATAGACGTACCAGTGTTGAGCTAGAGGCCCATCTTACATACCGATATAGGAAAATGGAAGGCACACTTCAATCTGACTCTACAAAATTCCACTCCCAAAGTCCCAAGAAATGGGCAATGCCATCGAATTTGCAGAAATGGCATGCAGATTACCATTTATATATACTCCACTACACAAGTATTTCGATTCTTTAATCCACTGCACAGAGGAAGCGCCTCCAATGCAATTTTTTTGCATTCAGAAATTAACGCAAGAAGGATATAGCACTGCACGTATCAATCGTAAGAGAAGCACGCGGGTCAGGCTGTGATCCCATGTACCTCTGCTTGTTTGATCGGGTCGGCGCGGCCGTCGCGCTCGCCGACCGCGTCCTGCGAGTCCCGGCCATCGCCGAGCAGCGCCCCCGCGCTCCCGCGCGCGCTCCTGCACCCGCAGCAGCGCGTTCATGCACTTGAGCGTCACGGCGAGCTGCGCCGCACCAGCCGCCCCCGCACCAGCGCCTGCAGCCGCACGATGCCTCTCAGCGCCTTCAACGCCCGCGCGCCTATTCCACACGCCATTGACACACCACGCAAGCTGGACGCATCAGCACCACCGCGCCACATCAAGAGCAGCATCAGAAAAAATCTGTGTCTTACCAAGAAGGCGCGGAAGGCGGCCTGGACGCGGACGGCGGCCCACTCCTGGCGGATGACGCGGAAGTCCCTGGGCGGCGCGCGGACGACGGCGGCGACGACCGAGCTGAACGCGTCGGCCTCCGACGACGCCGACTCCGACGCGTCCCCCGCGGCGGAACCACCACCAGCACCACCAGTGGTCGCGCCGACGCGACGAGCTGTTCCGCCACCAAGCGGGTCCACCTCCGCCCCTTCGTCGTCCCCTCCGGCGCCGCCGCCTTGAGGCTCACCAGCGACTTGATCCACTTCCCCGACGCCCCCATCGACGGCGCTGACAGAGCTCACAAACTCCTCCTGTGGGGGCAGCGCGAGGAAGAAGAAGAAGCCAAGGCGAGAGACAAAATGGAAGTAGGAGAAGTGGTGGGGGGTAGGGGGAGTTAGCCGTTGTCCTTTTCGTCCACGACGACGCGAACTCCGCGGCAAACCGTTCCGTTCCGTTCTAGTGGCCGCGTGGGGATTCAAAATTTGAACGGCAAGTGGCAAAGGTGGAGCCGCGGGTGGGACCCACCGTGGCGTCGCTGACAAGTGGGGCCGGTTGGTGTAACGGGGCCCACTGTCATTGGGGGAGCTTCCGTCCGAGGGTGATGTGGCTTTCTCGGACGTCTCGGGCTTGGAGAAGGGGGAGAGGGCGACGGCTTTCTCGGGGGACGGGTTGGGAGAGGCTGGCGCGTGGGGTCCGCGACTTCGTGGGCCCATATGTCATGCAGATAGAGGTGGAGTGGCGTCGTGGCGTGGTGGTTGCTGGGGGGGTTGTGTCCACTACGACGAACTCTGCGTCGGCACGATGCCACGATCTGGATCCTGGAGTGGAGACTCCCCCCTGGACGCGGTGCCGACGACGGGGCGGACACGACACGGTGGGATCGCCTCGCATGGAGGACCGTGCCACGGAGGGGACACGAGTAGCCAGAATGGAGTTTTTCAATCAAAACTCGTCGAGCCTGGAGGCAGTTCAGCAGTTGGACACAGCTCCCGGCAGAGCGGCTTCGACAACCACTATAGACTACCGTGGCCGATCGTAAAAAAATAACGACGCTATTTTAACCACCCGAACTTGACTCGACAGTGCCACTGCAAGGACCGAACATATATGGCCTTGTTTATATTTCAACTTTTTTCAACAAACTTTTAATTTTTTTATCACATCGAACTTTTTTACACACACAAACTTTCAATTTTTCCGTTAATTCGTTTCAATCTCCTCAAACTTTTAATTTTGGTGTGGAACTAAACACAGCCTATGTTCCCGCCCTTCAGGGCTACGGGCTACCGACAAATCACTCTCTCCTCTCTCCTCGTCGCTCTAGTATATTTCATCCGTTCTAAAATAAATCAATCTCATATTGTGATGTATCACAACTTAGTAGAATGTTGACTTATTTTTAGGCTGAGAGAGAGAGAGTAGAATATTACATGCCATAGTAATATAAATTTAGATAGATTTCATAATTTTAAAATATATATCATATCATGTATATTTTTTTTAAGTTCGGGATGAAGAAGTACGCCTCTATCAATCTACCGTCACTTCCAGCTTTGGTCTAGTAGCAGTTGTCTATAGCCGTTGACATGTATGTGGGTGAATATAGTTTTTCTACATCATCGTTCTTATCAAAATGGCCGCAGTGTTACATGGAGTAATTGACAACCACCACATCTGTTTTTTTTCAGAAATTTCTTACAGTCATTTGACAAGAAGATGATTGGTATGAAGGTTATTGTGTTGGGCGTTGGGTTCCTCTCTAGATTTGGCTACCCTCCAAGCCTCCAAGGGAAAAGAGTATGGTGGTGACTACTCCGGTCAGCCCTGTTATTTTTCTAATTAAGATCGATTTAGATTTTATATTGGTTTTCGTTATTACATTTTTCAAACTATTAAACGTTACGTTTCGTATGAAAAATTTCTATATATAAATTGATTTAAAATATCAAATATATTAATGTGTTAAATTTGTAATAATTAAAAACTTAATTCTATGTTAATATTTTTTTCGTTTTACGTGTGCTAATTTAAACACCACCTGAGGGTGAGCAGGGGCTGGAGCCGGAGGTTGCTGGTCGAGTGGCCGGGGTGGCGAACGCCCAAAAGTAGGCAATGGATACTGGGGATGAGACGGCACGGTGGCGCTAGAGCCATGCACACCGTATTCAGGCCCAACTATATCAAGCCGCACGTACCTCGTATAGTCGTATTCCCTCCCAGGCCCAAGTATAATGGGGCCACATTTAAGTACTTCCTTTCTGGCCCAACTAGAATGGGCTGCAGGCAGCAGGTACATCACAGTGCCGTTCCACCAGCGTGTGCTCCACCAAGTCGTGTGCTCCACCAGCGTGTCACTGACAAAAGAAGTTGAAAGTTCGAAGAAAGTTGAGGGTTTGGAAAAAAGTTAAAAGTTTATGTATGTAGAAAAGTTTTTGATGTGATGAAAAGTTGGGAATAGGAGGATAACTAAACACGGCCTCTGAATCCATAAAAACGCTGCACACGAAAACTTATGTAGCACAATTGCCATCTCTAGGGAAAATGTAAATGTATGTGCAAGTGTGTCACTCTAGAACCCCTGATCTGCTGCTCCGTCCCATCCTCTCGTCACTCCACGAGAATATCTGCGTCACCAAATCACCATCAGAAAAACGGTTTTTTCTATAACGTACAAGCTCAAGATGGCTAATCTGAAGAGATCGTTCCAAAGTTGCATACTACCTAAGGCTGTGTTTAGATCTAAAATTTGGATCCAAACTTCAGTCCTTTTCCATAACATCAACATGTCATACACACACAATTTTTTAGTCACATCATCTTAAATTTCAACCAAAATCCAAACTTTCTCCTCAACTAAACACAGCCTAAATGGTGACGGTAAACTAAAAGGTCATCTGGTGGAGCCTGCCTGGTGTTTGGTTGCTTTGGAAGCAAAGATGTGATTGGAACATTTGGAGTTGATACGTTTTCATATCCGCAGCTGAAAGCGACCATCGAAGAAGAAAATCATGGAGATTTAGGGACAGGTTATCGGTTATCCCCTGCATTAGGTGGCTTGACAGCGTCGGTTTAATGCACTAATCAAGGACTGACGGGCGCGCAGTTTGACTTGCAGCAGTTCGCGCGGACTGAGATCAATCGATCGAGCAACACGTGATGGCATCTGTGCGTCAATGTGCACCAGCAACGACAACGCTTAACTCTCACAAGATCCTCTGTGTCAAGCTTGATGATATACTCCATATCCATGTGTATCTAACCTTTCTTTATCGTACAAGATCGTGGCATCTCATGTACGCATGTACTCGTAGTATCATTATTCTGTCGTGTGCTCCATGGGAAAAAATGTCAACTGTACATACCACTGTATGTCTGTATATGCACGTGCCATAGGACGGCTGGAGTAGCCGAGTAGCAACAGTGACTTGTACTCCAGTCCACCACATACTACAGTGCCAGCGTACGCGTCGTAGGCCGTCTTTTTTTTGGCGGAAGATGCCATGCAGATGCAGCAGCAGCAATCCCGGCGGGTCGGCTCCCCGCGCAGCTGCTTGGGCGGCAGCTTGGATTCCCACGTTTTCCACCCACCAAGTCAGCCATCTCCCACCCCGCCTCGCCTCGCCCGCCATTTTAACCGCTCGCCTCCGCGACGCCCTCGTGCCAGCCAACCCACACAACCCCGTACACCGCCCCAAAAACGCTAATCCCCACCTGTACACCACAGCCGCTCACCGAGCTCTCGCCCGCGTCGTCCACTCGTCCGTTTCCGCGCTTTCCCCTGCTAGCCTCCGCGTGGATAGATGGACGTGGCGGAGGCGGCGTCGCCGGGGGTGGGGGCGTGGGCGGCGATCCGCGGGTACTTCACGCCGGCGACGCTGTTCCTCGTCGTGAACATCGTCATCGGCACCATCGCGCTCACCTCCCGCACGCACCAGCGCCGGCGGCGGCAGGTGTACCAGTATCACCACGACGGGGAGATGATGCTCCATGATCACCACCAGTTGCAGCCGCCGCCGCCGCTGCATCAGCAGCAGGAGTACGGCGGGCAGTACTACGGCGGTGGGCAGCAGCAGATGATGATGATGCAAGAGACGCTGTATGCTCCGCCGCCGGCGCCGGCGCCGCTCGCGCGGACGTCGTCCGTTCTTGACCGGCTCCGCTCGTTCGAACTCTACCGCTTCCGCTCCGGTGACTTCCCTCCCGAGTACGCTACTGCTGCGGCGGCGGCGACGAGCCAACTCCACCACCAGCGCACGGAGGAGGTGGTGTCTTCGTCTCCGGTGGATGAGGTGAAGCTGCAAGGGCACTACGCGAGGAGCCGGTCGGAGCCGGCGGCGGCGCCGGCGCAGGAGGAGAGGAAGGCGGCGTCGAGGCTGAGGAACTCGAGCTCCGAGGTGAGGAGGGCAGAGGTCGTGAGGGCTCCGGCGAGGGTGGTCGAGGCGTTCCCGGAGGAGGCCGCGGCCGCCGTGGACGCGAAGGCCGAAGACGATTTCACACCGAAGCTGCAGCGAGATCTGCCGCTCCAGCAAGAATACGTTCCTCCCCCGGCTCCGGCGCCGGCGCCGCTCGCGCGCACGTCGTCCGTCCTGGACCGCCTCCGCTCGTTCACCCTCTACAGCTTCCGCTCCGGCGACCTCGCCACCGACGACATCCCCGCCGACGCAGCAGCAGCGGCAGCAACGCCCGCACAAGCGCACTACGGTAGGACCCGGTCGGAGCCGGCGCGGGAGCAGAACAAGAAGGCGAAGAGGCAGGCGGCGTCGGAGGCGAAGACGATGACCAAGTCGAGCTCGGAGGCGAGGAAGGACACGGCGGCGGAGGACGCCGACGACGGCGGCGTGGACGCCAGAGCCGACGACTTCATCAACAAATTCAGGCAGCAGCTGCAGCTTCAGAGGCTCAACTCGCTGCTCAACTACAAGGAGATGCTCAACCGCGGCAGCAGCAAGCAGTAGCTAGCCACACTCGCCAAGAACAACAAGAGCCTTGCAATTTCACAGCAAGCTCACTAAGCTCCCTGTTAATTATACTACTTAGCAATGCTAAATCAATCAAGAGATTTCTTATATATGTGGAGTTAATGAATTAAACTGTGAAATAGTTGCAAGATTTTTGCCTTAACAGAATTATCTTGTGACTGAGGATCATGCATTGTCTGCTTCAAATCAAGAGGTGAGATGAGATAAGTGAGCAGTGATGTTAACAGGAGAGGTGGGTTGGGCGTCTCTTTCGTTTGGGATTGATCTTTTGTGAATTGTGATTATGCCTCTCTGACTTCGGAAAAAAAAAACTACTCATAAATTTGGGAGCAAGTTTAGGATCTTGGGCACGGTGGCCCATGCAGGTGACCCACGAGGCCATGACTCCCAAGATGGATGAAACTGAGCTCTCATTCTCAGCATTAATCTGATGCTAGGATTAGTTGCTGTCCAAAGTTAAATGTGTTGTCTCTACCAAACCTGCAGATTTTTGCATACTGAGTGACTAGTCAGCACAAATAGTAAATACTTGTGTCTTTGTAAGCTATCATTCTATCAAGTGAACAGAATACTGGGATATACTAATAATTATATAAGATTTATGACACGTCAAACGGGCAGAATACTCGGATATATTCAGACGTCACAGTTCATCAGGTATTTGGCTACGTCTCTCACCTTTTCTCACAATTTCTTTTGTAAGGTCTTTTTCTCTCCCGATTTAACTTGTCATGCACCAGTAGTAGTAGTAACGAATTCAACAACCACCCTCCACATCTGACTCCACCCATGCAAAGCTCCACAGTTGCGACGCATCAAGCCGTTTGGATTAGCAGCTCCGGTGAACTGGGCAGCAACCAGCTGCTCATGGTCAATTGGCCATAGGCCCCATAGCCAGTAGAACTGTAGAAATCGCCATGTACAAACCGTCCACTCAGCCGCGTGCCACACACGCAGGTGGCAACGTCCGCTGGACCACTCGAGAAGCGAAAATTTTGCCTATCGCGACGTGACACAATCTATCTTCTATCCATGCCAACCAACCTGACGACATGTGTTCCGGCATATTCTATCCGATCCGCAGCCGTCGATCGGCACACGGACGGCCAGAGATAAGCCACGTCACCGCCCATCGCTGTGCTGGATGTAGGGGCAAAGTCGAGTCTCAATCTCGAGACGTCGATCTGTGTCTACATGAGAGGACAAAGCGTCGGCCTCGGCCTGATTGATACACAGATACAGAGCACACCCCTGCTTTCTCCTCTCCTTCACCGTCAACTGTGCTGGCTGAGTTATTAAGACTTGAAGAGTACCTTGTGTTGAACTGCACATAGCTGTTGATAAGCTATAACGCCAACCACACATGGAAACCAGGCTCAGCTCTGCATTGGGATCGGGGTCCCTCGTTAAATTACCTAAGATTACATGAATGATTGGGTGTAAACAGTTGTTAGAGTTCTACTTGAACAAACACGGTATTGTCAGATAACTCATTTTACAAACGGTAGCTACAACTCAAACAAACAAAAGAAACAGTTACAGATCCGCTCTTCGTTGAGTAAGGGGAGACGTCAAGGGCTCAAGGCGATCGCTTCTCAGTGACGCCAGCAGCTGCTTCCACCTGATTCATCTCATCTTCCAACGAGGAGTACGAAGAAAACCTTCTCAGGGCAGATGCACTGTACAGACAAAAGCCAACAACAGCTTCTACCAACGGGAGCAAATCCTTGGTGAAAGTGGACGCCGGGAAGCTTCCAAGCAAGAATGGAGTTGATCCATAGCGCTATCTGAGACACAAGGTCCAGTTGTCAACCATGAAGCGAGCAACTGATGATCAAGTATTCAAGTGCAAGTTCAATCCAAGCCAGTAAGGCATACCAGGGGTTTTGGCTTGTTGAAATTCTATGCAGCTCAATCCGAAACTCATCAATCAGATGCTTTCAACTTCCGAGGCCTCTTGGACTGGGGTGGTGAGGGAGGTGCATCTATAAATCTTCCAGTGGTCTGGCGAAAATGTTACAAATGTAAATGATAAAACCAAGTAAAAGTAATCATATAGTTTTATAGAAGAAAACAAGTCCCTGATTGAATTCTAAAATATGGAGCATTCCAGAATGCAAACATTTTAGGACAGCAAGAATATGACTGTCAACTTCAACCAAAATGGCCATTAACAATAGAGATTGCACTTCATTTTGATACTGGATGATCCAACACACTGAAGCATCTTGTTTGATGTTTTAAATGGTATTGCCACACATAAGTAAATTCAACATATAGTTCCTGTCTGCATGTCCTATCAGGATGGTAAAGTACAAATGGATAGATTTCAGAAAATCAGAGCAGTTGAACTATGTCTCAATTCAATTTTGTCTCCCCTCAAACTAGATATTTAGAAGGTCAGCAGGATGTCCCACAGACATACATTAAAGATGAAACTATATTAAGAACATCATCACAGAGAGGATGAGAAAGAACAAACCTTCCGCTTGTGGTCCCGCTTGCCTGCTCTCTCACCTGAGGTAACATGAAACCAAAAAAAAGTATAAGTACAGCCCCTGATAAGATTGAAGAGGCAAGAAGAAAGCAAACCAAAATGTATTTTTCCAAATTACCTGCAAACCCAACAGTATCCGGAACAAAGGGTCTATCAACATCTCTATTAGCACGCTGCGAACAAACAATGTTATTAGCTAAAGAGCAACTAACGGTTTAATAAACTTTCTGTTTCAATCATATACTCATATAATTGGTTCTGATTAAAGTTTTCTATACTAGTTAAAATGTTGGTAGTGGCGGTGTCCATTCCCACACCACCCCTACCACTAACATTTGGGCCCCACAATCTATACTATTGCACCACCTTTCAACAAATCCTCCCCCATTTCACTATTGGCTTCCCCCAAATTTCAAAATTATCTACTTGTTCAATAAGAAAAATCATAGTATTACTTAGACTAAATAAGTGTTTATTGATTGATTTAATAAGCTAGAAACTTAATTTGTTTTTCATTGCAACGCACTGGCTCTTAGGCTAGTAACTACTTAAATCAAGGGAAAGTTTGAAAAACCCTGCCTTCTCACTTTGGCCCCCATGTCCCAAAACCCCCCGAGTGAATACTTTGTCCACTTATGGAGGTGTTTATGGATTTTCCCCTTAAATTAATATAAATATCACAGGCATAAATCTCCATGTATTGAAAGTGAGCTTCAGTTGCCACTGCTTGGCACTATCCTGTTAAGAATTCACTAAGATTTTATGAGAACATTGTAGCCCAGTGGTCATGAAGCTGCCAGGAGCTTGGGCCAGCCTGTGTTCAAGTCCTCTCAGACAGGTTCTCTCGCCAATTTTCTTCTTTATCAGTCATAGATGCTAAGTCCCTCCTTACTATCCCACATTTTATTCATTCAAAAAGATCTCACTAAGATTTTCTAGTTCTGTTAGCTGTTAAAGCACTCCAACATTCCAAAGTGAGCATACTAGAGAATGAGCTAGTTACCATACTTCTGTGAAGGGGGTCCATTTATGTAGAAATATACCTTAGGTGTGCTTGGTGCCTCTGTAAAGGAATTTTCTCTGTTAGCTGAAACTTCAGCTTCTTTATTTTGCAGCTGTTAACACGAAAGGCAAAAGATAATGATGTATTAGATGAAAGGAAAGAAATTAGAGCAAATAAGGCATATACCATAAAAACTTTCCTTCTTTGTATATACACCATTGAAATAAATGAGTTCGCTTTAATACCACCCAAATTTCAAAATTTCCTCAAAATACCATTCCGTTGCCTCTTGTCATCTCTCCATAAGGGTTTGGTTCAATTCCATCACCTTATTGGAAATTTTGGTTTCATGCTACCAAAAGACCCACCACCTTAGCAGTATCTGAGTATATGCCATTTATCTTTCGTGGTACACTTTATTGGCATTGGAAGATAGCACTAGTAAGATTTAGATAAAGCGGTGACCTCTGAATGGCAACAAGCTAAGCCAAACAAGGCCTAATGGGGAACCTATTTGCCAAGGCATGACACTATCTACAATTACAACACTGCCGATACCATTTGAGAGAGCACCTATCAGACGAAATCTGGACGTGCTACCACGATACACACCTCATGGTGTCCTTCTGGATGACTGCGCTGTAACGGTGACCGTGTGAACTCTACAAGTGAGGTGCAAGCTTAGTGAAGTTGTGATGCTTGCATCCAATACCTAGTAATACCACATATATCCCTAGAATGCTAAGATGACCAAGCAGTGCTGGCACTCTATCAACAGGAAGGTGTTTGCTTGTGATAGAACTTCCTTGGGGACAACAGTGGCGTGTGCTCTCAGCAGAGAAGCAGGTGGGAAGGGAGGGTGGGTCAAGGTGCTTGGGGATTACGTCAGCCTGCTATTTATGGGGAAGGGGTTGGTTTATGCGTTAGGAGGAGTGATAGGAGGCAAGGGAAGGTACTTGGAGGAGATTTGTGAAGTTATTAAAGTGAACCTAACTGTTTCAATTACAACGGTATCTAAAGAGGGAATATATTTTGTATATACCTAATTTTCTCAAGAAAGTAAATCGCTATAACCAACATTTATCATTGATTTCCCATCTTTTAATGATATTCTTCAATAGGTGCTTCAATAAAACAGTGCATACATTTGGGATGGAAGCCTAAGTGCAAATTGTAGATTAAAAGCATGTTGCTAATCGCTAACTCTAAGAAATGCTAACTTCAGGAGCAGCATGGTTATCGCAAGCTTCCTAAATGTACCTGCTTCTGTAAGTTAAGCAGTGTAAGTATCTCATTCCGTAGTTCAAGATGCTCGACGCAAACTGCTTTCGTCGGGACCTTAGGCTTCAAATTCACCTACAGAGAAACAATGCATACAATTTCATGTATCTAATTGTGTTATTAAATTATAAAAGAAAATGCACTGCAAACCTACTAGACCCAAAAATAAACTTGAACAACATCAGTTCGGTGCATATCAAGTACAGATTGATGTCTAGGAAACAAACCCCGAGGTCTTGTAAAGTCTGGTCAACCCTTTTGATAACTCTAAGGCCCGCCGAGGCACTTGCTGCTTGGACCATTTGATCAAGCGCTTGGGTTCTCAAATACACTCGAAGCTGTAAAAGAATGTCTAGCGAGTAAAAAACATCTAAAAAGAACAGTGTGCAGAGTGATATACCAATTTTCATGTGCTTCATAGGCATCCACAGTTAATGAGAACAAGACCGCTAGTAGTATAATTAACATAAGGTCTGCTTGTGCTGAGTTTGGCACAATCCTAATAAGAGCCGCCTCCAATGCAATGAACAAGATAACTTACACTATCTTTGTTTTTCAGGAATAAATGGGGCATGCTATAATTGCTCAGGAAACATAATTTTACACTTCTTTAATAGTGACATTATGGCATGGTAAGATGATGGATAGGATAATGTGGTTTCCACAGAATGGGGCAAAATATGGTTAGCTTTAAATAAATAGAACAAAATGTCTACTGTAACAAACAAAATGTTAACTCATCGGCAGCTCAATATAAGAGACAGAAAGCAACAATCCATAGTTTCAGAGTTACCATTCGCAGTGAAGCAGGTATGGAGTTATTCACTGCTGCAGCTGGAAGTGTAGCAGTTGACGATGGGTGTGTGTTGCTCAAGGGAGATACGCCATCACCATTATCAAAGTTTGCCAGTGCTCCCGCTTCCTCAGTATGCTACAGGCAAAGCCTCAAACGCTTAAGAGACATGTAAATTCCAGACCACTGATCAGATAGATCAGGCAGACTATATCACTTCAAACTAACTACCATCAAAATTCATAAGGTTTATTAGTGAAACAACACTATCACCCCTGCATGACAGCAGGCATCTGGGAAAGCCCAAAAGGTTAAGCGCTATTTCCTTGAACAGATCAGAGTCTCATAGATATCTAGATGATTTGACATCTCTTGCATCACAAAAGGAATTCTAAAAAAAACTCATTATTTGCAATATAATGCAAATTGCCACCAGAACATTCTTGCTTGAGATTACTTTTGTGGTGAGATGTATGGAATTAAAAGTGCTGATTACTCACTTTGCTAGCAGCACGAGTTTCCATAATGCGTTTTGCTTCTGCTAAAATCTGAAAAGGTAACACTTGTAATCAGACATAAAACATTGGAATCTAAAGAATGATAAACTGCACAAGTCAGCCGCTCATAATACCATCATCAGCAAATTTCTCACCTCAGCATCCTTTCGTTCTTGCTGTTTTGTCTGGGAGAGAAGTGCAGATAAAGCACGCTTTCTCTCAGTCTCATGAGCAGCATTGAATGTTTCCTGAGAAGAAACCCATATGGACAGAAATAAGTACAAGGGCAAACATAATAAGAAAACAATTACTCGATTATTCATAGGTTAGATCAACATGTACCTTCACAAGGGGATTACCAGCAACTTCATCAAATGACCGAGCTCTAGCAATCAGAAGAGCACGAGTAACTGCAATAACAAAGAATATACTGGTGTAGGATTCACAAAAGCAAATAGTAATGCACAGACTGAATTGTTGAGCATAGAATTATACCAAACTTGAAATATAATAATTGGCAGCTTCAGCAGTTAACTGATTATTCTAAATAACAAGCCATGCAATCACCTTGTTCTCATAAAAGAAGGGCAGGGGCTGTATAATGGGACAATGACCAGAATATTGCTTATATCAATTTGTGTGCGTGTAACCTTTTCTTAAGTCCCCATTATACATAAGTAATGTGAGCAATATTCTGGCTGTTGTGATAAAAACAAATTCGGTGGAACGGTTACGGAGCTGACAATTTACTAACTGTTCTTGTTTCATATATTGAATGGGAAAATAAATGGATATGATAACCACAGTAAATCACTTGTTGGTTTTTGACCAAGTAAATGCATGTGTAGAACATTAAAAATTAACAACAAAGGAGAATTTTCTGTGGTGGACACTATCTAAGCATAGAGGTTATATCAAGATATAAGGTACCAGAATAATAACGGCTCTTCAAATCCTCCATGCTGCGATCAGTTGGGAACCTGTCAACTATTACTATGAAGCGAAGGTCAAAGCGTTCACATAGTTCAAATAGTTTATCTGTTTCCTCCCTGCTCCATGCCTGAAATGAAATCAACAACTGATTATTTATAGAAGGGCTTTCAATAAAATTGTTTGCAAATATAATATTTTCAAACGAAGGCTTGCAACTATTCAAAATGAATGCTCAAATGCCACATAGCAAACATATAAAGATGAGATGATAACATAATTATGTATAATTTTCGAACTTTCCAACATTGTTATCAATTGTATTCAAGAGCGCAATGATATCCACAGAAGGTTTTTAGCAATATAAGATTTTCAACAAAATATCAAACATAGCATTTATAAAAATTTATTGTTGCAACTAGTACCTACAGGATCGGTTAAATACTTCTCATACTCCTCATCGGTGTATTTGAGAACATCCGCCTTCTGCAATAGGAAAAAACAAGCAAAAACTGAGTAAGCATCAATGCAGGATACGAAGGATGTACCCAACACAATATACTTCTTACCTTGTTGTATTTTGCAAAGTGATAGTCACCAGTGGGTGGAGCACCATTTACAACTCTAACCTGAAAGATCAAAAGGGTGAATTTCTGAGTTTTTTTTCTAAGATATGTATGCCATACTACAAATTCATGAGAAACAGACCCAATGGTAAAGTTGAAGGTTGTCAGTCCGTGCAGAGGACGTGAAAGGTAGCCACTGCCATGCTATCTGCAGAAGTACTTCAAATGGTCAGATTTAGTACAAGCTCCATCAAAATGGGAGCACGAAACACCTTGCTGCAATTACCCATATGACTCAATGGGCATGAATATGTGAGGCGGATTCAATCTGCTTATTTGGGTTGACCACCAATTTCAAAACAGAAGTTGCACATGATCAAATCATCATTTCATTTGTCCCGTATTAATCCCATGAGCACCTTACCCTTAATGCCTAATCCCATGAGCACCTTACCCTTAATGCCTAATCCCATGAGCACCTTACCCTTGATGCCTAATTTCTAATAGGTGTAAGTGTACGAGTAGCTGTATCAGCTCGGTTCATGTGCTTCTACTAGAGTTATCAAATTTTCAGCACATATCAGCTCACCTTCTCCTTCTCAACAGCTGGTCGCCGCTTCAGGTGCGAAGCCTCGATGGTCGGCATGAGTGGTGCCATCCCCACCCCTCCGGTGAGGGCGTACACCTGGATCATCACAGCAATTAGCACTTCAGGAACAACGAGCAACGCCTGGTCGAAGAGTAGGACGTGTGAGGGGGGAGGATGGCGGATTAGCCCGCCGCCGTACCTCGCGCGAGACGCCATCGGGCTTCCGCTGCGGCTCCTTGGGCGCGCGGGGCTTCTTCTCCTGGACGGACGGGAAGGCGGTCTTGGGGAGGCCGAGGATGTCCTTCGCGTCCATGCCGCCGGACGGAGGAGGCGGACCTAGGGTTAGGGTTTTGGTCTAGTGCGACATGGGAGAGAGATCGAGGTAGGCCGAAGCCGCCGCCTGCGTCTGCGTTGCGTCGAGCTGAGCTCTACCTCAACTTGGCCTCGCGAGAGAGATGGATTGGAGAAGGGAAAGCCTGAGATTGTATGGGCCTAGTCATATTGGGCCGGCCCAACTTCTTATGGCCTTTGCTAGACCGAGTCCGAGTCCGACTTCTTGGCACGGTAGCTTCTTTTTTTTTTATCTTTCCTGCGTCTCACGAAAGAAGGGGAGGTTTGTCAAAAAACCCCATAAACCCCCTCAAGGCGAACCAGCGAGGCCGAGGTGCGGAGCGGAGGAGACGCGCCACCCCTCACAGCGCTCCGGCGAATCGGCGGTGAACACCGGCAGTAATGCCCCCCTCCCCTTCTCCAATGGAGATTGTCTGCAGTACAGCAGCTGCAGTAGCAGCCGCTGACAGGTGGCCCCCCTTCTCCCTCTTGTAGACTGCGTCTTCCGGCCGCTTGGGGTGGGTGGGATTCTGCTTGTTTGCTCTCGATCGTTGGGCGTGGAAGCTGGGGTTTGAATCGGCGGCGAACACCGGCGGTAATGCCCCCTCCCCTTCTCTCTCTGGTAGGCTGTGTCTTCCGGCCGCTTGGGGATGAGATTCTGTTTGCTTCTAGCATCGTCTCGATCATTGCCTCGTTGGGCGTGGAAACTAGGGGAAATTTAACTATTTGCCACTCTTGTGACATGGCAATTAACGATTTGCCACACTCTGTCAATAACATGTGGGCCTAGTGGCAAATCGTTAAGCACCACTCGTAAGAGCGGCAAATAGTTAAAAGCCCCGAAAACTGGGGTTCGGGTGAAGGGCATTTAGGTAATTTCACATTACTACTAAACTTTCAATGGAAATATAAGGATAAGTTTTTTTATAAGATGTAGGGAATATGTCATATCTCATAATAGATTAACTTATTTTGAGAGACAGAGGGAACTTGCATATTACCCTCTCAAATATGTGCTACCTGATGAAATTTGAGAAACCTGGAATGGGTGTTTGGCTGGTGGTTTTTTTGTTCTGTTGTTTATGTTGGATGGAGCTCAATGAAGAGGATGTGCTACCTGATGAAATTTGAGAAACCTGGAATGGGTGTTTGGCTGGTGGTTTTTTTGTTCTGTTGTTTATGTTGGATGGAGCTCAATGAAGGGGTGTAAGCGCTTTGCGCATTCTGGCTCCCCCAGAAAAATTATCGTAGTCTGCTGTAGTTTTCTTTTCGTTTTTCTTTTGTGTAATAACCTTGCTGCATGCTTTGGCTCTGTTGTAAAAGCTGGGCCACTTGGGGTGGACTGTTATCTAAAAAAAAGATAGCATTGTTTTGTTTATTCATATGTTTCCATATTTGAATGACTTGACCTGGCAAAAAATTGCTTATGGCTTGTTATGCATTTTGTGACTGAATGTAAATAAATGATTAAATGTTATCGTGTAGGGACTAACCAGAATGGCCAGCTCAATTGAGAGTAGACTTGAGGAGCTCCACTCCTTATGTCTTGTGCTCGGGGAGGATTTTGAGGAGGTAAAACAAAATGAACTAGGCGGACCTCCATATGACTCAATTGTGCTTGATTTGCTTTTAGAGAGGAAATCAGATCTAAAAAGTTTCAGGTTAACTCAGGTTTGTGTCGTTTCAAGTTCAACAATGGAAGTTATATTCCTTTCCTGTTTTGATTTGTTTCGAAACATCCATAATCTACAATCAACACATATCAATCTGGTTTTACTTACATGTGGCAGGTAAGAAGCTTAGCAAGCCGGGTTGTTGACTATTGGAATGTATTATCTGTTCCTGTTGGAGAGCGCAAAGGGTTCACAGACCTTTTCCTTTGGATCGATTTAGTTCCAACTGATTTAATCAATGAACCACGTCAACTTTCTTCAGCTGTGATACAAGATGTAAGTTTTCTTTTTATGAATTATAGCTAAAACATTATGATATGATTGCAAGAGTACCAATAGAATTGCTACTTTGTGTAGATGATTGCGGAGCTGGATAGGGTGGAGGACATTTGCATGGCCAGACTGTCAGACCAGTTAAAAGTATTGGATGAATGTAAAAAACTTGCAGGTCTTGCTCTTACAAACCCTGAAAATCACCAATCAATCGAAGAAGGTAAAAAACAGATAAATCGTCGAATTTATATTTAATAATGTTTTGCATGTTGTGTATCATAGATCCCTTTTTGCAGATGACGAAAACGAAGACCCCATAGCAAGTCTGAGAAGTGTTACAACTCAAATAGAGGAAATAAAGAAAAAAATTTCAAGTCGAGGAAGCATTGTTACGAGGGCAGTGATCGTAATGAATGTCGTTGATGAAGTAAAATGGTTCCAGAGCTACAACTATAGAGCCCAAGCTCTTTCTGAAGTTAACCATGACATGCATGGAAGGGCTGTAAATGCCCAAAAGTTAAGTCTGAAGGTTATAGGGATGTTAGATGCTCTAAAAGACAAGGTTAAGGCCTGGGAGATGGCTGAAAAAAGATGTTTCGACTACAATGGGGTATGTCTTTTGCAGCATTTAATATTCAATATTCTTCTCTTACTTTCTGCAGTATTTTTATGTTTATGGTGCAATATTTGCAGCAAGACTTAGGTCTCACTATTGTTCGACTTATGGAAGAACTTGATAATGTGGAATATCCTGAAGTTCAGATAGATCCGCAACCACAACAGTTTGAAGCTCTGGCTGAAGGTGAGGTCATCCCAGTACATAATCCAATCGATATGAATGTTCCTAGGCGCGCCCGCACACCGCGGGTGCCTGTGGAACCTCGTCAGCCTGGGCCTGCTGGACCTCACCAAGCTCCACCTAATGGACCTCCTCAACCTGCCCTTGCTGTGCTGCCTGAGCCTATACATGAAGACCACCACTCCACATCCGACTCAAATGGCCATTCTGAAGATGGTGACAACTCTGATGATCCAGATTATGTCCCATAGGGAGCCTTGTTAATTCTGAAGACCCACGAGGAGACGTGAAATGAGATTTACTGGATGTGATGCACGTCTGCACGACATAGGTAGACTTCGGTACATTTGTTCATATGGTGTGGATTCATCTCTGGTTTAGCTGTGAAAACCGTAGAATCTTGATTCATCTCTGGTTTAGCTGTGAAAACCGTACATTTGTTCATACTGCTGGGAAACGCTGGTGTCGGTATTATGTTCACTGAATGGTGGGACAGGAATGCACTCTTCTATGAAAACTGGGATCCTCATATGTGATACTACTATTTTGCAGTGATATTATGATCTTTTGCCTTGTTCGGATTATTTGCCAGCCTGCAAGATGTTGCCGTCTTGTTTTATCTTTTACTCCACATGTTTGCCCAGCTGTTTTATCTCTGGTTTAGCGAATGTCTGCAACTATTGAGTCAAAAATATCAGCAACTATGTGAATTGAGAAATGTTTTCAGCTGTGCAACTCAACCCGCCGATATGTGGGGGTAATTGTTTGTGAGTGCAGTGTCAATGCTCGGGTAGAGCGCGCAGCGGGAGTGAGGTTGGTAAGTGGTAACCATCACTTTCCTAACACGCAAAACGAAATAGCGTTTGGCACATGATTAATTAAGTATTAGTTAAAATAAAATTTAAAAATAGATTAATATGATTTTATGAAGTAACTTTAATATAGATTTTTTTTTAAAAAGCACACGTTTAACCTTTAAAAAAAGTGTGTGCACACGAAAAATGAGAGATGTGAGAAAGAAGAGATCAGCCTCGCGAGATGTCTCGCCGCCGCGTGCGGTGGCAGGGTCGATCCACGGCTCCACGCGGACCCTAGGGTTCACTGTGTCTTGGCCGTTTGTTTCCTAAAAATATATGGGCCGGCCCGAGAACCTTTTGGTGAACCTAATGGGCCGATCAGCCCCCTTTGCAGGCCGAGCCACGTTCCTATGCAAAATTCTCGTCTCTATGCAAGCCGCTAGGACTTGGACAGATCCATCGATCGATGCCGTGGGTCTATCTCTTTCTCGTTCTAGTTTGTTCGTGCCCGCGAGACCTCGCGGCCTCCAGCGCCGACCGCCGCCGGGGAGCGGGAGCGACCGTCGCGGCCCTCCCCGGAGCTCTCCGTTTCGTCCACGCAGACGCACCGGATCTGTTCGCGCCGTGGGCAAGCGGCGACGACCGCATCGGATCTGCTCACGGCGAACCTTGCCGGGGCGGCGGAGCTGGTTTGGGGTGGGGGACTCGACCGTGGAGCGGCGGATTGCGTACCCATTAATCGCAGCCGCGCCCACGGATTGCGATATGAGGCAGCCAGATAGATGCGCCAGCGCTGCTGCTCTCCACCGCGCCCTCCGCGACTCCTCTAGGGTTGGGAGGAAAGGTACGTCCTGTCGCCACCGGATGCCGGCGGAGTGCCTCCGCGCCCTCCGCAAGGTGGCTAAGAGGAAGGATGAGTTGCTTTACCACCAAAAGCCAGTGGCGCTCTGCGCTGACCGCATCAGTGCCCTCTCCGATGATGTGCTCCTCCTCATCCTGCAGCGGCTCGACACTCGCGCCGCACTCACCACCGCGATGCTTTCCAAGCGCTGGGCCCTGCTCCCGCGCTGCCTTGACTTCCTCGATTTCATGGTTAGCGACATACTCCCGAAGCGCTACCACCGGAGCATTCAACTCCACAAAACCATTGTGTATAATGGTGATGCCAAGGTTCTTGTTGCCAGCATCAACCGAAACGAGCGCCTAGCCATGCGAAACATGGCCTCCTCAATCGACAACTTCCTAGACGCGGATGACAACCATGATAGTGCCGGCCGAGCTCGTCAGAAGGTCCGCAGGCTGCGGGTGGAGTTCTTTGCCACTCACTACACCGATCTTATGAACCGCTTGATCACCAAGGCAGTGGATGCTTGGGGAGTCGAGGATCTTGAGGTTTTTGCTAAGTCTGCTTATTGGTCTATACCGCCGGATGTACACAGATTTCCTCACCATGGTCTCTGCATTGAGCCCCACAAGTCTCTCCTGAGAAGCCTGAGGCTAGGAGGCTGTATCATTCCGCCATTGCAGGGGTTTCAAGCTCTCACCGAATTGACCTTGCAAGACTTGCAAAACTCCATGCCCAAATCATCCTACGAAGCCGTGATCAGCTCATGCCCTCAGTTGCAAGTTCTACACCTCAAGTCATGCCGTTGGGTGGGTCAGGGAATTCTGGTCATCGACTCCCCCATGTCAGGGATCAAGCAGCTTACCGTGGAGTTTTGCAGCGTCATCGCGCTACACTCTCTTGGGATGCTTGAGAGCATAGCTATAAGGGAGACTTGGGTCAGGTACAAGCATTGCTCCTTCTCGCATCTTATGCACATGAACCTTAACTTACGCCATGGTTACCGTAATCGTCTGCGTGACTTATGTATTGGTTGGGACTTGAACATCGAGCGGTTTCTTGGATTCACCCAGAACATAACCAACCTGGTTCTACGATTCACTGGATATGGGAGATGGTTCGTGCCATCGTGCCCCTCGTTGTTGCTGGCTAAGCTCAGAAGGCTCCTGATTGCTGACGTGCCTTCATCATGGGATGTCTCTTGGCCTCGACTCCTACTCGAAGCAGCACCATGCTTGGATTGCCTTCACATCCATATTACCCCTTGGGATGATGAGCATTGTGATGAAATCATTTGGAAACCATCCACTTTGCAGCATGAAAAGCTGAAGGAGTTGGTTGTAGTTGGCTTCGAGGGAACAGAAAGACAGATTTACTTTGTTAACTTTGTGATGGAAGCATCAACAGCATTGCAGCTTGTTGCTCTGTTTAGATATGGGTGTGTTCAAGAAATGGGGCGTTGGGACTGGAACATTGTGAGGCAGCAACACCATTGGAGTGATGAGGAAAAAGCCCAAATTCTGAATCAGTTTGCCTATAGTGATTCTTGCTCAACAACTCCAGTTCAAGTAGTTGTAGAGTGATCTGTTATGTTATTGTTTTACTTCCAAGGCTTTAAGTTATAAAGCATGCATCTGTTATGTTAATGTGTTACTTGTTTACAATGCTTTAAGTTATACTGCATGCATTATGATCTTAATTTATTTATGTGTGACTTTTTTTAATATATTTTTGCACAGGCTCTGTTTTTGTTATTATGCCTTGTATGCATGTTCTTTTGTATGTTAATGGAGCCTTCTGTTTATTCTCTACTCCTCTTCTCTCAAGTTTTACCTTTTATTTGAGAGAGGTTCTCAAGTTTTACTTTTGCATTATAGGAATTGTGCTACGAGAAAATCATGTCGGTATCAATCAGCTAGGCACAGAGAAGCATAAAGTTTCACAAGAGATCTGTCTTTTGTAATTGACGTGAACAAGGTGATTAGTGTTCATAGATTCTTATGACAATTGGGTCAATGTCTCACCGAGTCACCGGTCATATTTTGTTGTACAAGGGGATGTGCCTTGGTAATTAATGACTTTCGTATACAGGACATTCGTTAGAATCATTTATAACAAATACAATCAAAACTAACTAATGTGTAGTGTTATTACATTCTAGGACCACTTCCATTTGGTCCATTGAACAGCAAACCCCCTGTCTGATCTGCTCCTGCATGGTGAGCTCCTCCTCATTGCTCCAGGTACATTTCTGGCTTTACCATCTCCCATTCACCTGGCCCTTTGTCCTTGACATGTCCATGCTTGAGCAGAACAACACGGTGCAACGCCATGGATGCTTCCATGATGTACCTTACAAACTGAACCTGTCATCCTTTCTTGCTCTGAAAACCAATGACCACCAACTCCTCCAGATGACAATGCAGTGCTCTTGAGGGCTCCTGCTCCCGCACTATTCTTGAGGGCTCCTGTAAGTGTCTGGATGGGTTCAATGGTGATGGAGTCCACAAATGTGAAGGTAGGAATCAAGTTCTGAACTCCGTTGCATTGTTGGATGTGCTTGCCCATCCTGCAAAGCTGCATGTTTACTGAAATATCACTCACTGGCCAATGGCCATGCAACCTTCTTGTGGTCCATTTGTGCTGATGTGAAATATTTTGACACATATTGATGAATGCAAGGAACGGACTGCATGCAAATGCAAGGAATGTAAATGCAATAACACATGAGGAAGCTATAGTGTGGCGCAGTGGCGGCTTGCTTTACAAGAAGGAACATGATATATGCATAAGTATGTCCCTCCATCTTCTCATGCATCTTGCTCTTTATTCCTGCCTGACATGCCACCACTTGTATTCATATACTTTAATCAGTCTGATTTGGAGGTCATAATAAGCTGCTCGGTTGTAGTATATCTAATCATATATTAATACACATACTGTTTGATAAAGTGCTCCAGTAGCTCCTGAATCCACTCAGGTGATCTATATTTTCTTTTAGCAGCATTCTGGATGTTAGTAAAACTTAAACTTGATCTGGTTCAGTCTGCGTGGATAGCGTCTTCTTAGCTTTATATAAATAAGCTGAAACTTGAAGGAATTGCTCGATTTTCTTCCTTTTCCATAAGATTGATACTGTAATAAAATGTGAAGTTTTACTACTATGTGTATGTATTACTGCAAATAATTCATCTCTATATGGGGTTCGAAAACAAAATATGATTCTCCGGAGCACATCCAGAAATTCACCGGCACACATCTTTTTTCAAATGATAGCCTAGCTTGAACTAAGTGTGATAGAATTATATAGCGGCTTTGGTTATCAATGTCCTTGCGTGCAGCGAATCTAGAGACTTGGATGATGAAGACGGCAACACCTGCATCTGTGTCATCCAATAAGCAGCCCTAGAGATCATCCCTATAAATTCTCTGAAGGGAAAACTCCAACTGAGTGTCTGGTTCAGCCATTAGTTGTTTATTTTCAGTAGAGAGATCAGAGATCACCCCATTGTGTTGTTGGATTATCTGGATGGAATTGGCTTCTGTTCTACGAGCAGCAGCAGCTTCAGCAGTACATGTTGCAAATGCATAGCTTTAGATTATAGAAGATTCCTGTCAAATCTGATATGTTCTTGTCTGACTTTGTTCTGGTAACCTGGTTGGTATGTTGTGGTGGCCGCATATAATCAGCATTGCACTGGACTAACTGGATTAGGCGAAATGTGGACCCCCTCTTTTGTATACCCAGTTTGATGGGCTAGGGAGCTTTGGCCTTGGGCTGCCCTGTCTAACGGTGGACAGACAGCTCAGACTTGTAGACCAACATGATTCATAAGAATTCATAGAAATTTTAGATTAAACTGTTCAATTGTATTGGATTAAGCCCTGGATTTTTCCTGAATCCTACCATAGTTGAGCTAATTTGATGAAAATCGTGTAAAAGTTCCTATGAAATTACTAGCCGGCCTACTAGATTTTTTCCTGTAAAATGACCTTTTGTTACACATCTCTCGATAAAGAGCATCAATTTCTACAAGTATCTTATTGCTAAACTGAGGGTTCAGCAGCCTGTTTGAATCATCATATATGCTGCTGTGCTGGCTACATTAGGTATGCTTGCTTGCGACTTTAAGTATGGGGGATTTTTGTAATCTTGTTTGGGGTTTCGATTTGTCGGAGTTGGTAGAGATGACCAGGAGGTTTGATTGATTTGCACATATTCGGCGCCCTACGACTATGGTGGATGGATCTCGCACACATCGTCCATTTTGGGGGTTTAACTGGGTTTGCAATTTTTAGCTGTGTCATGTGTCGCTGCTGCATCGGACTTGGTGTAGCCTTGATTCGCTCGCCTACGGCCATGTCACGCCTGGCTTTTGCGTAGGGTGTCTATGATTTGGAAGCCCTTTGTTATTTCAACTCTGGGTTTAATCAGGGGTTTAACAATAGCAAGATGATTTTGGTTTGGTTTGATTCAAACTTGTCAAGGTTGCGGTGTTTCGAACGGACAGATGCCATGGGATGAGCGTTTCTACGTTCCGTTTTATTGTTTTTGCTTGAACGCTGCATCTAGTGAACTGCGTTTCGATCAGATTGGTTTTTTCTTTTGGGATTTGCCTTGTCTGATACTGAGGGTTATAGCATGAGATGGGCTTTTGCAGGGGTCTATGATGAATCAGAGATTAATTCATCTTTCATTTTGCTTAGATTTTGTTGCTTCATGCGGACTTATGGATGAGATGGAGCTCTCGGTCCAACTCCGACAAGTTGACAAGCTACGGTCAATTTGCCTTGTACTTGGAAAGGACTTTGAACAGCTAATGGAGAGAAATTGGTGTGTCCCCAGAGAATAATGAGTACTCAGGGAAGGTCGATTTGCTTGTTGAAAGAATGAATGACCTGATGAAATTTAAGATAACTCAGGTTTGTGTGGTTTTAGGTTCAACAGAGTTATGTGGTGTAAAGTTATGTCTCTTTCCTGTTGTGATATGTTTAGAAACATTGATAATCTACAACGTGTACCTGTTAACAGGCGAGGAGTTTGGCTAATCGAATCTTTGAATATTGGAACTTACTCTCTGTTCCCATTGAAGAACGAAAAGATTTCTCTGACCTTTTCTATTGGATGGATTCAATGCCAGTTGATTCAGTTAATGAACCAGATCGGCTATCTTCGACTGCTATTGGAGCAGTAAGTTTTCTTGTTTGAACTATAGCACATTGCGGCAAAATTATGAGACACTAACAAAAGCTACTGTGCAGATGCTTGATGAACTGTACAGGGTAGAGGGCATATGCAGGGCCAAACTATCAGAGAAGATAAAGGAGCTGCAAAAATATAAGAAACTTGCTGGACTTGAAGATCCTAACCATGCAACTCATCAATTTGGAGAAGGTATGGATAAATTGTTGAATTTGCTAGATAATTTAGTACTGTTTGAACATTCTAGATAATCAATTGGTATATTGTTTGAGTTGAGTAATAAGCAGATATGAGTTTTATCGCCCTGTTACATGATCTACTTGTTCAGCTTTCTTTTCCTCGAAAGATTTAAGCATTCGAACGAGTACTCCCAGAAGCTATATATTTTATTTACATAGTCTGAATGTCTGATGCATACATATAGGGTACTATCAAGGACAAAAGCTATGGTTCTCTGCTGGCATTGCGTAGTCCCATACATAGTTACTTGATTGCACATGTGCTTATCGATTTCCATGCATAGTTACTGATAGTGACCATCGTGATAGTTTCCCTCTGCCGGGCACGCCACGTCGTGATTTGTGCTCTCTCAGTTTTGTATGTTGTGTACTATATAGATGCATTTGTTTGCAGATGAGAATGAAGATGTTATAAGAAGTCTGACAAATATCAAGGCTCAAATAAAGGAAATAAAGGTGGTACTTCCAAGTAAAGTGGGCATTGTTACTAGGGCTGCAATTGTGTTGAATACTGTCGATGAAGTCAAATGATTCCGGACATACAGATATAGGGTCCAAGCTCTCTCAGATGAAAATCATGATATGCACGAAAGAGCTGTAAAAGCCCAACACTCAAGTCACAACATTATAGCAATGCTAAATGATCTACAAGTCAAGGTTGGCCTGGACAATGGCTGAACAAAATCAATTTTACTATAATGGGGTACTTGCCTTTTGTAACATTTCATATTCAGTATCCTTTTCTTACCTTACGACACAATATTTTATACTTATGGTCCAATATTTGCAGGCAGACCTGATGCATACTATTCACGAACTCATTCAAGACCTATCAGTATGTAACTTTTTTCATAGCCTTTTTGTTCTGTTAATTCAATTCGCTAACTTAATCTCAATTTCCTGACCAAGAATATGGTGTTTGCAGGATGTGGCTCCTGCAATGAACTTGCATGTGCACCAGGCACCTCAGCCTGTGATGAATCCGCAACCTCAACCTCAACACGTTGAAGCTCAGGCAGAAGGCATTCATCCCATTAACATGGATGTTCCTAGGAGAGTCCGAACACCTCGAGTGCGCGTGGAACCTCAGCTACCTGTTCCTGTTGAACCTGCTCCTGTTGCACCTGATGAGCCTGCTCCTGTTGAACCTGCTCCTGTTGATCTTCATATGCACCAATCCTCAAGTGGTTCGTCTGACGATCCTGACGATCCTGATTATATTCCTTAGGAAGAGGTTATCCGTTCTGCCCACGAGGTTATGAAAATGATGATCCTGATTATATTCCTTAGGAAGAGGTTATCCGTTCTGCCCACGAGGTTATGAAAATGATCTAGATTACCTGGGTGTGATTCATGTGTTAGGTGGAGTTGAGTAAAATTGTTCATATGCTGTTGATTCGTATCTCTAGTTTAGCTGGAAACACCGGAGAATATACTTTGATCACTGAATGGTGGGACTGGAAGTCTGGAATGTACTTCTGGGATTCTGGGAAAATGAGATCCTCATATGTGATAGTAGTACTGTTTTGTAGGGGTATTCTGATATTTTGCCTTGTTCTAATTAATTGACAGCCTGCAATGTGTTTCCATCTTGTATTACCTTATCAATCAATCAATACTCTAATGCTGGCTGAGTCCAGCAGCATTGATTGGTTCACGTGAAATGTTTAGCATTTCAAATAAATCAAGGAACAATCTTGAGAGAAAAAATAGCATAGAGAAAAAAAGTATTCTCAGACTACAGCTAACAACTGGGAGTGAGCTTTGGCGCTGCAGGCTTGCTGCTTCAGACCTGTCCTCCCGGGGCAGAGAAAAGAATGGAAGCACTTATCTGGATAGAACTATACGATTTGGCATCTAGAATGAGGGAACATATTCTATGCATTACAATAGCATTACACTTATGTGTGAAATTTTATCTTCAAATTTATTATATTTTAGCCATGACACAAAAAAAAAAACACAATTCTAACATATTTTTACTCTTAAATTTGACAGATTTTTTTACTTTTTTATAACTAAAATATAATAAATTTGAATGTGTAATATTATTAGAAGTACATGACCAATTTTTTTTATAATTTTTCGTGATATTTATTAGTTGTTTTGCATAAAGTGTGCACGAAAAATTTATGTGTATAGAATATATTTCCTTGAATGATCATGGGGGTTTTAATTATTTTGAAGAAAGGCTTCATCCACACGTCATGGTAAATACTACGTGTGTATAGCTTATGGCACAAATTATATACAGAACCTACAGCGCGCTTCGCGGCGCCCTTGCTGTGTAAATGAGGAAAATAAATAAGGAGGGCCTGAAGAGCCTATTCAGTGGATTGGCTGTAGCATCGGTAGATATAGCATTCAGGTTGTGACTTGTGAGGAAAACCAGTGATGGATTAAGTAGACATAAAATACATAGACTGAATGTTAACATTGTTTGTGGAGAACAACGCATAATCTAGAGTACATTATAACAACACAGATACAACCATTGGAACTAACATCGATAAATAGGCAAGAAATTATGGGGTAGATTGGTGAGGGCCACACCTGTGAAATTCGAGAGGAAGACGGCGTGGAAGCGTGGCTGGGGGACCACCCTAGAGGCGTGAGGCAAATTCTAAGCAGCAGCGCCGGCGCAGCATCCACGATCCCCCCTGCACACGCACACACATTCAGAACAGTAGGCAGGGAGCATAAATCAGAGCATAAATAGTGTTGGCCATTGATGTAAGAGCGAAAAGGGGAAAGATGAGAGAAGAGCCAAGAAGACAACCGAAGCAACACAGCTGTTTGAATGGCCTCAATCTCTACTAACGAACCGGGTAAGAGAAACGATAGGAAAGGCTAGGGCCATGCCGGATGCATCGATGCCTGCGCGCATGCCGGTACGGCTCGTGCGCAGGACGATTTGATGTGGCCTGACGCGGCATGTCAGACACTGTAGCACGCGGCGCTCAGAAAAACATGGCACGATAGACTCACAGCCTCTTGGATGCGCATAACAAATGGTATGTGGGACAACCCACAAAACCGACCCCACCTGTCATTGGCTCTGCAACGAATAGGTGCATGTCCATCATTTATCCAAGGTAATAACCAGTAGGTAATTTGCCCAATCCTTTCGTTGCACTGGATGAACGTGCTCCTAGCGCACAAAACACAGGCAGAGAGGAGCACTCGTGTGACCAGGGATTACAGTGGACCAGACGTTGGTAGGAGAACCATGAAGAAACGTGCCTGCCTCGCACTGTCGCACATAGGGTTGGTTTGGTTTGTGACCTAAATAGGCCTTACCAAAATTTGTCAATATCAAATTTTGGCAAGTTTTGACATGACTAATTTTAGTAAGGCAAAGTTGTGTTTGGATTGAAGCCAAAATAGCCTAAGTTGACTATTGAAATGGCATTTTTTCCTTAGGCATGTCAAAATTTGGCTTTAAACCAAATAGACACTAAACACTATTGAAATTGACAAATATTGGTAAGCCTAATTTAGACCTCAAACCAAACCAGCACATAGTGACATCGCACAGAGAAACATGAGGCTATGCTGGGTAAACGGGATTCGGCTCCTCTGACTTCGCACGAGAACGGCAGAGGCGCACAGTAAAATGAGTCTAGCGCTACAGTGCAAAACAGTCCCTCAACAGTCGGTCACTGTAGCAACAGTGGAAAACAGTAGGAAATCACTGTTTGCTGTACTGTTTGCTACTTACTGTAGCGATTGATCTTGATAGTTGATTATTCATCGGACGGCTGAGACCCGTGTGAAGTCAGGGTACTGTGCCTCTCTGACGAGGATCCCGATTCGGGTAAACGTGGGGGTGCACCAAAAGTCAAGGCTGTCAGACAGGGAGAGAGCTACATAGGCCAGGCGCAGCATGGACCAAGGTGATTTCCAGGTGGCCCATAGAGCGTTAGGACCGATGGCACACACGCACCCAACCACATGCCCACAGTGAACCACACAAAGGATCCAAGGCATCACAGGATGAACTATAAACACCACCTAATTAAACCGACAAACCAAACGTGATATATTCATCTTATTAATCACATACTACCTCCGTCCCAAAATAAGTGCAGTTTTGCACTATTTACGTTCAACGTTTGACCGTCCGTCTTATTTGAAAAATTTGTGAAAAAATTAAAAACATTTAGTCACACATAAAGTACTATTCATGTTTTATCATCTAATAGCAATAAAAATACTAATCATAAAAAATTTTCAAATAAGACGGACGGTCAAACGTTGAACGTGAATAGTGCAAAACTGCACTTATTTTGGGACGGACGTAGTACATGTGAGACGGTTCTCTTGATAAATCAGAGTCAGATTCAAACAGTGTAAACACTGTAGGCTCGTTCGTCCCGTCGTACAACGGATCACAATAAGCTTTTGTGAAGGGCGCCGACGAGACGAAGAGTGGCTAGTAAACACGTGCTTTTTTTAAGCCTTCTGCACCGGCCGCCCACATGAAACCTGATGATATAGGAGTAACGAGTGTAACGACATGGTTCTCAAAAAAAAAAAAGTGTAACGACATAGCAAGAACCATTGTGTTGTCTCGCCAATCAATAATAATGCCATGGAGATGTACGCAGCCCCTAACCCTAAGATCACACATGCGCCCACCAAGTTTACTGAAAAAACGCAAACACACAGGCGCGCGCACACAAGTTTAATTAGGATTTGTCTTTTTTACAGGCCTGTAGATTGAAGTTAGTTGTGTATATTTGTGAATCGATAGATGATTCCACATATATGTTTGTTAATGTTTTGAGAAATTTCCATAAATACAGTATTTGGGTAGCATGCAAATTAAAAGATCGACAAGGACATGCATGCACCCCGAGGTGTACAGTAGCCTAGCATGTGTTCAAGATGTGTGAAAATAACCAAATAAAAAAAGGATGCACTTCTAGACCAGCTACCTAAATTATTTCAACTACTCCCTCCGTCCCACAATATAAGGGATTTTCAGTTTTTGCTTGCAACGTTTGACCACTCGTCTTATTCAATTTTTTTTTGCAAATATAGAAAACGAAAAGTTGTGCTTAAAGTACTGTAGATAATAAAGTAAGTCACAAATAAAATAATTAATAATTTCAAAATTTTTTGAATAAGACGAGTGGTCAAATGTTGCAAGCAAAA
>CM020178.1:36983071-37067468 GCA_009805545.1 Oryza longistaminata
AGGGGAATGGAGAGGATAGGGATGTTCTCTTTTGCAGAAAACACCCTTATTTCCCTTTTTTCAGAGCGCGGTCCTATATCTAGAATTTCGTCTCCTTCACATAGTATATACCAAGACATTGAGGGCTGTTACGAAAGAGTACAAAACACAGGAACATACGGTGAGGGACGTAAGAGTAATTATCAAGTTAATCGAGGACTTTTTTGCAAGATGACCAGTTCCAACGCGGGGCGACGTGGATACCACCAGAAGCGAACACGCCAGCCAAAAAACCGCAGAATCGCTATGGTGCGAGCATTCTGCGGTGGTCTTTAATATCTCCGATTTGCAATATGTCGTGTGGTACTCTGAAGAAATGAGGAGCATCTTAGCTCCTTTAAACAAAATCCGGAACACCTTTAGAAAAATATCATCACCGATTTTATCATTTAATAGAAAACTCAACTGTAATTTTTCACTATAAAGATACCTAAATAGTGTGGACAGAAAAAGGATAAAGTTTAAGAATTTCCATAATAATGTGATTTGCTATGTTAAATTAGGCCTTAAAATTTCATTGCAAATGTTATTCGAACGCACTGTTTTTTCTTAAGTTTTAATAAAACTAGACTGATTAATCTTATAAAACTTTGCCAAATTTATACTATCTTGTACTTAAAATAATGTCATTTTGAAAATCAACATAGACTCCATTACACATATTGTATCATTGTTTTCTCAAACTATATATCCATAAAATTTAAGATACAGATATATACAGAAGAGTTTTCATAAAATTCTATTAATATAATATTTACATGTAGTAATTTAAGATATCGAGATTAGAGTGCCCATATTGCAGGACGCCGATCTTTTTCAACAAAGATAATAATTTTAAATAGCACAAAAATGAATGCACGGGCTATGAAACTCATTTTCTAGTTTATATGTACACTGATTCCGAAACTGCTAATGCGCGGGCAATCGTTGTCCGCGTGCCAGCGCGATCATCACGCGAATACCGTCGGCAAGGTTCACAATTCCGACGAAAACAGATCAAATTCCGTGAAATGTTGAGGTTTTGACGATGCTCGAAAGTAGAAGCCGTCTGAGATTTTGATGAGTTTCATCCAAATTCAAATTTGAATTGATAAAAAAGGAAAAAAATAAATAAAATCTTATAAAAAGTATGATATTCATAGAACCTATTGGGGTATAAATTTTCGAAAAAATTGATGTATTGCGTGTATTTACTAAAATTATCACTAGGAAAGAAAAGAATAATGAATTAAAAAAAGAAAAACAATTTCATTTTTCCTCTTTTTCTAGTTATAGCTTTATCTCAAATTTAACGGTGCTACATGGACCAATGAGTAGCCAGCAAAAATTGCCAGCTTGACAAATATAGATAGATTTTCACTAATAGTTTATTGAAGAAATATAATAGCGTCGTAGCGCTAGTACATGCATATTACTAGTAGTCTTATAACAAATTGACTTGTGTTTGAGACGAAGAGAGTAGATGGACAAAACTTGTATTTTACCCTCTCAAATAGGGGTGAAAACAGTTAAGAAACTTTTTGGATTCCAGACCTATTTTCGGAAACGGAAACGAATTCGGAAATATTTTCTCGAAAATGGAATCGAAAATGATAAGGTCAGTTTCCATCGGAACTCGGAATCTGTCGGAAACTTTCCAGAAATTTTCTCGGAATTTTCGGAAAATTTTTCGGAATTTCCAGAATTTTTGTGACTGAAATACCCTGGATTCTTTTTTTTAAGCACTGAATAGTGAATACCATTGTGTTTGGCTGTTATTTTTTTAAAAAATATTTGTTATGCAAATCTAAAATTACATAAGAATATCTTTTCTTGCATTGGGATTTATCAACAGTATTACTCTCTTAAATATAGATAATTTATTCCATAGATTATGTTTTGTGATGTACTGTTGATATTTAATAATTAGATTTATATGGTTGTGTTTTACGATGAATTGTTGACAGTTGAGACTTCAGAATTGGATTTATCAGTTTGAGGGGTTTTTTATTCCGATAAATTTTCGTTACCGTATTTGTACTGGTTCGTTTTCGCTCAGTTTTCGGTTTCGATAATATTCGATTCCATTTTCGTATCCGGGGTTTCTGATTTCGATTTCGTTTTAGAAAAGAAATATGAAAACGAAAATAATAAAGATGCTTTCCGTCAGTTTCTGTATCGTTTTCAGCCCTGTTCTCAAATACAGTAGTAATTATTTTTGGGACGGAGACGGTACAAAAAAAATTTGTGCGTCGAGAATCTCCCCCGTCCCCTCTGCGTTAAAAAAAAAAAAAAAAAAATCTTCCCGTATCGTCTCGCCTGCGCCGATCGAGATAGAAAATTTGATAATTTAACACTTTTCTCATTATCCAATTGCTTTAGTTGACACTTGTGAGGATGACATGTGGGACCATCTGAGTGAATGGAAGTGGGCCAGGATTTCAAATAATCGAAACCCATTTTAAGGAGTGTTAAATTATCAAATCTCTCATCAAGCAGAGCGCAGGGGAGAAGCCTAGGGGAGAGGGAGGTGCCGTCGTCCTGGTGAGCATCCACAACTGGGTCCTGTTCTTTTCTCCAACAAAAGTTGGATGAAGATTAAGATTTTTGTTGCACGCTTTTTAAAACTGCTAAATGGTACGTTTCGTGCGAAAAATTTTTATATGAAAGTTGCCCTAAAATATCATATTAATCTATTTTTCAAGTTTGTAATAATTAAAACTCAATCAATCATACGTTATTTGGCCTGGTTTAGTTCCCCAAATTTTTTTCTCCAAAACATCATATCGAATCTTTGGACACATGTATGGAGTATTAAATATAGATTAAAAAACTAATTGCACAAATAGGGGGGAAATCGCGAGATGAATCTTTTGAGCCTAATTAGTCCATGATTACTACAGTAACCCACATGTGCTAATGAAGTATTAATTGGGCTCAAAAGATTCGTCTCGTAGTTTCTAGGCGCTTCCAACATTTGATCAAACATCCGATGTGACACCCAAAAATTTTCTTTTCGCGAACTAAACATGCTCTTATATTATTTTCTTAATTCGACAGCCTTGAACCTACAAAAGAAAGTTTGGGGGATTCAACTGAACCCCATGTCCCAAGGTGGATCCGCCCATGGCGCCAGCGCCGCCGCCCTCCACCCACTCCACCGCACCCTTCGCAACTCCGGAGGTGCGTTCTGTCGCCGCCAGACGCCCGCGGCCTGCGGCGGCGAGCATCTCCGCGCGCCTACGCGACGTGGCGAGGAGGAGGAAGGATAGGCCTCGTCGCTGCCGGGCACAGGTGGCTCCCCGCGGTGGCGACCGCATCAGCGCCCTCTCCGACGATGTGCTCCTCCTCGTCCTGCGGCGGCTCGACACGCGCGCCGCGCTCGCCACCGCTATGCTCTCCAAGCGCTGGGCCCTACTCCTGCGCTGGCTTGACACCCTCGATTTCATGGTCGGTGAAATACTCCCGCCGCGCTACCGCAGGTGCATCCAACTCCACCAAGCCGCTGGTTTTGCTGCGTATCCCGTTGATGTCAAGGTTCTTGTTGCAAGAATCAAGCGGTACGAGCGCCTTGCCATGCGAAACATGGCGGCCTCCATCAATAGCTTGTTAGACGCGGATGGCAGTGATGAATGTGCTGGCCAAGCTCGACGGAGGGCCCGTGTGCTGCGGGTGGAGTTCTTTGCGACTCACTACACCGATCTTATGAACCGATTGATCACCAAGGCATTGGATGCTTGGGAAGTCGAGGATCTTGAAGTTTTTGCTAAGCCTGCATATTGGTCCGAGTGGTCTCTGCCGCCGATTGTCCACAGATTTCCTCACCATGGTCTCTGCATTGAGCCCCACAAGTCCCGGCTGAGAAGCTTGAAGCTAGGTGGTTGTATCATTCCGCCATTGCAGGGGTTCCACGCTCTCACCAAAATGACCTTGCAAGACTTGCGAAACTCCGTGGCCAAAGCATCCTATGAAGATGTGTTTAAGTCATGCCCCCAGTTGCAAGTGCTACACCTCAAGTCATGCAGGTGGGCGGACCGGGGCATTCTGGTTATCGATTTCCCAAAGTCAGGGATTAAGCAGCTTATTGTGGAGTTTTGCAGCGCCATTGCACTACACTCTCTTGGGATGCTTGAGAGCATAGCTATAAGGGAGACTTGGGTCAGGTACAAGCATTGCTCCTTCTCGCATCTTATGCACATGAACCTTAACTTACGCCATGGTTACCGTAATCGTCTGCGTGACTTATGTATTGGTTGGGATTGAACATCGAGCAGTTTCTTGGATTCACCAAGAACATAACCAACCTGGTTCTACGATTCACTGGATATGGGAGATGGTTCGTGCCATCTTGCCCCTCGTTGTTGCTGGCTAATCTCAGAAGGCTCCTGATTGCTGATGTGCCTTCATCATGGGATGTCTCTTGGCCTCGCCTCCTACTTGAAGCAGCACCATGCCTGGAGAGCCTTCACATCCATATTATCCCTTGGGATGACGATTCTTTTGATGAAATCATTTGGCAACCATCCACTTTGCAGCATGAAAAACTAAAAGAGTTGGTTGTAATTGGTTTCGAGGGAACAGAAAGACAGATTTACTTTGTTAACTTTGTGATGGAAGTATCAACAACATTGCAGCTTGTTGCTCTATTTAGATATGGGCATGTTCAAGAAATGGGGCGTTGGGACTGGAAAATTGTGAGGCAGCAACACCATTGGAATGATGAGGAGAAAGCCCAAATTCTGAACCAGTTTGCTGATAGAGATTCTTGCTCAATAACTCCAGTTCAAGTAGTTGTAGAGTGATCTGTTATGTTAATGTTTTACTTGTATACAAGGCTTTAAGTTATAAAGCATGCATCTGTTATGTTACTTGTATACAAGGCTTTAAGTTATAAAGCATGCATCTGTTATGTCAGTGTGTTACTTGTTTACAATGCTTTAAGTTATACTGCATGCATTATGATCTTAATTTATTTCTGTGCGACTTTTTATAAGTTACTTTTACAGTAACTCTGTTTTTGTTATTATGCCTTGTATGCATGTTCTTTTGTATTTAAGTGGAGCCTTCTGTTTGTTCTCTACTCCTCTTCTCTCAGGTTTTACATTTTTTTAGAGGTTCTCAAGTTTTACTTTTGCATCATAGGACACCAAGTCATAAGTTTCATGAGAGGTATGTCTTTTGTAACTGACGTGAACAAGATGATTAGTGTTCATAGATTCTTATGACAATGGGGTCAATGTCTCACTGAGTCACCGATCATATTTTGTTGTGCAAGGGGATGTGCCTTGATAATTAACGACTTCCGTGTACAGGATATTCATTAGAATCATTTATAAAAGATAAAATCAAACTAACTAATGTGCAGTTTAGTTTCATTCTAGGACCGCTTCAACTTGGTCCATTGAACAGCAAACCACCTGTCTGATCTGCTCCTGCACGTACGGTGAGCTTCCCCTCGTCACTCCAGGTATATTTCTGGCTTACCATCTCCTATTCACCTAGCCTCTTGTCCTTGACATATTCATGCTTGAGCAGAACAACACGGCGCAACGCCATGGATGCTACCATGATATGCCTCACAAGCTGAACCTTTCTTTCTTTCTTGATCTGAAAACCAATGACCACCAACTCCTCCAGATGAGAATGCAGTGCTCTTGAGGGCTCCTGCTCCCACACTATCTCCAACTTCCGACGAACGGCCATCTCATCATCGTCTTCACAACGTTGGGAAAAGTGGACATGGAGTCTCTCAAGCGATGGAGCCTCCTCAACAAGGGCACAGATCCATGTGGCATCCCAGCGCGGCGGCATGTCCACGACCAGCAGCTTCCTCAGGCTGGGCATCTCTAAGAAAGGACTCTCCGGCGTGACCCACATTTGAGGTCCAGTTAGCCGCAGCATGAGATCTGTCATGTTGGCCTTGCAGAAATAGCTGAGCATGGACAACACGGCTTCACGCTTCCACGTCTCCAATAATGGCTGCAAACCATCCCCTTCCTGTTGGCCTATGTTGAAGGTGAGTTCCGGCACCACGTCACCCCCCTTCTGCCCAGGGATTTTGTGCCTGCTGCAAATATGTGTGTCTCCATCAGTTGTGATCCTTTCATGGATCTGGCTTCTTGGTCTTTGCTGATCTCTGTTTCTTGACTTGAATCCCCATTATCTGATTTCTTTTTATTTGTTCTTTGTGTGTGTGTGTGTGTGCAGGACAGCAGGAGTGAGAGGGTCACAATGGTAGAGAGCATCTTGCAGATTGGTTGTATGGTGAGCAGATGAATCTGTGGTAATGCCTTGTCCAATAATTAGTAAATCTTTGTTCACTGCAAAATACAAATTTATATCCCTGGCTCCTCCCCTCCCAAACGCGATCGCACTGAAGTCCCCATCTCTTTATAGAGTAGATTATGATAGTGTACTTTTTCCACTGTTGTGTTTAGTAGTATTGCCTTCAGCAATGCATCTGAAGCTGTTATGATCCAGTGTTCAATCAATCAAATTTAATAGATAACAAAACATTAGCGAGAATTTGGATGTCGTTGATATTGGTTGTCGTTTTTCTATTACTGTGATATGAGTTTAGATCATTTTATTTTGTCGAATATAAGCTAGCAAAGAAAACTGGGATTAGCTCAATTTTTTTGGCTTAGGATAACATATGCCAGAGAAGAAACTTGTAACTAATTAAGTGTGCAGTGGTAGCTCAATTTTCTTGCATATGCTTTGTTGGATCTCATTTTTAGTTTGAATTGCTTAATGACTATAAGTAAGTTAATTATAATCAGACACCCTTTATTTGGGGATAACGACTGTGTTTACTTCAATAAATAAGAAAGTATCATTTTTGTGGCAAGCAATTTTAGTCTTATTGAACTGTTACCAATACTTAAGCGCACGAGTCCATTGATATTACAGAACCCCTCAGTTTTATTTACAATGAAGGGTTGTTATTGACCTGATTTTGTTTAAATCTTGAAGAGTTAGGAGTAGGAAATTGATGGAGCTGTTGCTTGCCTTCCCAATGCCCCCCAATCTAATCATTGTACATTCCACAAGAGCTATCTAATCATTATACTGGCACATTTCAGAAGTAAAAGGATGCTCAATTTCAACATTGAAATCATATCTATTGCTACAGACAGATGTGATATGGTACCCCACTTGATTTATCGACTGAATGGGTGTTCTTCTGTGTTGCGTTGTAGGGGCGCAATGTGATTACTGAGAGATCCCATAGGTCTCTCAAAGACCCAAAGTCACAAATGGAGTAACTGTTGCAAAAAAGCATTGAGTTTGAGCAGAGCGCTAAGAATGTTGGTGCAAACCTGGTGAAGCAAGTTGCTGAAGCTACTAATAAGGTCGCAGGAGATGGTATGGGACCTGAGTTGTAGGAAAATCCTGTACTTGAGTAGCCATATGAACTATCTATTCGATTGTGCTTTGAGCATAGCAGATTAGCAGTCCATCTGATTTCTAAGCGTACTCAATGCCAATTCGCCAACGAGCATAGTGTTAACCTGTCTTTTCCGCTATGTGCGGTTAATGTTTTTTCTCAACTAGTAGTAATGAATATGTTGTCATGATAGGTTAATTCTTATGGCATGAATCAAAATATTGATTGTTATAGCATTAGATGGTAAGGACCAAGTTCTAGTAAATTCCTGAACTTTTTTTTAACTAAATTCATGTACTCTTTTTTTTTTCGATAACTAAATTCATGTTCAGCAAATCAGCAGCAGTTCATCTCATTTCCTAGTATAGGGCCTATTTTCTGCCAGAAGCTCCCCAAATAATCCAGATTTTTACTTCAATTCTTAAAAAACCATAGTTGTAAAATTTAGAAAATGAACTAAAAGTAAACCCAGTTTTCCAGATTCTCACCCGTACAGTACCTATAGCAGCCCTGAGAAGTTTACTGGGCCTATGTGTACATGGGCTGACATCAGGGCCCGAGTTCTTGTCGCTTTTCGCTACTGGTACGTTGGCGGTGGGGCGGTTGGCGTGCCGCCGGCCGCGATTGCGATCTCGGCAACCTCGCGCGGCCGCGCGGCTCCCGCGAACTCCTCGCCGGAGGCGTAGGAGGAAGGGGAGGAAAGGTGCGTTCTACCGGCGCCGCCACCGGGATCCCGCGACCTACGGAGACGCCGCTGGGAGGAAGGGGGCGGCGGCGGCGGCGGCGCTGCACTGTCTCCGTCGACGCCGGACACCCGCGGCGGCGCCCTGCGACGGCGACCGCATCAGCGACCTCTCCGACGACGTGCTCCTCCTCATCCTGCGGCGTCTTGACACCCGCGCCGCGCTCGCCGCCGCGATGCTCTCCACGCGCTGGGCCCCGCTCCGTCGCGAGCTCGACGCCCTCGATTTCGTGGTCGGCGACGTACTCCCGCCGCGCTACCACCGGTCCGTCCAACTCCACAAAACCATCGCGTACAACGGTGACGCCAAGGCTCTCGTCGCCACCATCAAGCGGCAAGAGCGCCTCGCCATGCGAAACATGGCCGCCTCCATCGGCAGCTTCCTCGACGCGGATGACAGCCATGACCGCGCCGACCGAGCTCGTCGTCGTCGTCGGATCGGCAGGCTGCGGGTGGAGTTCTTTGCCACTCACTACACCGATCTTATGAACCGATTGATCACCAAGGCATTGGACGCTTGGGGAGTCGAGGATCTTGAGGTTTTCGCCAAATCTGCTTATTGGTCTATACCGCCGGATGTCCACAGATTTCCTCACCATGGTCTCTGCAATCAGAAGTCCCGACTAAGAAGCCTGAAGCTAGGAGGCTGCATCGTTCCGCCATTGCAGGGGTTTCAAGCTCTCACCGAATTGACCTTGCAAGACTTGCAAAACTCCATGCCCAAATCATCCTACGAAGCCGTGATCAGCTCATGCCCTCAGCTGCAAGTTCTACACCTCAAATCATGCCGTTGAGTGGGTCAGGGAATTCTGGTCATCGACGCCCCCAGGTCAGGGATCAAGCAGCTTAACGTGGAGTTTTGCAGCGTCATCGCGCTACACTCTCTTGGGATGCTCGAGAGCATAGCTATCAGGGAGACCTGGGTGAGTTACAAGCATCACTCCTCCTTCTCGCATCTTATGCACATGAACCTGAACTTACGCCATGGTTACTGTAATCGTCTGCGTGATTTATGTATTGGTTGGGACTTGAACATCGCGAGGTTTCTTGGATTCACCAAGAACATAACCAACCTGGTTCTACGATTCACTGGATATGGGAGATGGTTCGTGCCATCTTGCCCCTCGTTGTTGCTGGCTAATCTCACAAGGCTCCTGATTGCTGATGTGCCTTCATCATGGGATGTCTCTTGGCCTCGACTCCTACTCGAAGCAGCACCATGCCTGGAGAGCCTTCACATCCATATTACCCCTTGGGATGATGAGCATGGTGATGAAATAATTTGGAAACCATCCACTTTGCAGCATGAAAAGCTGAAGGAGCTGGTTGTAGTTGGCTTCGAGGGAACAGAGAGACAGGTTTACTTTGTTAACTTTGTGATGGAAGTATCAACGGCATTGCAGCTTGTTGCTCTGTTTAGATATGGGCGTGTTGAAGAAATGGGGCGTTGGGACTGGAAAATTGTGAGGCAGCAACACCATTGGAGTGACGAGGAGAAAGCCCAGATACTGAACCAGTTTGCCCATAGAGATTCTTGCTCAACAACTCCGGTTCAAGTAGTTCTAGAGTGATCCGTCATGTTAATGTGTTACCTGTATACAAGGCTTTAAGTTACACTGCATGCATTATGATCTTATGGAGTCATTGTTTGGCTTATGTTCATGCAGATTCATATCGTTTATTAGCAACTAAACAATAATTTATGGATAAAACTTTTTTATATGTGTTATTAGCAATTCAAAGGCAAACGTTATAAAACAAAGTACGATGAAGAAAACCACAAAATCAACTTAAAAAGTTGAGTTCTAAAATTTAAATTTTGGCTTATAAATATAAGCGTAAAAAGATAGGGCTTGTAGGTTGTGTTCTTAACTTCAAGTTCCCAACCCCTCTCCTAGTTTTTCGCGCGCACGCTTTTGAAACTGCTAAACGGTGTGTTTTTAAAAAAATTTCTATACAAAAGTTGCTTAAAAATTAAATTAATCCATTCTTTTAAAGAAATAGGTAATACTTAATTAATCATGCAATAATACAAGCTTCGTTTTGCGTCCTCCTTCCGAACTTTTATGGGTTACTTTTTATAAGTTTTTTTTTTGCACAAACTCTATTCTTTTTAATTATACATGTCCGTTTGTATTTAGTTGGAGCCTTCTGTTTCATCTTTACCTGCTATCCAGTTTCACATTTTTAGAGGTTCTCAGGTTTTTACCTTTGCCTAAAATCAAGTTTCACTAGAGATATCAGTCACAACGCAAGAAGTCGGGGACCATTTTGTCATTTTGTCAAACTGGACCTAGGCCCATTTGACTTCTTAGGCCCATGGACCGTACGTGGAGCCGAAGCTTCCGGAACCCAAAACCCTTCTTCCCTAGCAAAACCCTCTCTCTCTCTCTTCTCGAATCGAAATTGCGAAGCCGCCGGAGGAAGGAGCAATCGCGAGTACTCGCCACCATGTACCGGGCGGTGGCGGCGGCGGCGTCGTCGATTTCGAGGTCCTCGTCGGCGCTGCGGAAGCAGGTAACCGGCGCGCTACCTCCGCCTCCTCCTCCTTCCCACCTGACGCATCTCTTCCGGGCGACGCTAACGGACGGGGACTCTTGCCTGCGAGGCAGCTGTCGCGCGGCGGTGGCGGGGAGCAGCGGCTGTGGGCGCGGGGGTATGCGGCGAAGGAGGTGGCGTTCGGCGTCGGAGCCCGGGCCGCCTTGCTGCAGGGCGTGAACGACCTCGCCGACGCTGTCAAGGTCACCATGGGCCCCAAGGTTCGTGCTCTCTGACAGACTCCGAGATGCGTGGATTGGTTGGGGAGAGTGTTGCAGCGATCGGGCTGGATCTAGTGGTGGAAGCGCTAGATTATCGCACTCGATTTGGCGACTGAATGGGCGTGTTTGTCTCTGTCGTTGTAGGGGCGCAATGTGATTATCGAGAGATCCCATAGAGCTCCCAAAGTCACAAAGGATGGAGTCACGGTTGCAAAAAGCATTGAGTTTGAAGACAGTGCTAAGAATGTTGGTGCAAACCTGGTGAAGCAAGTTGCTGAAGCTACTAATAAGGTCGCAGGAGATGGTAAGGACCGAGCTCTAGGAAATTACTCCTGGTTCTACGATTCACCGGATATGGGAGATGGTTCGTGCCATCTTGCCCCTCGTTGTTGCTGGCTAATCTCACGAGGCTCCTGATTGCTGATGTGCCTTCATCATGGGATGTCTCTTGGCCTCGACTCCTACTTGAAGCAGCACCATGCTTGGAGAGCCTTCACATCCATATTACCCCTTGGGATGATGAGCATGGTGATGAAATAATTTGGAAGCCATCCACTTTGCATCATGAAAAGCTGAAGGAGTTGGTTGTAGTTGGCTTCGAGGCAACAGAGAGACAGGTTTACTTTGTTAACTTTGTGGTGGAAGCATCAACGGCATTGCAGCTTGTAGCTCTGTTTAGATATGGGCGTGTTCAAGAAATGGGGCGTTGGGACTGGAAAATTGTGAGGCAGCAACACCATTGGAGTGACGAGGAGAAAGCCCAGATACTGAACCAGTTTGCCCATAGAGATTCTTGCTCCACAACTTCAGTTCAAGTAGTTCTAGAGTGATCTCTTATATTAATGTGTTACCTGTATACAAGGCTTTAAGTTATACTGCATGCATTTTGATCTTACGGAGTCACTGTTTGTCTTATGTTTATGCGCATTCATACCGCTTATTAGCAACTAAACTGGTAAAACTTTTTTATACAGTTTTAGCCCAGTTTTCCCTAAGTAACTGTTCACTGTATTGTTTGTTCTCTTTTCCTCGTTAAAATGAGACACCTTCTTCTATATATAAAACGTCGATAACAGCCTGACCATTAAAAAAAAGACATTTTTATATATGTTATTAGCGATTCAAAAGCAAATGTTGTAAAATAAAATATGATGAAGAAAACCACAAGATCAACTTAAAAAATTAGTTCTAAAATTTAAATTTTGGCTTTTAAGTATAAGCGAAAAGATATTGCTCTTAATTTATTTGTGTTACTTTTTATGTTTTTTTTGCACGAACTCTGTTTTTTTTATTTATACATATCCGTTTGTATTTAGTTGAAGCCTTATGTTTCTACCTGCCATCTAGTTTGGTTCTCAAGTTTTACTTTTGCCTAATTTAAGCCGATTTTCCTTCTGCTAGTCGACTGGCGGGGGGAGCAAAATCGAGCACTCCCCTACAGACGCGCAGGTGTGCCCCCTGGGCCCCACCATTTGTCATGCCCCAACCTGCTACGTGTCTCCACAAAAATGTTTTTACCTAGTGTACTTATAATGTTTCACTATATAGATTTAATGTTGTAGTACTGTACAAATTTGTCCTAGGGGTATTTTGGTCATTTGAACAAATTTGTACAGTGCTAACGGAGGTTAACCAGACGGCGATGGTAAATCGTAGAAGTTAAGCAAAAGTCGATGGCATATTGTAGAACATGACAAAGTCAGTGACAAATCATAGATGTGTGACAAAGTCAGTGGCATATAATGGATTGTGTCTTTCACTAGTGATATCAGTCACCAAAGCAAGAAGTCGGGGTCTCGGGGACCATTTTGTCATTTTGTCAAACTGGACCTAGGCCCATTGGACTTCTTAGGCCCATGGACCGTACGTGGAGCCGAAGCTTCCGGAACCCAAAACCCTTCTTCCCTAGCAAAACCCTCTCTCTCTCTTCTCGAATCGAAATTGCGAAGCCGCAAGCAAAGCCGCCGGAGGAAGGAGCAATCGCGAGTACTCGCCACCATGTACCGGGCGGCGGCGGCGTCGTCGATTTCGAGGTCCTCGTCGGCGCTGCGGAAGCAGGTAACCGGCGCGCTACCTCCGCCTCCTCCTCCTTCCCACCTGACGCATCTCTTCCGGGCGACGCTAACGGACGGGGACTCTTGCCTGCGAGGCAGCTGTCGCGCGGCGGTGGCGGGGAGCAGCGGCTGTGGGCGCGGGGGTATGCGGCGAAGGAGGTGGCGTTCGGCGTCGGAGCCCGGGCCGCCTTGCTGCAGGGCGTGAACGACCTCGCCGACGCTGTCAAGGTCACCATGGGCCCCAAGGTTCGTGCTCTCTGACAGACTCCGAGATGCGTGGATTGGTTGGGGAGAGTGTTGCAGCGATCGGGCTGGATCTAGTGGTGGAAGCGCTAGATTATCGCACTCGATTTGGCGACTGAATGGGCGTGTTTGTCTCTGTCGTTGTAGGGGCGCAATGTGATTATCGAGAGATCCCATAGAGCTCCCAAAGTCACAAAGGATGGAGTCACGGTTGCAAAAAGCATTGAGTTTGAAGACAGTGCTAAGAATGTTGGTGCAAACCTGGTGAAGCAAGTTGCTGAAGCTACTAATAAGGTCGCAGGAGATGGTAAGGACCGAGCTCTAGGAAATTACTTTACTTGAGCTGCCATATGAACTATCTATTCGATTGAGCTTTGAGCATAGCAGATTAGCAGCCCGTTTGATTTCCAAGCCTACTCAATGCAAACAAGCATATTGTTTATCTGTTTTTTCTGCTATATGTGTTAATCCTTTTTGTCAACTAGTAATGAATGTGTCGTCAGGATAGGTAAATTCTGATGGCATGAATCAAAATACTGATTGTTAAGTAAACTCACTTGAGTGTGATGCTCAGTAACTTAAGTTCTCACAGTGGATAATGGCGGCAATAGTTTCTGATATCTGTGGTTTTCATGTTCTGTTTTTTCTTTTGGGGCCTCGTCGCAAACATTATCAACCCTATGAATAGCATAAGTACTAGCATGAATATAATATTCAGTGTCACTCACTGCATTTCTGGTTGTATGGGGGTAACAGGTACCACTTGTGCAACTGTACTTACACAGGCTATTCTTACGGAAGGCTGCAAGGCTGTGGCAGCAGGGGTCAATGTTATGGACTTACGTAATGGCATAAACAAGGCCATAAGTTCTATCACTACACACCTCAAAAGTAAAGCATGGATTATCAACTCCTCAGAAGAAATAAATCAGGTGGGATGCTCTGGTTTGGAGTGGTAGCTTGATCTCTCTGCTCCCTCCAGCTACATTGTATAAACCATATTGAGTTGCTTATGTATCTTTGCTGTAGTTATTGTTTGCATCTGCTGTAAATAAGCTAAATAATCACTTTGACTCTATATTACTGCAAACTTTCCATAGTAATTATCCCGCATTCTTGCATGCTTAAGAATATGTTATTTCATATTTCTGTAAACCAGGTAGCAACTATTTCTGCAAATGGAGAAAAGGAAATAGGAGATTTGATATCAAAGGCGATGGAAAAGGTTGGAAAGGATGGAGTTATTACTATTACTGTGAGTACCAAGTGCTGCTTTTATTATTAGCCTCATACTGCAGAATCATTCTATTTGGTAATACCTACTTACCTAGGCTGCAACTTATTTTTGGAAATTGGCAGGATGGCAAGACATTAGACAATGAGCTTGAAGCGGTACAGGGAATGAAACTTTCCAGAGGCTACATATCTCCTTACTTTGTGACTGATCAGAAGACTCAGAAGTGTGTAAGTCTGTATTTCTTGGTCAAATCAGTGAATCCAGCATGAACTACATTGTAGAAAGTTCGCTGACATTCCCTCATTTGCTTTGACTTTATGATGGAAATATGCATGGAAGTGGAACATGTCAGTAATAATTGTGAGTCAGGTTGTGTATTTTGATTGGTTTTGGTTTTCTGCCACTTTGATATAATCATTAGTAGATTATGTCTCTTAGTGTTGACCTTATAGGATGACTCAGGGTGCTTATCCTTGCAAGGTTTTATTTCCTGTTTGTTAAGTTGGTTTCTTAGATAGCTTTAGACCCAGAAAAGACCTGATGAGAGCAGAGAAAATATATATGAGAGTTGTATCAACTGGCATGGAATATTCCAAATAATGGTCTGAGACGATCTCATGTATCCCTATGTTTTTGCAGGAGATGGAAAATCCTCTTATTCTAATTCATGACAAGAAAATCTCAACGATGAATTCACTTCTTCCAGTTTTAGAAATGTCTATCAAGGTGATTATGTCCCATAATGTCTCAGCTTCTTTTGAATATGGCAATGGTAAATTGGTTTAGTACTAAGTACTAACCAGTGTCTCATGTATGCAGAATCGTAGGCCTCTTCTCATCATTGCTGAGGATGTTGAGGGAGAAGCTCTATCAATGCTTGTTCTGAACAAGCATCGTGCTGGATTAAAGGTGATATTAACTACCGGTCCTACTGTATACAATACTGAATTGCGTATACAAGCTGCTTGATGATATGTGTCCGTTGTTAGTTAAAGTGCAAGCTTCTTACCTTCTTCAAGCTAGAGCTATGGATCGTTGATATTCTGGTAAATTAGTAATTATCATGCATCGATTATAGATATGTGCTGTCAAAGCTCCTGGATTTGGTGAAAACAGAAGAGCCAATCTGGATGACGTGGCTGTGTTGACAGGAGGAGAGGTCAGTCATTATGATCAACAACCATAAAAGTCCTTAAACACAAGTGATACAATATGACTGAAATTGGCTTGCTTATTTCGTTTAATTTAATTTCAAGGTTGTCAGCGAGGACCAAGGTCTTGATCTTGGTAAAGTTGAACTACAAATGCTTGGCACTGCTAAAAAGGTTTGTCAATCTTCACAAATTATTTCACCTGAGAAACAGACAATGAGATTTTCCTTTACAGGTTACTGTATCCCTTGATGATACTATCATTCTAGATGGTGGAGGCGACAAACAGCAGATAGAGGAGAGGTGTCAACAGGTACTGCAATAAAATTGTCACTCTTGACCTTCATCCCAACTATCTAGATAATAGTGGCCGGATTCTCTTTCGATAGAAATTAAATTGTTTGTTATGTGAATGCCCTTAACAGCTTAGAGAATCAATGGACAAAAGCACTGCTGTATTTGACAAAGAAAAGGCTCAAGAACGTCTATCAAAGTTAACTGGTGGCGTTGCTGTCCTCAAGGTTTGTTATTTTTCAGGTGCACAGTGATGTTTCACTGTATTTCTTTTCCCCACTTTGCTCCTCTCAGGATATCCATTTTGACTGCAGATTGGGGGAGCTAGTGAAGTTGAAGTTGGTGAGAAAAAAGATAGGGTAACAGACGCTTTACATGCTGCAAGGGCTGCTGTGGAGGAGGGCATTGTACCAGGTGTAGTGACGGTTTTCTTATTTTTCCACTTTGGTGTTTTTTTTTTCCTAAACTTGTTTCTTGATGTTTTGCTTTTGTGTAACTTGTCCATATGTTTTGTGCCAATTTGGAACTTCAAACAGGTGGTGGAGTTGCCCTTCTGTATGCCACCAAGGAGCTTGACAAGATTATCACATCAAATGAGGATGAAAAGATTGGAGTCCAAATTATCAAGAATGCTTTGAAGGTTAGTTCCTGTATTGGTTTTGGCGTTTCATGTACCTGATGGCTTGTTTCTTAAACATGTAATAATCTCTGACTTTCTGTAGGCTCCTTTGATGACTATAGCTGCAAATGCTGGCATTGATGGTGGTGTGGTCATTGGGAAGCTAATTGAACAAGATAATCTTAATCTGGGCTATGATGCAGCAAGAGGTTTGTGTGCTGTTTAGCTATGTTTTGGCATTACTGGCTGTAACAAAAATCATGTTGAGTTCCTTTATTGCAGTTTAGATAGTCCTTGAAAAAGCTATCCACATGCCTTCAAAAGCATAGTAATCTTTATGATTCATTAGCTGATTCCTGCTCTTTGCCATCTACAGGGGAGTATGTTGACATGATTAAGGCTGGGATCATCGACCCCGTGAAAGTCATCCGAACAGCGCTACAAGATGCATCAAGGTACGCACCTTCCTTAAGTTGATTACCATTTTTCCTTTGCATTACTAAAATTTCCACACTTGCTTAATAACTTGTGTTTTTGTTTCAGTGTTTCTTTGCTGATGACAACGACAGAGGCAGCTGTTGCTGAGGCCCCAGCAACAAAGGCCAGAATGGCCAGTCGGATGCCGCAGATGAGCGGGATGGATTTTTGAGAGCAAGTTGATTTATGATATGTCTTCTCCTGATGTAAGGCAGTGCCCCTCAAATGAAAGGGGTGATTTTTTGAAAGCTATGTGACGTGATTTGTCTTTCCGTGGTGAAAGGCAGTACTAGTACTTGATATTTCTACAGAATTTCACGGCCCGGGAGAAAGACGTTACTGATATAATTTGTTTTGAACTTGGGAATTGGGAACCCGTCTGATGTAAACTGAACTAATGTGGAGCACCTCATTTTGTAGATTACTACATATGTGAAATTGATACTGTGAAAGCTGCAATATTTTACTATGCATTTTGGCAATAATTTTGCCTGCGCAAAACCACCATTTGTCCGACCACCTGAACGAATTATTCTCCCCTGATCTCCTTGAATGTGCGTACGCTGCACAAGTTCATAAGCACGAACTGATTCAAACACATCACAACTCGACTGTTATCAGGAAGGCGAAAATGCAAAGTAGACAAACAAGGAGTGAAGATTTATGACTCATGAACACTTCCAATTTCTCATTATAAGGGGATAAGGGGAAATAAACCGTTTATACCGTATAATATAGATCGTACCTAACTCTACTTGCCTTGAGATCGATGGGGGCAAACTGTTTATTCACGCAACAAACACTACATATCGTGTCCTTACAGACATGCAACATTTAAAAGATTCAGTGATCATTGAAGATTTTATGCCGGTTTCGCCTCTTCTGGTGTCTGCATAAAGCGTGGAACTTCTCCGTTCATCACCCTCCATGGCCCCCAGTAGAATTTGGGCGGCATGAGCGGCACGGCCTCGCCCGGATGATCTTCCCAGTACTTCTCCTGCTCCAAAATGCGGTCACAATCAGGCAAAAGCAACTGTAAATTGAGGTCAAATTGCCAATCCTAGTTATTTCAAAGGTATATTGCTTGCATTGTTTTGTACAACCTGATTCATATGGGACAATAGGGCGATCTGATTCTATATATATATCACCAATCAAACCTGGCCAAACTTGCTTGTAGGGTAAATTGACCGTCCTAAACTCCTAATCAGTTCAACAAAGTATGCAACCAAAATTTGCTGTGATCCAGCTAGCTACTACTTCCTCCATTCCAAATTGATCTGCATATAGTTTTTTTTGGGTTATTCCTAAATGATATACTACATATTTGTGTTAATTTATTAAGTCTATTCGTTATTTGTGCATTGGAGTAAATGGATATTGATGCGCATCCATGCACACAAGTATTTATAACCCACATGTAATATCTTGATTTGCTATTGGCTAGAAAATAGTGGGGATGGTGCATGCATTGAGTTTGTTGCTAGAGTAAATATAGTATGAGAGAGTATTAGCTTTTCTTGGTCTTGATGTACCTATAAAATATGTAGATCAATTTGAAATGGAGGGAGTACTACCGAGTACATGTTAATCATACCATACGGGAGCATATGCTAAACAGAGCTTTGATCACTGAAGCATGCGAAATTCATGCCCAAGTTTCGAGACAAAGGGGCCTAAGCATTCCGTCGAGCACCTTATGCGCGGAAGCCCCATCGAGGGCAACCACAAGGAGTGAAGCAGGCAGGGGGAGGAGGAGTGGAGGAGCGGTTTGTTCCTAGAGTATCCTGACCTTGTAAAGCTGCTCGGTGATGGCGGAGGCGACGACGCCGGTGTAGAAGGCGGCGACGTAGGTGCCGATGAGTGGCGCGAACGAGCGCGGCGGGCGGTACGGCTCCACCATGTCCCAAAGCACCGTCTTCTCCCACCGGTTGAACTGCCGGTCCGCGTACCACCTCCACAACCGCCTCGCCATCCCTCTCTCCCCTCGCCGCCTCCGCCTCCGTCCCCTCGCCGCCGCAAGCCACCGGCAAAGAACAGCGCCACCCACCGCGTAGCCCATCACCTGCTTAGGCTTTTAATTCGGCCCATACTAGTTGGGCCGAAATGGGACTGCAGCTCACGTGTGGCCCAACTAGTATGGGCCGCACGTTGGGCTGCAGTCCCATTTTCAGCCCGAACCCGGCCCGTACATGAGGCCCAAGTAGACCGTCCTATTCTACCCAGACCAGCCCAGCTCGGCCCGAGAACGGGAAGTGAAAACGCAAAGGCGGGGGGCCGAGCATGAAAACTCGAAATAGCCCGCGACCTCTCTCTCTGACTCTCTGTCTCCGCCGCGCCGCCTCCGCCGCTCGCCGCATCCGTCGGAGGCGAGATGGGCATCAAGGTGAGCGCGGGAGGGGTGTGCCCCGCCATCCTCGTTCGGATTTGTGACCGGTGGTGTGGTTTGTAGCTGTTTTTGCGGCCGATTTGTGATGGGTTTTCGTCTCGATTTTGTGCGGTTTTTTTTTTGGTAGGGTTTGACGAAGCTTTTGGCGGACAACGCGCCCAAGGCGATGAAGGAGCAGAAGTTCGAGAGCTACTTCGGCCGCCGCATTGCCGTCGACGCCAGCATGAGCATCTACCAGTTCCTCGTATGCCCCCATGTCTCCTCTCACATTCTGGGAGTTGGCTTTGAAATGTGCTCACTTATTTGGGGTTTAGGGTTTCTTAAGCCTTTGATTGCGCGAGAGATATTGTTTTTTTTTTCTATTTAACTGCCCAGTGCTGTAAGGATTCCTCATTTCAAATTGCTCTCTTAGACCAAATCGGGTTGGGTGAAATTGGGATACCTCCATTGTGCCTCATATTTTGTTCTTTGGTCGGCTATATTTATTAACATTAAGCTAAACACCTCTAGCATTGGATATTTTGCTTTAAAAATGGGAGTGGAGCATAGCAATTCCATATTACATTCACTATATGTTCTGTGTGTAAATACTTAACAAGTTTTGGTGAGGTATTTGGAAATCCTTACCCACTGCTTTATAAGTTGGGACAGCTTTTTATGTTTTACTTGTATAGATTGTAGTTGGAAGGACGGGGATGGAAACCCTCACGAACGAGGCCGGTGAAGTCACCAGGTTCTAAATATTAATCTTACACTGTTTCTAGTGCTAGGATTCTGTTAATTCTTTTATAAATTATAACCTTTTGCTGTACAGTCATTTGCAAGGTATGTTCAACCGGACAATAAGGTTGCTGGAGGCAGGAATCAAGCCAGTGTAAACCCAAATTCCTCATGTGTTATTGAAATTATCCATATAAATACACTTAAAATTGTGATACTCATGCAGATATGTTTTTGACGGCAAGCCTCCTGATCTGAAGAAACAAGAGCTCGCAAAAAGGCATGATATGTTTCTTTCATCCTTAGATTGTTTTTCCTGCTCCTACTTATAACTTGTCCTATATCCCATTTTGGGCTATGATCTGTTTCTAACATGGCATGTTCTGCAGGTACTCGAAGAGGGAGGATGCCACCAAAGAATTGACAGAAGCAGTAGAGGTGAGCTAACAGTTTGTTGTGCAATCTTTTCTTACAATGTTCTATTATGTTCTGTCCTCTGCTTGTTCTCCTTCCTTCCTTGATCCCCAGATTTGACTTTTAATGTGCAGGAAGGAGATAAAGACGCAATTGAAAAATTCAGCAAGAGAACTGTGAAGGTGAGAAGGGGGGTTGATCTTATACACAAAAGAAATGTAAAAAAAAAATCTATGATGTTTGAGGGACAACAGATTCATTCGCTGAGAAAAATATCAATGAAACTGTTGGTTTGAATAACATGATATGGAATATGCAAAAAAGGTTTATGTATGAGAGTAACCTTATCTTTGCATCTTCTTTTTCCTTGAGCAGGTCACGAAGCAGCACAATGAAGAATGTAAACGACTATTAAGACTTATGGGGGTTCCTGTTGTAGAGGTAAATCCAATTTTCTTTGGTGCCACATGCTTTTTCAGGGAATGTGGTTTCCTCCGGGTTCTCCGGATAGTGGTGTGGCATCTTGTAAATAGGCGGTGGCTGTGAAGCCTCGCCATCTCTGTACATTCTCCAAATTCTTAATATACTATGGTCGGCGTTCTTTGCCGACCTGGCGATTTTTCAGGGAATGAGTCAATATATAATCATTGGATTTGTTTATTTTACTATGCTAGCATAAAATCTATGATTTATCATGTGTTTGTCATGCTCTCAATCTCATCCAAACACATCTTCTTTCTGGTACCAATAGGCGCCATGTGAAGCAGAAGCAGAATGCGCTGCACTTTGCATAAATGATAAGGTAATGCTAACATGGTGGACTTCTGCCTTCTTGTTCCCATCTCTTGCTTCCATTTTTATTAATTATTGTTTTTTTATAGGTTTACGCAGTTGCATCAGAAGATATGGACTCTCTTACTTTTGGAGCTCCACGGTTTCTTCGTCATTTGATGGATCCAAGTTCCAAGAAAATTCCAGTTATGGAATTTGAAGTCGCGAAAGTATGCAGCACTGTGATTTGCTTTGTACAGACACTGATGTTGTACACACTTAACCAATTTTCATATTGCAGGTTTTGGAGGAGCTTGAACTCACTATGGACCAATTCATTGACTTGTGCATCCTATCTGGATGTGACTATTGCGATAGCATTAAAGGTATTTTTGCTTTCCCTCTTCTCATGAGTAGTATTCCTATAAATTCTTGCCTGCTTGAATTTCTTCGTCCATGCAAACTTTTTTCCTAACCATCTATGTGTGCTTTTCCGCTAGGTATTGGAGGTCAAACAGCTCTGAAACTTATTCGTCAACATGGGTCCATAGAAAGCATTCTGGAAAACATAAATAAAGACAGGTTAATCTTTTCAACTGAGACCTACATATCAGCTGTGTGGCAAAGGCAGCCCAAAATTTTCTATATGTGCTGCTTTATTTCATTTCATGGTCGCATTATCTTACTTAGATGTTATGTATTGTAATATGATGATGTCCTATGCTAATTTGTGCTAAATTTTGATCATATCTATCGCCTACTGCAGATATCAGATTCCTGAGGACTGGCCTTATCAAGAAGCTCGACGCTTGTTCAAGGAACCCAATGTTACGTTGGATATTCCTGAGCTGAAATGGAATGCTCCTGATGAGGAAGTATGCCTGTCACCTTTTTTTTTCCTTGCCTTCAGATTTTACAAGTGACGTCATCTCGGTACTTTAATTCTTTCTCCAGGGTCTTGTAGAGTTTCTGGTGAAAGAAAATGGTTTCAACCAAGATAGAGTGACAAAGGCATGCACTTTTCTTTTGACTTACTATGTTATATTCTTGAGATATTTTTATCAGCAAATTGTTTCTCCGGTTTATGTAGGCCATAGAGAAGATTAAATCTGCCAAGAACAAATCTTCCCAAGGAAGGTGAGACATGAGCATTGTGATACTTTTTTATACTTTGGTTCTATAAGAGTGATGCATGCCTATATCATTTGTTAAACCATACCAACTCTTGAATTAATGTGACCAGGCTCGAGTCCTTCTTCAAGCCAGTTGTTAGCACATCAGCGCTTCTGAAAAGAAAGGTAACCTTCACCCGAATGCCATCAATCTTGTCGTGCTTAAATTTAGAACTTTTAGCCTTCTCGTGATTCATCCATTGTAGCATGATATACAACCAATTCATGTAATTGAATTGCGTACTTTATCTGTCCATTCAACTAACAATGTTGAATCACGTGGTTTGATGTTTTGATTGTCCAATGTGCCTGCCAAATGACATATCACAGATGAATGATGAAAATATGTCCATTAGACCAGTACTCAACATTATATTTGCAAGCAGCTAGAAGTAGGCAGATACAATAGCCAAAGCTGAATCTTGTAAGCCATGCTAAAATCCTTCTACTATGGGAAGGTTATGCCTTGTTTGGCATGATTTTGTCGCAGATCTAGTACTGTTCCATGTAAAACTGCAACCATAGTGCTATACTATATGTAGGCTTGCAAAATGTTGTGGCCATAATTATATTTTTGTAGCAATATTATGTCTCATGATTTGTTTCTATGATATAATGGCAGGACACTTCAGAAAAACCAACCAAGGCAGTCGCTAACAAGAAAACAAAGGGAGCCGGCGGAAAGAAGAAATAAGTTCGATTGTGCCATTCATCAACAAGACCTCCTGCACGTGTCATTTCAGTTTAACTCCCATGTTTGTAACTCATCCTCCATCTGATGTTCTCTATGTTCCCAGTAACCCAGAAGTCCAGAACTTTGTCTAATACTAGTTCGTCAATGTAGTACATCTCTCTTCTCTACTGGGGATTCTTCGCTGCAATTTTTTTAGTGTTGGTTTGGTTGCTGTGTAGTGTATGAAGGATGAACCAGGTTTCACAATTCCGATGAAAACCGGTTGAATTCCGCGAAATTTTGACGTTTCGACACCGCTCGGAATTAAGTTTCGGTTGGAATTTCGAAGATTAAACAGTAGATTTGTTCGAAATTCAGTTAAAATTTATCGAAAACTGTGATACTGATGGGGCTCGAAATTTAGTGGTCAACCGATAATGTAAACCCTGGATGAACAAAATTTGGCTTTGCCGCGCAAAATTAACTGGTTCCGATTCGGAATCCCGGACAGTTTCCGTAACACGGTTACACGGGGCCCTATTTAATCGCAACCTGCGAGCCGAGCCCGCAAACTGCTCATCACTGTTCCCATCCAAGCGAGATGACGAACAGGGAGGATACCGTACGGAGACCGCGGGTGGGCGCGGTCTCCGACGACGACCACCACAACATCAGCGATCTCCCGGACGATGTCCTCCGCGAGATCTTGCGCCGCGTCGACACCCGCACCGCGCTCGGCGCCGCCGCGCTGGGCAAGCACTGGGCCGGCCTCGCGCGCGAGCTGCCCAGCCTCGACCTGAGGGTCGCCGACATCCTGCCGCGCGACTACTACCTCGAGCTTCGCCGGCGCGACGAGGCCAAGCGGTCGTTCTGGGTGTACGACTACGGCAAGAAGTACGACGCCGTCATCAGACGGTACGAGCGCCGCGCCATGCGCGCCATGGCCGCCTGCATGAAGGAGCTCTCGTCGTCGACGCCGCGCCGGAGCGTCCAGAGGCTCGCGGTGGAGTTCATCGACACCAACAGCTCGAACCACATCAACCGCCTGATCACCACGGCCGTCGACGCGTGGGGTGTCGAGCACCTCGACGTCGCCGCCGCTCTCCTGACGTCGTCGTCGTCGGCGCAGCTGGATCACCCGGCCTACAGGTTCCCCGACGGCCGCATCAGCGACGATCCCCACGGCTCCCGGCTAAGGACGCTCGAGCTCACCAGATGCCGGCCTCCGGATCTCCGAGGCTTCGACGCGCTCACCACGCTGGTCCTGCGCGGCCTGCCCCGCACGACGCGCGCGGCCGTCTACGAGCGCGCCGTGGCGAGCTGCCCGTCGCTCCGAGCCCTCCACCTCGTCTCCTGCCGATGCCGCTACTCCAAGGTCGTGATCGACGCGCCATTGCCGGACCTCCGGGAGCTCGTCGTCGACGGCGGCGGCGACATGAGCATACGCTTCCTCCACGGCCTCCCCTGGAGATGCCCAGCCTGAGGAGGCTGCTGGTCGCCGACGTGCCGCCGCGCTGGGACGCGACGTGGATCCGCGCCGTCGTCGAGGCGGCGGCGCCGTCGCTTGAGCGCCTCCACGTCCACTTCTCCCAGCATTATCGCCAAGACGACGACGACCCGGCGGCGGATCGTCGGAGGCTGGAGATAGTGTGGGAGAATGAGCCGTCAAGAACACAGCATTGTGACAATCTGGAGGAGCTTGTGGTGATTGGTTTCCAGAGCAAGAAAGCAAGGCAGGTTCAGTTTGTGAGGTACGTCATGGAGGAAGCATCCATGGCGTTGCGCCGTGTTGTGCTGATCAAGCATGGACACGTCGAGGATAGAGGCCCAGGTGAATGGGAGATGGTGAGCCAGAAATGTACCTGGAGCGACGAGGAGAAGCTCGCCGTGAAGAAGCAGATCATGGAGGGGGTTTGCTGTTCGGTGGAGCAAGTTGAATTGGTCCTAGAATAATGAAACCAAACTATGTACTGATATTGTACATTGGTTAACCATTCATAAAGGTTATACAATACATCGAACAGTTATAATTCACAGAGTCGATTGAATCCATGCAGTTTTGACGCTTCACTCACAAAGAAAACTGCATTGAATTTGGCTATTTTAACATGTTCATCAAAAGCTACAGAGAATCATCCACTTTGAACAGATCATGATTTACAAGGTTCTTGGCTTCTACCCAAATTACATCACTAAACAAGTCACTTCTACCAAAAAGGAAGTTGTAGGAATAAAAATATTCAACAATTTGCATGTGTTGCTGTCTATTCCGCCTTGTCGAGACTATTTGTCCCAGCCATCCTCTCTCATGCCGAATAGCCATTTCTGGGGGAGAGGGCCATATATGGAGGCGAACTTCGCCAAGCATTTCGTTCTGATGTCATAGTGCTTCTGCGTGTCTCGGCTAATAGCAACTGAAGAAAGCTTGGAAGTGTCGATAGCCCAAGCAGGGTGAACATACTCCACAGTCCTCGAAGAGCTTGCATTTGCATACAGAAAATTCATGAGCAAGTCCTCGCAGTTGAAGTTCTTGTGGACATAGTCTCTGCCTTCCTTAGCTTCTTGACTCCAGTATTTACTGAAAGCGAACTCACTGTCCATGAAAGCAGCACCTGTGAGGATCAAATTGTAGCCCTTCTTGCCCCGAGCATATCGCTCATTCCTGTACTGCAAAGGATCACCGTCTATCATCCGAGGGTAAAAGCCTACCATCCTCTCAGGGTGTTCTCTCCATACCTTGAATCCTTTCTCTACATCACTGCAAGTCATCATGATATCATCATCCAATTCCAGGACAGCCCTTGTCTTTATCAAAGGGTCAACCCTAAATCGGTTGTTAAGGGAGTTGATTTCTTCCACACGTATTCTGACAGGGACTGTTGAATCAAAGGCGTCACTGGTAGGATGGTTGCCTTTGTTCCAGACAACAACTATCTCTCTGACTGACTCACATCTAGAGTAGTGTTCAACAAATAGTTTCAGGTTCCAGAGTCGAGCTTCATATGTCATTGTGACCATTGTAAATTGAGAGTGCTGTCCTTGATGTGTATATGCCTCTTCAGCGCCATTGCCACCAAGTAAGAAATGCACAGCAATGCAGACATTAACAATACCTATGAGAGCAATCACACAAAAGAATAGTGTGTTTGACCATGTTTTCTCACTGAGCCTTGCTTTGGTAGCAGAGATATTCCTGCCAATACTGGTTGAATATCTACGGATTTTCAGGTTGAAGCGATGCACAGGTAAAATACGAGATAACTCACTTCTCCTAGTTAGAGGAACCCAAAAACTTGGAGTAATGTAGCAATTGATTGCGCCTTTTACAAAACCTACAAAAATGACCAGAGCAACAGCTACCAAAAAACCCATGTAACCAAATAGAGACCGTCTTGTTGAATCACCTGAAGGGACACGATCACCATCCATGACAGCAATCCATCCACCAGAGGCAAGTTGCTGTGCATCTATGTGATGGTACCTCATACCATTCCAAGCATTCCTCCCTTTCTTTGCCTCTTCGATTCCAAGATTTACCGGAACCTCTTTGTATTCTTCCTTAGTTAGCTTTTCAACCTTGTACAGCTTAACCTTCCGTCCATAGGTACCACTGCAATCCTGCCCTGGACGATACAATGACCCTTCAAAGATGAATAGCCTTCCACCGTTTCGAGCTCCTAAACTTTTGTCAGATCTGTAAATAGGGTTTTGCTTATGTTCACTCCAAGGACCAAGAGGTGAGTTGCTGTACCAAATTTCAAGCTCTGCATTCTTTTCTATACCATGCCGTGTAAAATCTGAGGCAAACAACCACCACAGTCCATCATATTGGACTAATGAGGAATCAATAAGTGGTTTATCAATGAGCACCTTCTCCAATGTCCATTCAAGAGGAAACTTAGTAGCTCGATAAAGTCGTAGCTCCTTCTTTTTGTTCCCCTCTGGCATCATATAAATCTACAAGAGAAAAGGTAACGTATTGACATATTCAGAAAAAACCCATGTAACCAAATAGAGACCGTCTTGTTGAATCACCTGAAGGGACACGATCACCATCCATGACAGCAATCCATCCACCAGAGGCAAGTTGCTGTGCATCTATGTGATGGTACCTCATACCATTCCAAGCATTCCTCCCTTTCTTTGCCTCTTTGATTCCAAGATTTACCGGAACCTCTTTGTATTCTTCCTTAGTTAGCTTTTCAACCTTGTACAGCTTAACCTTCCGTCCATAGGTACCACTGCAATCCTGCCCTGGACGATACAATGACCCTTCAAAGATGAATAGCCTTCCACCGTTTCGAGCTCCTAAACTTTTGTCAGATCTGTAAATAGGGTTTTGCTTATGTTCACTCCAAGGACCAAGAGGTGAGTTGCTGTACCAAATTTCAAGCTCTGCATTCTTTTCTATACCATGCCGTGTAAAATCTGAGGCAAACAGCCACCACAGTCCATCATATTGGACTAATGAGGAATCAATAAGTGGTTTATCAATGAGCACCTTCTCCAATGTCCATTCAAGAGGAAACTTAGTAGCTCGATAAAGTCGTAGCTCCTTCTTTTTGTTCCCCTCTGGCATCATATAAATCTACAAGAGAAAAGGTAACGTATTGACATATTCAGAAACAGCTACTCATTCCTTAAGCTATAGATATGACTGAAGTTAAAATTCTACCTCATTCTCATATTTGAACACGAACGGGTATGACAGATGCCATGCCTCATCTAAAGCAATACCAAGAAATTCCCACGTTGCACCTTGATCCAAGCTTCTTGCAACACCAATATCACCTTGCATTGTGCTTACTGTTTTTGTTTCAAAGAACAGAAAGAGTGTGTCCCCCTGAGAGATGCATACTGTCATATAAGGTTGAGCATTACAATAATAACTAGGAAAAAAATATTACGATGGGCTTAAAAAAATTCAAAAGCCTGGATTTGACAGAAATTTACCTTCAATAAAAGAACGTTTCTGTTTGTGTATTGTAACAAACAATATTGATGTTACAAAAGCATGTATAAAATTCCCCTGTCCCAGTTGAGGAAATATCTCCAAAAAAATAAAACCTATCGTTTACATATCTATATGAAATCCAGTGTAGTGCCAATTTAATTTTAAATTATTTCATCATTTATCCTTAAAATGTGTTTTGACACTCATAGAAACCACATCATGGCCCAAATTCACTTCAATTGTAATGCAATGTACAAGTCTCAGGCAACATTTTTTCTGGTTTCATATTCGGTCAAAGAACTGTTTTCTCTTCAGTGTTTCAACAAACATTTCAGAATCATGATAAACTTAAAGGCGAAGCATCTTTGCGTACTAATTTCGATAAGCATGAACATTCATTAACTTTATCAAGGAGATAATAGCGGTTAGAACTTTGTATAAATCTAAGGAGAAAAGCTTGCAATCCTTCCCCAACTACTGTTCCCTAGTAGGCTGGCAATTCAGTATGCACAAGGCTTAGGTTCCAAACTTGAAGCCTATTATGCAGAATCCCAGCATTAGGACATTGTGTTTCACTACTAATAACACTTCAAAAATATCCAGCTAGTAAGCTAGAACAAGTCCACCCCTGCATACGGTACTCTATCACTCTCTCGTCGAAGCATCTAAAACACACAACCCTTACCACCCTCCATATGAACTGGATTTACAACCCATTAGCTTGAATTCTGCCTATTTGAGCTCAAATTTCGCTTGAAACACACAAAATCAACAAAATTCCACAGTTGACCACGAGAGCCAGAGCAGCGGCTCACCTGCACGTAGAGGAACGGGTCAGCGACGAAGTTGCTCGGATACCCGCCTTCCGTCGGGGTCGCGCAGGTCAGCACGGGGTTCGCCACCGGCCACGCCGAGCTGTTCCCATTGCTCTTCCCTTCCTGCTCACCAGATCACACACCGGAATAAGCACCAAATTCCTCAAAAACGCACGCAAATAGGCAGAGTCGAGGCTACTGGAGCTCAGCTCACCAGCTCGATGGGGCGGAGCTCGAGGGGGCTCTTCCCGTAGTACATCCCGATCGCCCACGACCCCTCGCCATCAGGCAAGCACCCAACGGCGCGGGAGTCGGGGAGGCGGAACGACGAGACCACCAGCCAGAAGTACACCCCTCCGACGAGCGCCGCGCCCGCCGCCACCGCCACCAGGAACGACACGGCCGGCGACCGCGCGGCGCCACGCATGCTGCTCGGCCTCATAGCTCGCCGCCCCGCCATCCCCAGCCTGCCTCCGCCGCCGCCGAAGCCGGCATCGACCGCCCGATCGGATCCCAGCCTGGGCGCGACCTCGTGCTCCGAGCTGGATGAATTCCTCGTCGCCCTCCCGGCCCGGGAGTACGAGGGGGGAGAGATTAGTTTAAGCAGGCGGAGGAGGCGAGGCGAGGAGAGGCCTGAGTGATTAAACAAGAGTATTAGTGGGTGATTAGCCGCGGATTAAGCCGCCGCTTTGCTTCGCTGTATGTCTCGGCGCTAAGCTGCTGCTGCTTGTGGGGGGAGTGGGAATGGATGAGCTGGTGCACGAGGCGGCGCCTTTGGAGTTTTGGACTTTTTGTATGGGTTGGACCGGGTGGCGAGAGGCTTTCCTTTCCCGACGCGACGGCGGCGACGGCAGGTTTGACCGGAGAACGGTGCTTTGCTTTGGCTGTGCCGCTGTGCTTAGTTCGGTGTAAAGTTTGGATTTTGATTGAAATTGGAGATGATGTGACTGAAAAGTTGTGTGTGTATGACAGGTTGATGTGATGGAAAAGTACTGAAGTTTGGATCCAAAATTTGGATCTTTGCTTCGTTCTTTTTTTCTGAAGAGAAAATGAATTTTTCTTTGAGAAATCTAAGAGGGAAAATTATTTTCTTCATAGTAGTACTACTTTTCTCGTAAAAATGAAGTTCCATGTTGCCGTTGTGAAGCTATGGTGGAATACGTGCTCGGTTTGTTTTGGAAGGCGGTCTGTTCCGTGTTGATTTCAGGATTTCTGCAGCTTCCTGTGTGATTTCGGCAGCCTGCAGGGGGGACAAGACAACCGGACAAGTTTGCAGTGACGAAAGCTTCACCAGAAACACCGAGATTTTAGCGGTCAAATCTATCGTGTCGTCCGTCATCTTGCCGTTTACGCCGTGCCATGCCAAAAGGATGACCCAACCCATGCGCATCAAGCATAGCAAGAATGGATCAGCACATCGTACATACAGTTTTTTACAACAACATTCGTTATCTTGTATAAACAAAATAAACAATATACAATAACCTTTTTTTTAAAGATTACATTGCACGCGCGCACACACCAATACACACGCAACACCCCCACGAATACATCTCCTAAACATGTTATAAGAGACGAAAATCAGCGGCACATCTCTTATCTATACTCTTTTAAAAGACTCCAATAGTGATGGTGAGTGATGAATCTGCCACCACCCACCACCACTGCCGTGTCGGTCCACAAAGAGTGAAATATGTGAATTTTCCCTTCCCCAACCTCAAGCCATTAAACTGTGTCAAAAATAATGACAATAATATTTTACCTAAAGATTTTAACAATTAGAATAATTTTATTTAAATTTTTTAGGCTTTGAGTGTACGGTGACGGTGAGGTTCTGTTTTTTAGTTCTTGTCGCAAAGCACAAGCATTCAACTAGTCTCGCTAAAGTCTTGTTGAAAGTTCACCTACATGTGTGTAATATTCGTGGGCATCAAGATTTAAACTTGATGAGTGGAGTCATGCATCCACGACTCCACCACCACACCACCCGTGTTTCCCCCAATTTACAAAAACTTTTGTACTATGAGCTATAACTATGGGGGTATATTATGTGGTTAAATATTTACATTCTTTATGAAGCATCACAAAATTCAGCAATTCTAGGACGGAGACATCTTGTCACCTTCCCATGGAATACCTTATACCTATGGTGTTTGTTATATGTATGCTATCTCCTCCGTTCGAGCTATGCTAAGGAAGAGAAATACCATGTGGCCCATGTCACAGATTACAACGAGTAAGTATCATCCACGATCTTTACAGTTATGACAGATCACCGAGATCAGGTTCTCCACAGAACGCATCAGGCTCGAATGACCTTGCAGAAGTATCATCGTACACTCCAGGGATAGCACGCCCGACAGTGTTTTCAAAAGGATCCTTTGGGTTTTCGGTGTTGGCGTAGAGAAGAATGCAAAGAATCAGGGACACTGCCAGCCCCACCAAGGTAAATTTCACTCTGTTCAGCACAGGCTTGACCTGATGCATAACAAAAATTTCAGTGGTTACAATCTGCTATGCAGTTGCAGAGAACTATTCACAAGTATACCATAAAGTGCATTTGTTTTATTGGCATGAACATACAAGTATGTTTAAAATAATATGTAGTGTTTCAGAAAAGGACTGCTCCAGATAAGGCCCATAGATCCAGAGTATCAATTATTGATATGATTATATTATTTTGAAGAATTTCACAGCTCACGCCATGTGCATACGCTATTCAATATTCAGTTCATAAGAGTACTGCAGAGGTATAACAGAAAAGGGAAAAAAGAAAAAGAACAAACACACACAATCTGAGAACAGTAGAATGGTTCATATAAGAAGGTTATCATGAATCATGGCAACTTACAGAAAATGAACCTAGAAGCCGATCACGAGCCAAAACTTCTGGGGTTTTAACCCATATCTGTCAAGAATAAGAAAAAATGTCATGATGCAAGAGCTAATTGTGTTGCGGAATGCTGCACAATTATACTATCATCTCATGCCCATCAGCTTGACGTGCATGCAACAGTCTAGTAAGTGAAATATTTCTAGTACCATTTTTTAGAATTAGATAAGTAAAGTGGGCAATCGTGGACTATCCTACACAAAACGAAAGACAAATCTAAAGGACGACATCCAAAAAATGTATCTGTGTCAAACAGAAGAATGAACTTGGTATTTGTATATGATCAATCAATGAGAAGAAGAAAATAGAGCTTTCTGTTTCTTTTTTGGGACGCGTTGCTGCTCAGTGAACAAGAAAGGTATTTTAGGAGTTTACAGGAATATAGGAGATCTACTGCAGTTTATAATTTAATATATCTGTGGGTATGTTATTATGAAAGGTTGTTGTGATCTAAAACCCCATTTATCTTGGTGACAAGGGGAAAATTAGGATTAAAAAAATGCATGTCATTTTTATCTCTGAATTTCATAATCACCTTGATAACAAGCTAACAATCTGAGAATTCTATGAAATTGCATATAGCTGCAAATCTAATACTTCAGCAGTTGGTTATTGGTGTGATATCTAATAAGAATTGGTATGACTTGAGCATCAACAGTATTGACTATCGAGTACAATGATAAGCAAGGCAGTGACTTTTGGGAGTGTTCTTTTGGTGGCACTGCATATATTTCTGATTCAGTGATCCCTGTTGATTTTCCCCTTTTTTGAGACAAAAGGCACTGAAGCCCTGCTTTTAAGAAAGCAAAGGTAAGTTGGTTTTTGTTCCACTATTGTTTAGCTAAAGCAGTAAAGTCTAAAGCCACAAAATCTTGTTAAGCCAGAGCTAAATAAGCGTGCTGTCAAAGATATCCCAGTTATTGTAGTTGTAAGTTGTAAAGGAACATGAGCGATCTTGTCCTGTGGCAAACCAAATGTTCCACGAAAAATAGCATGCCAAATTGTCCAGCAAGTACCAAATCAATGCCAAGTATCAGATCAAGGTCAAGGCATATATATCCTGTCAAATCTTTCTCTACTTGGTCCCAAAAATACCAGCATAAACTCCATGTTAGTACTGCACTAGAATCACAGAAATGAGTCAATGGCAGGATCAAGCGTAGTATCTCACCTGCCCGTCGTACCATCCCGTTTCCTCATCTGCGAAAATCATGCACTGAAATCAGATTCGCAAACATGGAAACATTCGAAAGAAAGGAGATATAGTAATTTGGGGTTTCCTCACACTCCACGGTGGCGCTGAGGAGGCGGTTGCCGACGTACGCCCACCCGAGGTACATCCGCACCACGGCGAGCGTGACGGCCAGTATCCCGGACCCGGTGGCCCCGAGCGCGAGGTGCACGGCGTCGCCGCCGGCCCCTCCGCGGCCGCCGAACGACGCGACGGGGAGGCCGACGAAGAGCGCGAAAGGCGGCGCCGGTGAGCGCGAGGCGGGAGCAGTAGACCGTGAGGTCCCCCGCGCCCACGAGAAGGGCAGCGACGCCGCCAGCGACTCGTACTCGTTCACCGGCAGCTGCTCCGGCGGCACGGGGCACCACTCCGTCCCCTGCGACGAGCTCCCGTTCCGCGACGCGGGACCGCGAACCGGCGGCGCCCCGCCCCCGCCGCCGTCCGCGGGAGCCCCCGGCCATCGTCGGGAGAGAGGCGGGAAGGAGGAGGAGGCGCGCGTGGAGGGGAGGAGGAGGGGAGAGGGGAGCGGCGGCCATGTCCGTGGAAGGGAAGGCGAGGAGAGTGAGGGTTGCGCGAGCCGCGGAGCAACGGCTTCGGTTTCGTTGCGTGCGTGGCTCTGCCTCGTGTTGCAGACTTCAGTAAGCTCACTGCACAAGTGCACATTGTTCCCGGCGACTCCTACTAAATTGGATAAGAAACATGTTTCACAAATTTGATGAAAACCACTTGGTTTTTTCAAAGTTTGAAGATTTTAAGACGTCTCGAGTTGACAAACCGCTGGCAAACCGATTATAAAAAAATATCAAATTAGACTTCAATTTTTTTTAACAAAATCTATCCGAATTTTACTGGTTTTCACCGTTGAAAGCCAACAGAATGACTGGAGTGGTTTTCGATAGCGCGAATGATTATATGAACCATGCTTTAGGGTGTGTTTAGTTCACGCCAAAATTAAAAGTTTGGTTGAAATTGGAACGATGTGATGGAAAAGTTGGAAGTTTATGTGTGTAGGAAAATTTTGATGTGATGGAAAAGTTGGAAGTTTAAAGAAAAAGTTTGAAACTAAGCAAGTCCTTAATTCGTTGACGAAATACATTAGTCATGACAATAAACATTGGAATAGGATATTTAGTTCCCAATTTTTTTTTCAAACTTCCAACTTTTCCATCACATCAAAACTTTTCTACACACACAAACTTTCAATTTTTCCATCACATCGTTCTAATTTCAATCAAACTTTCAATTTTAGTGTGAACTAAACACACCCTAAAATAAACTATTTTTGGGAGAATTAAACATCCTATTTGATGCCACGTGAAAGAGCATTTTTATTCTCAGAAGGACCTTCGCCGCCCGCTGGTTTGTTCAGAGAACAAACGGTTTTGTGTTGCGACATAAGCCTTTTCTCTTACGTAATCAACAGAATGATCGATTAGTCTAAAATCGTCTTTCAGGAAAGGCTAACACTGATCTGATTTTGATTAATTAAAGAAGGGAAGCATCATCCTTAGACGGAGGGAATGCTGCCACGCCTGCCTGCTACTACCCTAACCACATGATTACTTTTCTAATGGAATTCTTGTACAAGATAATTAATTAACGAAACATCTTTATCGAATAACTACCAGATCACAGGTGCGATCGCTTGATAATGGTTTCTTTCCGAGATATTTGCACAAAAGCCAGTTCCGGAGAGATCAGAGAACTAGACACGTGATTACAGAAAGTTCCTAAGAATATCATGGTGTGAAAAACTTTTACGGAAGTGTGATAGGCATGTGGAGCGGTGTTTATTCATGTAAATCTTCAAAACGGTTTTCTTAAATAATATGTACTTCTTCCATTCTAAAATATAGGATAAGACATAACCTAGTATAGTTTATTTGGATATGTCCAATTCCCTCATATGTGGTTATATTTTAAATCAGGGAGGGTATATAATAGTGCAAAATATATTATAAACATAAAACACAAACACTCAATACACACGTATTAGTGTTAGATAAAAAATACATATGATTACCACGCCATGACTATAGCCGTATCAGGAATATGTTAGCAAGCTAATCCTGGTCTGAGCTTATGACGACTCCAAAGTCCAAACCATCGTCAGCTGAGTTGCTCACTCGATTGATGTTGTCCTCGCCATGAAGCAACCACGACCGCGACTATTCAACTCTCAAACTCGGGAAAAGAAAAAAATCCCACCGATTTCACAAGTAGCAGCGGTAACCAAGCCAGCCACGTCAGCGCTCGCGCAACCAGTCCACCAAATCCCGACCGGTCATCTTCAATCCAACGGCAGATCATGCCACCACCCACCCTACCCGCCGCGTCCCGGCTGAGAAGCGGGCCCACCTCCACCTCAGCCCAGTCGCCCGTTGCCGAGTGCCCCCCTGGCCCCACATGTCATCCACACGGGGTGACCCAACCCGGGTGCGCGTAGCGTCTGCCTCCTCGTCCACCCCAGGTGCATGCACCTTCCCCCCTGCTTTACTCCTCTTTTTGTTTTTTTTTTCTTTTCCACCCCGCTATAAGAGTACAGCTACCGCCTCCTCCTCCCCAATGCGTCAAACACTTCACCTGCACTTGCTCGGAGCGGTGGCGTCCCAATCCAATCCATTCCCAATGCGACTTCTCAGGAGGATCCCGCTGCTCGTGGTAAGCCCCCCCGCCGCCCGCGATCCTGCTCTGCTAGGATCTTTGGTTCACAGAGAGATTTCTGGGTGCTTTTTTTTTGGGCTAGGGGTGTGGCAGGAGAGGTTTGATTGGGATTTTTCTTTCCTGGGGGTGTGTAGGACGAGTCCGAATGGGATTAGGCCATCGGGGTGTTTCGTCTAGTGCATTGGTGGCTGGATGTTTGCTTGCTGAGGAAGCGAGGTTGAGCTGGGAGGGAGGGCTCTGGTAGTCTGGTGTGGTGTTGACGAAGAGGTAGAGGATAAAGGTTTGAGAGAATCCCTTATATGCCACTCGAAATTGGCCAGTTCCCTTATATACCACTTAAAATTGGCCAGTTCCCTTATATACCACTTAAAATTGGCTTCTTCCTTTTATGCCACTGGTTTAAGTTTTTCCATCCTTTTATGCCACTCCTAGCACTATTACGTTTGTTGACTGTTAGTCAACTGTTAGTTTTTTCTTAAATGACCAATATGCCCTCCCAACTAAAAAAGTGTAAACTTCAAAAAATTCATAACTAATTTATTTTAAATCCTTTTCGAGTGAATAAAATTTTGTCAGAACCAGTGAAAAATGCTCTTTGTACTAAAAATATTGTTGGGAAGCTTTATGTTTCATGTTTATATTGAAAATTCATTTGTTATGGTGATGGCTAAAATTGCACATGATAAAAAAAATAATAATCAATTTTTATATGTTGTACCAACTTCTCTATCAAATGAAAAATACCTATCATTGGTTGTATACCAACTCTCAAGGGCAAATACGTATTTTTACTATAAAGTTAACGGTCAACTGACGGTGGAGTAACGGCAATGGCATAAAAGGGATGACAAACTTGAACCGGTGGCATAGAAGGGAGGAACCAATTTGAAGTGGCATATAAGGGAACCGGTTAATTTGGAGTGGCATATAAGGGATTCTCTCTAAAGGGTTTGCGTTAATCGTGATTCATTGTGTTCAGTTAGTAAGTTGGTCTGCTTTATTAGTTTTTTTGTGATAAAATTGAATATTATCTCGGTGAAGTGAATTTTGTGGTCTGCTTTATTAGTTCTTGCATGCCAAGTGCCAACAAAGTTGTTACACATGTTTGCGTGTAACACATGGCGTATTGTATTGTACAGTAGTAATAATTTAGTCCATTATCTAAAAAAAAGTAGTAAAATTTAGCATACTGTGTTGTCGGTTGTTTTGAGGATGCAAAATAATGCCAAACAAGTAATTTAAAATTTAGCCAAAATTTGTCTGAATGTTTGACTGGTATTGAGTTTCTTACAAATGGAGCGGTCTTCATGGCATTTGGATGGCATGGCTACAACATCACATTGTTCATAGTTTATTTAAAAATTGGATGATAAATTGCTATGGCTACATCTGGGTTTTCCTGTTTGAATACTTGTGTGCCAGAGGATTGTCTTTGGAGAGTTTGGCCTATCAATTTAATATTGTGTTATTATAAAATGAACTTTGTAATGTATTGTAGAGTCTATTTATCTTATATGATCATGTAATATTGATATGGTAAGTATGTCAATAAAAACCAAGATTGGCTGTTCATAAGCAGCAATATGATTATTGGAGAGCTGATGGGACCTACTATTAGAGCAGAGTAATGGGGTATTTTATTGAACTAAACTGTTTTAGTTTTCATAACTATTGTCAAATAGTAACCCTGTTTCCATAAGGAGGAAAAACAAAGGGGGACGACACCTGTCATACTATTGCTCTTACTGTTTTCCCATCGCGTTTTATTTTTTTTCTTACTTGACATTGTCATACCCCATCACTTGATAGCATAATTGCCCACCATTTTGATTTGTACATTCATCATTATTTTTAAACATATCTAACATTGCTTATTTCTCTTGGACAACATAACAAGTGGCGCACAGTGTTTTATTGTAGGTTGACAGGATCATGACATGCAACTGGAAAATGCTTGATTATGTTTGATAGTACGAGGAGTGTCCGCGTTTCTGAAATCATTGCCTTCAATGGAGGTTGAAGCTGCTTGTGGTGATGGAGTAGTCAGTTCAGGCAATGAGATGCAGGAATTGTGGCCCCTAGGTGAAGTAGACCAAAAGGGAACCAGGTTCCCTTGTTGCATTGTTTGGACACCTCTGCCAGTGGTTTCTTGGCTGGCTCCCTACATAGGTCATGTCGGGATTGCCCGGGAGGATGGAACTGTCATGGACTTTGCAGGTTCAAATTTTGTGAGTGTAGATGACCTTGCATATGGTTCTGCTGCGAGGTACCTCCAGCTCGACAGGAGAAAGGTATACTTATTCTCCCCTGGATTTATGCTGCACTCAATATCTGAATATTTTAGAAACCAGGGCACTTATATGAACCTGTAGTTTACTTTATGAAAACTCCTTTGCTTCCATTTCAGAAATGAGGTAGTGGTTTGACACCATCATAATTCATAGTGCATGATTACATGAATGATAAGGTTATTTCTTACATATATTTTCTTTTGGTACACCATCCTGCCACGTGACTGTGACCCTGTGATCTTAAACATTGTAAAGCAGTAAGCCTGCCGGGCATGCCATATTCTTGCCTGTTGGGCACTTAATTCAGATCCTGCATTCATACAGTTATTCAGATGGAAGCTTCCATATAAACTGTGGCCATGGGGCGTCGTGGGCTGTGAAACAGTCTATAACTTACAGTGTTTCTTCCCTAAGATCTGAAATCTTGCAAACATAACCACTTATTTACATGAGTTCATGTTCATGCTTCTTGATTGTCTTTTAGTACTGAAACTTTTATGACTTTGCTGTGGTTTGCTGACATTGATCTTCTGCTGCCTTTGGGGATGAAATGATCAGTGCTGCTTCCCTGCCAACCTCGCGGCGCATGTGTGCGCGAGGTCGTACGAGCACTCGGAGGCCGGGACGGCGATCTCGTGGGACGACGCGCTGCAGTCCGGCGCGAGGCGGTTCGAGCACAAGTGCTACAACCTCTTCACCTGCAACAGCCACTCCTTCGTGGCGAGCTGCCTGAACCGCCTCGCCTACGGCGGCTCCGTCGGCTGGAACGTGCTCAACCTGGCCGCCCTCGTGTGGCTGCGCGGCCGGTGGCTGGGCAAGATGGCCGCCGTCCGGTCGCTCCTCCCCTTCGCCGCCGTGGCGTGCGTCGGCGTCCTCATGGCCGGCTGGTCCTTCCTCATCGGCATGGCGGCATTCTCCTCCCTCCTCCTCGGCTGGTTCGTCCTCGGCGTCTACTGCTTCAAGGGCTTGGTCTGCTGATCGATCTGAAGGCCATTTTGTTGAAATTCGACCAGAATATATGCATCTTTTTTCAGTTACGCAACACTTACTTTCAGTAAATTATAGACAGTTTTTACGGTGATCTCTTCTACGGTGAAATCAGAGAGTTGTACACTTGTAGTCATCTCTGAAGTTTCATGGAACTATAATCTCATGGATGATGAAGAAGAACCGATGCTCTAGTGACACTGTGATAGCCGAAAAGACCATTTCTACTGAACTGTTCACGGGTGATCGCATCACGTTTTCCGTCGGTGACTTGAGCCGTGGTATCAAAGAAAAGCATTCAAGCTTGCTCATTTTCAAATCGTGTTCATCGATGGCACTACTCTCCCTGTTGCTCGGCTTCGTGAGCATTCCTCTCTAGATGGATGATAGTACTCCAGATCGTGAATCACGAGTAGTCCTTTGTGTTCGTGCTACGAGACATTGATTGCATCATTGAAGGCACGTACCAGGCTCTGCGTGAGTAGGAGTATGGCAGAATGCAATGAGCTCATGAGCCAACGAGGCAAGGAGCGATTGGTTTCCATGCCAATTTTTTTTCCCTTTTTTTTTTAAAAAAAAAAGAAACTTGCCATGCCAGTTCGATTTCCATCTGTCACACAGCAATGAGAGGCCGGGCATCAAGCTGTGCCCAGCCAGAGTTTACCTTTCCTACTCAGCGCTGGATCCCAACTACAGGCGGTATGACAGTTTTCATCAAAAATCGGTTACATTTACTGTTTTGAATTTGAATTCTTAAAATCCATTTAAAAATTTACCCGGAATATACTTTCGTCTTCGTTGAAACATTGAAACTTCACAGTTTTCGGTCGTTTTTTTTTCTTTGAAAAAAGTAAACCCGTTGTTCAAGGACTGCACAACAGGAGTATACTTTGCCTGGTGCAAACTCAAGGCGAACCTTAAATTAGGACGCCTGTAAAGAAAAACAGTATCAAATCAGCTAATTTAGCATATGACTAGTATTTGTAAAGAAAAACAGTTTGATTCACATGTTAAGTTATGGTCGACTTAGGGCCTATTTGAATTTTCAACTTGGTTTAGCATTTTAGTGACACGTAAAATGAGCTAAACCATTAGTACATGACTAATTGAGTAGTAGTTATTACAGACTTTAAAAATGGGTTAATTAATTTTTTAAAAGAAACTTATATTTTTTTTCAAAACGTACCTCACTTAACAATTTTAAAAATGTGTTTAATGAAAAAGGAGAAAGTTGTAATTTGGATATGAAGAAAAGAACTAGGCCCAAACTTTTCAAACATGTGTTTTTTAAAAGATTGGGTTTTGACGTGTATATATAGGGCTTCTTTTGGAACATAGAATTCTCAAGACACAAAAATATGAAAAATATATTATTGGAGTGTCCTAGTAGCCCATTGGTTTTCCTAATAAGCCAAAGACAAAACCAAAATTTGAATTTTCAAATTTAATCTAAAGCTGATTTTAAAATATTTTCAACGTGGTTATTTTTTTTAAAAAAATTGGCTTTTAAGTCGCTAATAACGCATATATACAAGTTTTATCTATAAATTAATTTTATTTTATAATAAGCTATTTTTATTTATTATGGAATACGGGCAACCGATGAGGACCTTCAGATCCTATAGATTGAAAAAACACATATAAATAGTACTCCGTAGGAATGACCATTTGGATAAATGCCGGTAAAAAAATTTTTATTGGGGACCAAAAAAAAAAAAACCCCAATAAAACCCCAAACCTTTTTTTTTTTTAAAAAGCCCCGTGGAAAAATAGAAAAAAATTTGGGGTTTTTTTTTTTTTTTTTTTTTTTTTCTTGAATTGATATTTCATCTTTATAAGTTTGTATAAGGTGAGCTATTTTTCTTAGTTTCTTAATAAAAACCCTTCAGTAAAACAAATTGCACCTTTCCCGGCTTCCCGCTAATCAATTCTCCTACTTGGAGAGGAGGGCCCTTGGTCCTTGGAGGTGACAGCCTCACACGAGTCTCGACCGCCCGTTTGCTTCAAAATAATGAGAACTGCCTACAGGAATCGTACGGGGTGACTGGAGAGGACCATTATTCAACTTCTAACGAGGCAAATCGGGCTTTACCGACAAAAAATACAGCCTCGCACTACTATAATCGAGACGGCCAAAAAAGGTCAAATGAACATGAACATAAATTAGTGCTCCTGTACTCCATTAAATCAAAATGACAGTTTTTTTTACCCTAGTAAGGGCCCCTTTGAATCACAGAGTAGAAAAAACGGAGGAATAGGAAAAACACAGGATTCTGACAGGAATTGAAGTGTAAAACAGAGGATTGCAAAACACAGGAAAAACACAGGAATGATCGTTTGATTAGAGCGCAGGAAAAACGCAGGAATCGGATGAGAGAGATAGACTCAAAGGAAATTTTCCAAGAGGTTGGAGCTCTTGCTAAATTTCCTCCAAAATTCACATGCAATGTGTCATTCCATAGGAATTTCATAGGATTTGGAAAGCTTCAATCATTTGAATCAAAGGGCCAAATAGAAAAATTTTCTATAGGATTTGAATCCTATGAAATTCCTACATAAATCCTTTGATTCACAAAGGGGCCCTAAAATTGTACTGATACTGTCTTTTTTCCTAATAAAAGATTCATTATGCCATATATTTTTGCCTTACGATCTCGCGCATAAGCTGCTTTCACTCTGTTGGAATTCTCAAGGCTGGTTTACTTAATTGTTATTTTCAAGATAACAAATTGAACATACCATTACCAACATAACCTTAGTAAGTTTTGGCATTTTCCAAAACTACTCTCACTCAAATGTAAAATCAAACACCACTTAATCTCACCTTACCTCTCCAAATTTTCATAACGATAAATTTTGACATTACCAAAATTTAGTACACTCCGTCCTAAAATATAACAACTTTTAGCCCTTAGGATTTGTCCAAAAATATAACAACTCCTCCACCAATATTCTCTTCCCAACCAATTACAATCCTCCACCATTCACTTTTCCCACCTACCTCCACTACTCATCCAATCACAACCCTCCACCATTCACTTCTACCTACTTTCTTAATAACCGTGTCTAACTCTAAAACTTTTTATATCATGGGAAGTTATTTTAAGATAAAATGAATGTCTTCAGACAACAAACTAAACACACAATTAAGGCCGTGTTTAGTTTTCCCCTATTCCCAACTTTCCATCACATTATATCACATCAAAAACTTTTCTACACACGTAAATTTCCAACTTTTTTTCCAAACTCTTAACTTTCTTTGAAGTTCCAACTTTTTTCACGAACTAAACACACCCTAACAAATAAAACCTAGTACCAAATTTCGGTAATTAAAAAACTTTCCAATATCAAAAGTCTACGAAAACTAGTAATAGGCCTAAACCAAACACCACCCAACCTTTACCTATCAAAATTTGACAATCCGAAAGTTCAACATTCCTAACACTACTTTTTTTTTTTAACAAAGTGAACACACCCTGCCATGCCAGCCAATGGGAACGCGAACAGTGGCATCGTGTAGGGAGTAGGGGATATTCCGGCTTGGCAGCCCCCTCTCGCCGACAGGTGGGCCCCCACACGACCGCGCCGCTCTCGAGTCCGAAACACACCAAAAACCGGCGCCTCTCCTCCCCGCAAGCAAGAAGCGAAGTTCCCACGCGCCCGGCTATAAATCGCATCCCCGTATTCCTAGCCTCTTCCCTTTTTCTATCCCCTCCTCCGCCTCCACTCCCCTCTCCCCTCCTCCCAACCCCCACAGCTCGCGCCGCCGCCGCAGCTAGGGTTTCTCTCCACCCTACCCTACCTCGCGGAGACCTACCCCCCGAAGCTTCGGGAACCCTCGAGCAGCCGCCATGAGCGACGGCAAGGACTCCCTCGATTGGCTTATACTGGATTTGGATTCGGTGGTTGTGATGCAGAGCTCAGCGCGGAGGACAAGGCCAACCTCGTGGAGTCGATTAAGGTGGGGGTTTCTGCGTTGTTTTTGTTTTTGCTGTTTGCTGCTTCTATCGAGGTTTGGGCGGGCTTGGGAGGGTTTGCTGATGAAACTTGTGGCGATTTCGATGTTTGCTTGCGCAGAACACGCTGCAGGGATTGGCGGCGCGGCACACTGACGTGCTCGAGAGCCTCGAGCCCAAGGTCAGGAAGCGCGTGGAGGTGCTTAGGGAGATCCAGGTATAGGGGATTTCCACTTTCCTGGCACGATACCCTTTTTTTATGAACGTTTCAGGCTTTCAGCTATGCTTGATGCGGCGCTTTGCACGATCCTGGATGATTAATGGTTACTGATGAAGCGACTCATACTGTGATTCTTATGTCACTTGCTTAAACATCACAGAATGACATGTACTAGTACGAGAAATTTCAACCCTAGTTGGGGCTAGGACTGACTTTCAGTGTAGGTTGCACGCTTGCTTATAAGTTGGATTACTCCGGTGCTCTTATTAATTGCATGGGAGATTCTGGAAAAATGCCACAAACTATGCGTCTATGTTACTAGTAACTACTGTAGGATGACTCACGTTTCAACTTGATGTTATTGGTGATGCCAGCTCTAGATTTTCTTTTACTTTGTTGAACTATTTTGTTTCAAACTCAAATGATGAACATTGATATTGAGTCCAAGCAGTTACAAAACAGTATAGCTGTGGAGTTTCTTGAAAGCCTTGTTCTTTTACTTTATGTGAAGTGTTTCCACCTAGCTATTGGCAGGTTATGTTACTAACTCAAATTGCTTTATCTGTGCTGTATCAATACTAATTGTGGAACTACAAAGCACAATGGTTGAATTTTGGAATATCCCTGTTGCATCTGGTGTTAAGCTGCTTCGTTTAATATCTGCCAGAGCCAACACGATGATCTAGAGGCGAAGTTCTTTGAGGAGAGAGCTGCACTTGAAGCTAAATATCAGAAGATGTATGAACCACTTTACTCCAAGGTAAACTATTTTTAATGGCCTTGCTATAGCCGGTGTTGTGCATTTTTGCTGTCTCACCCTGCTGTATGTTTACTGTTAACTCTTTGACCTGTTGGAAGCATGTATCACCTCACCATGGCAACAACTGCTTGAATAGCTTGCAGACCTTGACTTTTCGTTTTCTGCATGGTTCATACTTCATCACCTCACACGAGACATATATCTCTAGCATTTGCCATCCCTGTATCATATGGATGTCATGATCTGTCTGAGTTTTTTTTCCATCTGTGTGTTGACAGCGTTATGAAATCGTGAATGGTGTGGTTGAGGTAGATGATGTCACCAAAGAAGCTGCAGATGAAACCCCTGCAGAGCAGAAAGGTTCTCATATTCTTCCTTTACTAACATGTTTGTCTATTCCCAGGTGGCTTAATGCTTACTACTCCCTCCGCCCCATCCTAGGTTGCTACATATTGGGACGGAGGGAGTAGACATCATCCTTTTTGATTTTTCAATTAAACTTTAGTGCTTCCTTGCAGAGGAGAAGGGTGTACCAGAGTTCTGGCTTAATGCCATGAAGAACCATGAAATTCTGTCTGAGGAGGTGAGAATTTGCATTTTTATAAAACAAAATTCTTCTAATTTGGTCTAGCATGTCTTAAGTTTCATTTGTCTGGCTCGTATGCAGATCCAGGAGAGGGATGAGGAAGCTCTTAAGTACCTCAAGGACATCAAATGGTACAGAATTAGTGAGCCAAAGGGTTTCAAGCTTGAATTTTACTTCGATACTAATCCATTCTTCAAGAACTCGGTGCTTACCAAAACATACCACATGATTGATGAAGATGAACCAATCCTGGAGAAAGCTATTGGGTAACTAATGTTTCAACTCGTGAAGTTTTACTCTTTTAGATGAATGGACAGTTTCACCAACATATCTCTGTGACATTATTGTTTTCAGTACTGAAATTGAATGGTTCCCTGGGAAGTGTTTGACACAAAAGGTGCTCAAGAAAAAACCAAAGAAGGGCTCAAAGAACACTAAACCTATCACAAAAACTGAAAACTGTGAGAGCTTCTTTAACTTCTTCAGCCCACCTCAAGTTCCTGATGATGATGAGGAAATTGACGAGGATACAGTAAGTTTCATATTTTCTGTGCATGTTTTAAAGTTTAAAGCATGTATTCATGGACATGTTTTTTATGTCTCTCTCCTCTGAATAGGCTGAACAGTTGCAGAACCAAATGGAGCAAGATTATGACATTGGGTATGCCCGTGTATTTTGTTACATGCAGTGGCTGCTTTCTGTCCAGTACACTGTACCTAGTTCTAAATGTCCCTTTTTTGTTGCCAGATCTACCATCAGAGACAAGATCATTCCACATGCTGTTTCATGGTTCACTGGAGAGGCTGCTCAAGATGAGGACTTTGAAGGCATTATGGATGATGAAGATGATGACGACGAAGATGACGATGATGATGAAGATGAGGATGACGAGGATGATGATGAAGATGACGAGGATGAAAAGGTGACGGAAAAACTCAGGGTTCTCATGCACTTTCTAGTTTCAACCAAACTCTTTTTCTTACTATTTTTTCTTTCCTTCCTGAAACAGAAGGGCGGACGAGTTCCTGCAGGGGAAGGGCAGCAGGGAGAGCGACCTGCGGAATGCAAGCAACAGTAAGATGCTTCCTACCTGAGCGTTTCCAAAGTCTGGTCCTGGAGTGAAGAATGTTTGGTTCGGCTTGATGCAATGTCTCGTCCATTTGGTTTTGGAGAGCCAGTTGGGGAAGTGTTGGGATTGAGTTGGTTTAGTGGAACTGGCGGGGGATATTTTTTTCGGGACATGGTATTATATGTTTGGTAGCTTTTTCCATTGTTGTATTGGGTCGACATATCTTGTGCGAAGCTTATGGTTGAGTGATGAATATCGCCGGTTTGGTATTATCATATTGCCAATACCACTGGCATAGTCTAGTCTTTCTCTTTTCACTTGTGCTGAGAAATTTTGATCCAGGAGAGGCAATGTTTTTGTGCGATGAAGTTGCATCTTTGATGGCAAGGAAATTTTTCTTTTTCTTTTTTTTTTCGTTTTGCAATTCAACCGAGGCTCGCATGAAAGTAATCTCGCAAGTGCCTTGTCTGCGTGCTCATAAGAGATTTCTTGAGAAGACAATTTTGTTCGACTGCCGCGCAGCAATTGACCGAAATTCGCCGCGAAACCACCGTCTGAACTCTGAAGAGCGAACTTTTGAGTCGTACGTGTAGGCAGGCATACAACCAATGACAACAACACAAGAAGCTCTGCATGAAACCAAATGAACAAACAAGATCTACCATCTTCAGACCATGAAGAGCGCCAGTTACATCGAGCTGGGTTAGTGACCTGGAGGAATCCAGTACTACAACTCTATTACAAAATGCTCGAGCTTGCTGCTCCCTGTACCTTTGGTGGTCTAATCTCCATACCGAATCCAAAAATCTGTGGAGAACCTGAACCAAACCCTCTATACGTGTCGTAAGTCATAACCTACCCCTGTCCATAAACTTCTTCACTTCATCATACAAAACAAGTATGGCGGCAGCGCCAGTGCTCCTAAACATGTTAGAAAGTGCTCCGCGGTAGAACGACTTGATCCCCTCCACCTTGTAGATCTTCCTCCAGCAATCAAGGGTGCTGCTGTACATCTGCACATCCATCCCTGATTGCATCATCATCCTCCTTCGCACGGTATCCAGCGGGTATGAGATGAGCCCCGCCATGGAAGTGACTGCCTGTGCTGTCACCCAACGCTGCCACAGGGGCGAGTCTAGTGGTACCATCACATCCTTGGCGGTGTCAAAGCCTCCAAAGTATAAGCCCCGGTGAACGACCATCCCTTGTAGTGATGCTGGCAATCCTCTGTAGATACCCCGGATGCCGTTTTTATTGTAGATGGTTTGAACGAAGTGGCAAATGCCTCTGAACTGGCGAGTATCGGTCCGGCCAATATCAGCTGCAAGACGGGTATGAGCAATATCAAGTGGATAAATGAGGACCAGAGTAGTACATCCAGCCGCAGCACCAGCAATGAAGTTGGTTAAAGCAATAGAAGAGAACTTGTTATCAGCTGAGGTTCCTGCATCTTTCAGTATGCTCCTGTACAGATCCTGCAAGAATATCGATCAGTGATTAGAGATACCAATTGAGATAAGCATTCATAATTAAAAGCCACTCCAACCATCATTTTCATTGTTCGTACTTCCATAATTGCTTTCTTACATAACTCTTATTCTACAATAAGATATTTTAGATACCTCTGTTGTAAAGTAGTGCATAGTTGCTCATTGGTTATTATCTGTTATACCATTATGGTTTATCAACTTATCATACATTCGATGTCTTTCGCCACTAAGATGAGCAATTCTTGTTTCAACATAATTGAGCATCAAGGAAACATAGCTAAGTGTGAGTGGAAATCATCAAGTCAAATCGACACATCTGAAGAGATGTTAACATTAACCAACATATGTTGCATGGACCATAATCCACAACATAAATCTTCAAGAATAATTTGGTAAAAGTGAGTAAAGGCAAAGCAGTACCCTGCTGCAATTTAGATAAGCTCAGATGCATTCGGTACAAGTCACAGGGCAACCTGGCTTCAAATAGTATCACGAAAATCAGCAGAGGCAAAAACACGATAATTAATTGGCCATCTTCAAATAGTTATCACTGTTATGTTCTATATTGCCGTACAATGTATATTTCTCTTATAGTAGCTGGCAGTAGATGCAATCTATTTGTTTCTTGAGTTATAATATGACTATATATCAAGGGTCATGCTATTTGACTATGCTATTTGACTATGGCAGCAAGTGCCTGCAACTCCTACAGTCCTACAGCTGCTTAAAAAGGTGCAACTCAAATATCCATTTAGCAATGTCGCTTTGCCATTTGTTATTTTAGAGAATGGCTGTCATCTTGCCCAAAAGCTTTTCTAAGTTTCTCACATTTGGCATGAGATCTTTTTGTACATCTTTTGTAATCAGTAACTATATATGATTATTTCATCACACATTAATAACAACATATGTTGCATTGAACACCATGACAACAATGACAGTCCTTAACGCATGAGCAAGTCCACATAATGCCTTCTTACTAATTCAGTAGTTCATCACTGTTGTTGGAATCAAATGTTCATTACGGATTCAGTTCACAAGATACCACCACATAATGGCAATAACTAGCAAGATGCTAGTGTGGTACAATTGGAGTACCATTCAAATGAACCAATCATGAAATTTATATCGATGTACAGTACTGTTCCTATCTCCTAGATCCTCAATAGAGAACAAAAAGGTTTAGATGCTAACTGGCATTGCTGCTAATGGAAACAATGACTAACAAGTACGACAAATGTTGTGAGAATATGTGCATCAAGATGCCATTTAGTGTTCATGAGTGCTAGTCTATAGTGCTCTTTGATAAGACTCGAGAGCAATTTATTCTTTGATTCCTTTTCTATTTCCGTCCGCAAACATTTCTCCCCCGAAAGTGAAATCCCAGCAGAATCTAATGACCTAATACAATCTCTCATCCTCAAGAATTTACACCGCACGCTGTAGAACCAGTACCAGATGCTTCCCCAAGCCAAGAAGTTACCGACATCACCACACTTCCTGTGCCCATCAAATCACACACTAAAGCATACGAACCGATCAAGCAAGGAATGGAACCATGAACCCCAAATCCGCCGCACCAAAACACCCACAAGATCGCACTGGCACTGTTATCTCAAACCGAAGCAATATTGATGCGGTTGTAACGTACGAATCGATAACTCGGACAACAAGGAACAAACAAACAGTAAGAACAAAAATGGCGGGGGGGTTTCGGGGTGGGGGTGGGAACCTTGAGGGAGAAGTTGAGGGCGACGGAGGGGTAGTACCGGATGACGGCGGTGCCGTTGCCGCGCCAGAGGGAGAGCACGCCCTCGTCGCGGACGGTGCGCGCCACGCAGTCGGCGAACCCGCGGAACCTGCGCGCGCGGCCCAGCAGCGCTGCGTTGCCGTCCTGCGTCTGGAGCAGCAGCTTGGCGCGCTCGATAGGCGCCACCACCGTTGCACGGCGCCGCCCATCGCCGCCCCGGCCACCAGATCCCGCTCGAACTCCCACACCCTCGCCGCCGCCGCCGCCCCCATCCCTACCCCATCACCACCACCGCCCCTCCTACTCCTCCGCCTCCCTATCGACTCCTCCACTCCCGCCGCTCCCGCCGCCGCCGCCGCCGCCGCCTCCTCGCTCATTCGCCTCTCCTCCCTTCCCTTCTCCTCTCTCCCCTCCCCTCCCCTCTGCCGCCGCGAGGCCGTCGCGTGTGCAGCTCGCGTGCGTGCGAGTGTGCGTGAGTGTCTCGCTCGCTCGGTCGGTTTGTTGGTGTAGCTTGCTGGGCTCGAGCACCTGGCCCGACCTGACCTGACCCGAGTTGGTTGGGCTCGGCGACTCGATGATGATCGCGCCGCGGATAGGTGATGGGCTTCGCAGCATTTTTTTTCTTCTTGCGTGCGTTGCGTGTGCAGGTAGCAAGGCTGCGTGTGCGAGCTTTATCCTCCGAGAGAAAGGGAGAGGGGATCTGGGGCCCACCTGTCACTGTCAGGGTAGGCATGGCAAGACTCTTCTTTCTAGCAAGTGACGATGGATTGGATTAGGCTAGCTCAGTGTGAGTGAGGATGGCTCTGAATTGTGATTGAAGATGACAGGCAATGGTGAGTTGGATAGTTTCATTGAATGTGTTCTAGACTTCTATAGTAGTGTAGTACTCCAGAACTTCAGAGCTGATGAATTGAACATACAATCAGGCCCTGTTTGATGTTTAGCAGGAGTAGCTCAGTTCCTGTATTCTAGGAAAAAAATGAGTTCTTGGACAGAAACAAGATGTCTCAACTTGTCTAATCATCTAACTTAGTCTAGAATGTTAACAAGATGTCTCAACTTTGTAGGAGTAATGCTATTCTACCCCGAGCTCCAACTCAAAAACTTTTGGAGCTAGAGATACCCAGCTCTGATGGAACTTGAAGTCAGAACTGTGCTAAGACGTAGTCAAGGATTGCAAAGTATGACATTTAAACTTCAAGCATCAAGCATTGCAAAGGTCAAACAGTTACAATTTCGGGCGCAAGGACGAAGATAAATGGGGCTGGGACTTTATGAAGTCCAGTACAAGTGCTTTCAGCTCTTTCTCATGGCCTGTGTAGCGATGATTGGCTTCTGCGATTATGTGCAGCTCATGGTTGGGGATATTTGCCGCGAACATCAGGGCATCTTCCACTGGGACAATTTCATCCTTGGAGCCATGGATTGTGAGGACCCTGCAAATCAGAACAAAAAAGAAATCTTTAAAGATTTCTTTTCTAGACATACTGAGATACAGGTGTGTGATAGTAGCTTTTGATTGTGACCTGCAGCATTTGCTTATGGAACGGCTTGAAAGAAGGGTATCTGTGCTCAGCCGATCTTTCAGACTTTCCTCTGTCACCTGGTACTCAAACTCCCCTGAACATAGATGAAAATAATTGTCACGACTTCATGGGGCTATGATTTCAGAGAAAGCCTGCGATGTGGATACAGGCATACAGATACAGCAACACCAAAATCAATCAACATCAAAACTGCAACCTTCAACTGATTTGGAGATTTGTGCTAAGTTTGCAATAAAAAAAGAAAAGAAAAATGCCATATAACCCAAGCAGCTTGTACCTTTTCTGTTCCTGACATCTATGTATCCATCTTTCTTTATTCTCTGCATGAAATTTTTCCCTAGGCGCCCATCAATACCACGCTCTAACGCAAAGCGTCCAGAAATGTTGACAATGACAGGAATATCATGGTACATGGAAGCATACAAAAGCACGGCATTTCCTCCTGTAGGAAGAATATCAATAAAAGCATTGAAATCAAACTGCCGAAGTAGCAGAGTGACAAACTCTACAAGTCTCAGTGATGGAAGCACATTATCAGAAAATGAATGCAGTTTTAAACCTGACTGAACATTTAAAAATGAAAGCTAATTGAATTAGAAATAGTCCTTTAGCCAACCATGTTGGTTAGTACCAATACCAGCAGATCTTCAGACATCATATTCACATATAATAAATTTAAGGAGATCAAGATAAGGTGATTACTTTCAAACTTTCAGTTATTTATGGTTAAATATGTTTGTGTGCATGTATGCATGCGCTTCCACACGGCAATGATTACATAAAGCAGTATGACTCCAAATATGCATATCTACCAACTTCTGGTGTCAACTAAGCATACTAATGCTGCTTGCAAGAATGTGCATGTACGTTAGTGTGTGCGCATTAGGCAACAATAGTTCAATACTGAAGACCGATGGATATAAATATATTTGTATGACAGAGCAGCTTGCTTACCTTTGCTGTGCCCAACAAGACCAATTATATTATATTTCTGTTCTGTGAAGTATGATACAACAGAGCGCAAGTCATCTGCCTCTCTTCGGTAGTTTCCATACTGGAACTGACCCTCACTTTCCCTGGAAAAAACAGGGAACACCTATAACTATGAGTAAACATTGGAAGACAAATTTAATGGGTGGGCAGTCTGGCAGCTAGTACTCTAGGAACATTGTGTTATTGATAAAACAAATTTTAATGGGATAACTATGGTAGCTGCTACTCATTGACATAGCACAGACTACTGAGAATAGAAAGTTCCTCTCTATTTTTAGCTGGGTCGGCCGAAAGATTTGGTCGACCTAATTTCATTAAGGGGGGAATAAAGTTCCTCTCTATAACTCAGAAAGATTTTCACTCGATACTCATAGCCTTCTATGAAGAGTGATATTGTGGTATGATGCTGTGTCACAGCTGTCATAATGCGTTTACAAATGTCTTACCCGTTTCCAGCAAAATCAAACCGAAAAGCACTAACGCCTTCCCTTGTTAGTGCATAAGCAAGGTCAACCAAGATGCTATCATCCTGCAAGTTACCATGTTTAGAAGTGTGATACTAGTATTAGAGAGATTAAAGTATAGATCTCCACTGAAAAATATATATTTCTTGTTAGATTGATTTCTATTATGAGCATGGCACTTTTGCATATGCATGTCCTTGTTATGGTACGTTTCAGTCTGTTTCTCATTTAACTACAAAACAATTAGCAGGATTTTTATGCTGATATGGAACAACTATGTAAAAGAAAAGTTATGCAGAAAACAAAATCTTGATAAGTGTGTTGCATCTTCAAAAAACGATAATAAAAATAGCAGCATCTCATCCACATCCACAACCAAAGATGAAGCGTGCAAGAAATTCAAGATAATTTATCACCTAAGCTAAATCTTAATAAAGGAAAAAATAGGAACTATGCGGTTTCAAAAGGATTATATATCAAACTTATCTTAGCATAAAATTCCAATGAAATATCTGTGAGACAGTCACACATATTGGGAAAACAACAGTCATCATGTTGCCAGACAATGTTTTTTCGGTTTCGATAGATTCCTGTCGATGCAAATTGTAAATTGGAACTATATATATATATATGTAACTATCTCCCCTAATCCTTTGGCTGTCCCGGCAAGGTAACAACTGTTAGTATGTTATGCAGATAAACTCTATACCTAAAGTAACTAAAAGTAAAAATTCCTTGGATGCTACAGATCAACTTGCCTTTGTAGCTCGGAATCCATGGCAAAGGATCACAAGATTCTTTGAACATGCTTGATGCAATAGACCAACAAGATTTTCCCCATGTTTGTTTGAAATTGTAACTCTTTGTTCCCGAACAACTGTAAGTCATATATATTCATCATGGTACAAACACACACAAGGATAAGAAATAACATTGGCGAACATAATATTCCATCAAGACAAAAAAAAATGTAAGTCAAGGCAAGTTAACACAGTTGAGTTTTCGCCAAGCAACGCATGTGAGCTTTCTCACGATTGTTAGTGGACGATAGCAAATGACTGCCCTAAGCTATCGAGAATGCAATATAAAAATAGATGGTATTTGCAGATAACAAACTTAGAAGCATACATGCATGCTTGGCAATCTTAATTGTTTGAAGAGCTGCAAGGCATTATATATATTTTTAATCCATTATCTAAAAAAAGTATATAATGCTTTGCAGCTCTCCAGAAAACGATTTAACCAAATAAACATCACACACATGACTAAATTTATCAAGTTGGACCTAGCTAAGATGCTGATCCGACTAAACACAATCTTCCATCTCAGTTCTTTTGAAGAGAAACATTAGGGGAAAAGCCCGCGGTGCAAAATAATCCAAAATTCCATTAAATCAGGTTTTTAGAGTTTGAATTTCGTCTCAGAAAAAACTAACTTCTACTATTTTACCTACTCTCAACACGTAAAATGAGAAGTTTTATCCCTTCAATACCCTTTACCTATCTATCGCTTTTACTACTTTTTTCAATGATTAAGGTTATTTTAGTCATTTTCAATCTCCACTAATTATATTCTACCTTGGAATGTTAGGAGTGGATTTTTTTAGGACTGAGTGAGTATCCAATAACGAGACCAAAGTTTCACCTAGTGTTGTGTATGAGCTATTGTGGGCTTTGTGGCCACTTGGCACTCACATCAGAAAGATGCCTGCCTCTCTACATACACACACTGGCCTTTAATAAGGGCCAACCGGACGCCCTCCACATTAGCCATAGCTCATTGTTGTTAGCTCCTATACACTACTATTTCAGATTCCATTATCCCAACGCCCAACCTGCACACACTCCACTCTCGCTGCTGCGAAACCAGTCACGGGCCACTCACAACCACCACCCTAACGTAGCTAGCTATTGAGAGAGAGATCGAGGTGGGTGCAATGGCGGCCATGGTGAGACGGCGGCCGTCGTCGCCGGCGCCGGCGGTGGCCCGCACACGCACGCGCGGCGGACTCCTCCCCCCGTGCTGCTTGCCCTAAGCCCCCCCGCGCCCCGCCAATCGTTGGCGCGGTTCCCTTTCACCCGCTCGGTCAAGTATCCATCCAAAGCCCAACCACCGAGCAGCAGAATTCGTCAGTTCGTCGCCATCTCGAAGGCATCCAGCTCACGGCATCTCACGCTGTCTTCATCATCATCAGCCTGGGAGCTGAAAGAATTTGGGCGTAGCTCGCAAGGCACGCTTCGCGGGGAGAAGAATCCAGCAGCAGCAGGTGAAGTCGGTGGAGCGAGGTGGGCGTGAACGAGTGAGCCACCGGAGTCGAGGAATGGGGCCGTCCAGAAGCTTCCAGAACCTTCTCCTCCTCCTCCTCCTCGCGCTGGCCCTGTGCTCCGCCGCGGTATGTTGCTCGTCGCTTGCCTCCTCCTCCTCCCTCTCCGTCTCGTCTCGCCGCGTTTCGGTTCCGATGGGCTGAGCTGGTGTTGTTGAATGTTTGATCCTCTTCGTCGCCTTCGGGGGCGTTCCGCTAGGCCAGCGGGGAGGCTTCGAGAAGGTTCTGGGTCGAGAACGACACCTTCTGGAAGGATGGCGCCCCGTTCCAGATCGTCGGCGGCGACGTTCACTACTTCCGCATTGTCCCTGAGGTGAGGTTTTCCCGACCAAATGTGCAATCTTGACGTGATACTTCATTGCTCGCTCTACTGGAGGGGTGCAGCTGAGTGTAGGATTTTGTAATGTTGTCATCGAACAATTTATCTCAGTTCAGTTGAGGCTTGGGAGTTGGGATTAATTAGAACATTTTGGGGTTCTATATCTAGGTAAACGACTTCTGGATGATTGTATTGTTGTTTGCATCTAATCCACATATATATTGGATATTTGGCTGACCTTGAGCTTGCAGATGGAACTCATAGATTGACAAAATTGTGATTCTGTAATGTTTTGTGTTAACGATTTTGATATGTTCATACAAGAACAGTATTTGCATATTTATTTGATTCAGGTATACATCACATATCATGGCCCGTTAGTTTATGCCAGCGTATTCTTCTAATTATCCTTATTGTGAGCTTACTTCTACATTGCATTTTGTGCTGCAGTACTGGAAAGATCGCCTTTTAAGGGCAAAGGCACTGGGCTTGAACACAATTCAGACATATGTTCCTTGGAATCTGCATGAGCCAAAACCGCTGAGCTGGGAATTCAAGGGTTTCACAGATATTGAATCATATTTAAGACTTGCTCATGAATTAGATATGCTGGTCATGCTTCGTGTAGGTCCATATATTTGTGGAGGTATTTCCATGTTCTGATTGAAATTTTACTTTCTTATGTGATCATCAGGACCACTCTTTTCTCAATATCTGTACTGCCAAGTAGAACAAACAAAGCTATTATAATCAAATAAGATTTATAAACTTCACAGTGATAATTCGAAAATCCAGCAAAGTTGCCACTTCATCTCCCATGATATGCAGAAGATAATCTTTATGGCAGAAGTAAAAAGGGACTAACATAGTAATTATGTTCTATGAACTGACAAGGGAAAATCAGGGAAAAGCTTCAGTATGATCTATTCTCATGTCGCTCAGTTGCCACAGCACACTCAGCATTCCTAAAGTTGTTGAAGAACAGATACTGTTTTTTCACTTATGCTACTTTCTATTGGCTTATAAATGTCATGTTAGTGCAGGTTCAATGTGGTTTGAAAGTTAAGATTTGATTGGGTTGTGACAGTACATGTGCTTCGCTTGAGCTTTATGCACTTAGGGTCTATGATTTCTGTAATCTGTTAATGCAGAATGGGACTTGGGGGGATTTCCACCTTGGTTACTGACCATAGAACCAACCATCGAACTGCGTTCTTCAGATTCAACCTATCTTTCCTTGGTATGCTTATCAAAATATCATCAAGAATGGGGTATTATGTGATACTTCAATTCTTGCTTTGAAATATTTTGGGAGAATTTTTTGGCCAATCTTACCTAGTTTCCAGGTGGACAGATGGTGGGGAGTACTACTTCCAAAAATTGCACCACTATTATACAGCAATGGAGGTCCTATCATCATGGTGCAGGCAAGTCAATTGTGTTTCCTTTTTTCACTACTGCCTATTCATTTGCCTTTCTTGTATATGCACCAAACCACATCCTGTATGCATGAAAAAATAAATCTAACCTTATAGCTGATCTGACAGATTGAAAATGAATTTGGTTCATTTGGAGATGACAAGAATTATCTTCATTACCTTGTTGAAGTTGCCAGAAGATATCTTGGGAATGACATTATGCTGTATACAGTTTCTCAACTATAATTTTCACAATGCAAATATGTGCAATTTTATTTTAGTATTGGCTGCTATGCCTGTTTTATAACTGGCTTTACAGATTCTATATGTAGTCATTGCCGTTTATCACCACAAATTGCATACTTAGGGTAGGAAACAGTAGAAGGTTTGGTACAACAACAACGATATTGCCATACAGGCATTGGTATTGTTATGTAAAGGTTGCATGCATGACTAAGTTTAACTGCATCTATGACATGCCTTATTGGCGCAGTGCCATTATGAAATATTGAAAATATTCATCCAAGTATCACTGTTAAATTGTTGACAGAATCATCCATATGATGTCATGTGATTAAAGTTAATTTTCTGTTCTTTTAATTTAAATGATGGTTCAGAGTGAAGCTTACGTGCAGATATCAGCATCAATACACTTCTTTTTATGTCAACAGTGATATTCAAATTCAATGTTGTGATTATGAATTCTCCAGTTCCCCTAAATAATCTTTCAGGTATACAACTGATGGCGGTGCCATTGGAAATCTAAAGAATGGAACAATTCCCCAGGATGATGTTTTCGCTGGTATAATAAAATAAAAAACTTGTGCGATGTGTGATGTTAGTTGCTTCCAGTTTTGTTTATGGCTAGAAATCACAGTTTTGTTTTGTTCCCCAAATACAGTTCAAAGTGAGCATTCTAGGGTGTTAGATGAGTTACTAACTATTTTTTGGTTTATTTACTTATAAATAACATAGAAGGTTTTTGAGTCTGGAAGTAATTTGATCTTCCTAATATCATTATCGTGAAATAGCTGTAGTATGCCTTTGGCTTTCCTCAGTAATTATGTTTAGCAAATAACTATATGGTTCAAATGCAGCTGTTGATTTTGATACTGGTTCCAATCCATGGCCAATATTTCAACTACAGAAGGAATACAACTTGCCAGGAAAATCAGCTCCTTTAAGCTCGTGAGTGGGCTATCATCATGTTCAATACCCTATTTATCACATAGTCTTTTCTTGGATGTAGCTTTTACTGGTGATGTTAACTCTTGCATTCCAGAGAATTTTACACTGGATGGCTAACACACTGGGGGGAAAGTATTGCAACAACTGATGCTAGCCGTACAGCTAAAGCTCTTAAAAGAATTTTGTGCCGCAACGGTTCTGCTGTACTTTATGTCTGTCTCTGGAGCCTATTTGTTAGTTCATTTCGTTTGCCTCTCTATTAATTCTGTTTCTTACTGAGATATCCTTGCAGATGGCTCATGGTGGGACTAATTTTGGGTTTTACAATGGTGCAAATACTGGTCAAAATGAATCTGACTACAAGGCAGACCTCACTTCATATGACTATGTAAGTAGTTCTGCAAGAGTCCAGGTAGTTCCTTTCATTCCTTGAACCGATTTTGCAAGTCCACTTATATTTATGTGATGTCCTTTGCTAGGATGCACCAATTAGGGAGTATGGGGACGTGCATAATGCAAAATACAAAGGTATGCTGTATTATATTTGTTCTTGTATTATATTTTAAATCATTTTTTGTTTGGTTTTGTGTTTCTCATTACATCTAGTGGTATCAAGCAGCACTAAGAAGAGTTATACATGAATGCACTGGCATTCCTCTTCTCCAACTTCCTTCCGAAATTGAAAGAGCTAGTTATGGGCTTGTAGAAGTACAGAAGGTCGCTTCTTTGTTTGATGTCATTCATAACATCAGTGATCCTCTGAAAGTGGCTTTTTCAGAGCAGCCTCTATCCATGGAACTGATGGGCCAGGTAAGAACCAATGCAAGTTGTTTTCCCCTTCTCCTGTACTGAAGTTATCAAATAGGTTTATGTATATCCATGGTGATGTTTCTTTTATTACAGATGTTTGGTTTTCTACTGTACACATCAGAATATCAAGAAAAACATTCATCCAGCATCCTATCAATTCCAAAGGTTTTCAACTCATCCTTCGTTCCGTTGGTATGACATTCAAAATCATCATTTGAGATGTAAAATTGTAAATTATGGTGTAGGTACATGACAGAGCTCAAGTGTTTGTGTCCTGCTCACACGGCGATGTCAGAAAACCGAGATATGTTGGCATAATTGAAAGATGGTCTAGTAAAACACTACAAATACCAAGCTTAAGCTGCTCATCTAATGTCAGCTTATATATCCTGGTAATATTATCGCATATTTTTCTTGGAAGTATGAAACATGAATTTTCTATGCTTCCATAGTATGGTTCATTGTTACTCAGCTCAGTTTTACCGAATTGTTATTTCATAGTCCTACTATGATTCATAAATTCTCGAGACTCAGACTACTGCTGCAGTCTATACTAGAGGGCAGTGAAAGTTTTTTGACGCGAACAGTGAAAGTTAGATGTAGCTTGTGATGTGCAAGCATAGGCGTCGCGTGACACTTAAGGATTGCCTGAAATTGAGTTCAGACTTCGAGCTTTCTGTACAAATTGATGACTGGGAAGACATGGCATGCTTCTGTAACTTTTTTGCTTGCACAAGTGGATGGCTGGTAATTGTTCCATAACTTTTTTGGAGATCTGCCATTGTGCAAGTGTTACCCTAGCAAAGAAAAATATCTAACTACTGTTACTTAGTATGCACAAAAGAAGCACTCTATTAGAGTACTGTATTAATTAAATACTCCCTGTAGGGACAAGTATTTGCAAACAACTTTTGTGGTAAAAAAATGACAAGTAAACGAGAACGGAGGGAGTACTATCTTAGAAGCGTTCTAACAAATAAACTAATTTACATACATTAACGTCCTGTGCCTTACAAACACATTTTTGCACTCTGACCACAGGTAGAAAACATGGGTCGAGTAAATTATGGACCATATATTTTTGACCAGAAGGTAAGTCCATCACAACATCTGTACATTTCAGCATCAACATGGGCCACGGTTATAAGTTTGTGCTGATTGTTAACCAGTTTCTGTTAACAGGGCATACTATCTTCTGTTGAAATAGATGGCATTATTCTCCGTCACTGGAAAATGCATCCGGTTTCACTTAATGCGGTGGGCAACCTTTCAAAACTTCAACTAATCATGCAGATGACTGATGCTGAAGCTAGCAAAGTATCCATTTATGGTGATTCAGAAAATAAGTTGCAGGATGTATCGCTCTATCTAAATGGTAAACTTCTGTATATGTTGATTACTATGCAAGCATAGAAATAACCAAGCTAAGGCTGTAAGGCATAACTAATTCCCATGAAGTCATGATTATGGTGAACATCCGGTCATAATTAGCTCCCATACAGCCATGCTCATGTCCAGTTCTTTTCTTTGAGGCATGACTCATGATGTGCCATCATGTGATGTTGTTATAAGAGGCAGTTCAACTCTAGGATATTATTTCCGATGTTACTATGAGGTGATATAAGTTGCTTAGATAATGTCAAACTAATTAATGCAAAACAAAAAAAAAACTTCTGCACCTTGCTTTGTCTACAAGTTGTGTATAGAGCAAGGAAATGAACAAAGATTAGCCTTAAATACTATGTTTGTTTTTAAGGCAAGACAAGTTACTCGAATATTTGAGTTTATTTTGTACCAATCAACAAAATTCGAACTGAGATTCCCACAAAAGAAAATATGCATCTTTCTTGGATTTTTTTTTCAGTATTTTCTTAGTTATACATGAATATTGAACTGGTTTTGCATTCACATTTAGACCTCATGTCTAATTGCTGCATCACTATCTATATCTTCTGCATTTACAGAAGGGATTTCAGAGGAACCGGCATTCTATGAAGGCCATTTTCATATTGACTCTGAATCTGAGAAAAAGGACACATTCATATCATTTCGAGGTTGGAATAAAGGAGTCGCTTTTGTGAACAACTTCAACATTGGAAGGTTCTGGCCGGTAAAATACTGACACTTCATACTCATTTTTTTTGAAAAAAATAATACAGTATAGGTTTTGCTCACATGAGATGAAAATTAACTGATGTTTTAGGCCATTGGACCACAATGCGCTCTGTATGTTCCTGCGCCGATCCTCAAACCTGGAGATAATGTCATTGTATGTGATCTATCTATTCTTGCATGAAGGGACCCTTTTCTTTTTTTGCTATTACTACCTTACAGTATATCGGATTGTTGAGAGATAGTTCCCTTCCACTGAGCTCAGAATTTACATGCATGTAATCTATGTAACCTGATCTGTTTATTGCTTAAAATCTCGGTACATACTTCTCTAAAAAAAGAGAGTAAAAGTAACTTCTCAAATGTTTTTGAGTTGTGGTAAGCATAGTTCCTTTTGTAAGGGTGAGCATTCACTGTTGTTTAGCAGGTGAAAACGCGACTAACTTACGTTCAATTTGTTTTGACAGGTTATCTTTGAACTGCATAGTCCAAACCCTGAGCTCACCATCAAGTTAGTGAAGGATCCAGATTTCACATGCGGCCAGTGAAGTTGGAGCATAGATTATTCCCATTCGGTATGATTTGTATAGGTTTCTGTGGCATTGTCGCCCAATTCCGGTGAAGGAACATTTCCTTCTCTTCCGCCGTGATTCCACAAAAATGACGGAATTCTACAGTGCATACTATTCACTTAGGTATATGCAGTGCAGGATTAGAAATGTGGTACCAACAAAATAAAAGGGATGACACATGATGACATGAACAGCAGATACTGTACCAAGTATCAAATCATGTATAAATCAACATTCAGATCTTGTTAGTTCTGCATTTGAGCCAAGAACCTCAATGTTCCCATTCTTAGTTACTCCACATGAAGCCTTGCACATAGCAAATGAATTCAAGCAAGGGGAAGTAGTCTGCCAGTGTTTGCAGAACCAAATTTGACTGCACGCAAAGGACACCCCTGTCTACATCCAGGAAAAAAAAAGATGTGATCTGGTCACAGAAAATCAAAGCACAACCATGGGCATGCACATGTCCACACTGAAATTATCAGTTGCCACAAAAGGATGTGCTAACATCTTGCAGTTTCAAACTAAATTCAGTAGCGCAGATCATCACAATGATATGAGCATCATGTTGGCAACTAGAAATCATAAAGAGACAGGACAATCTACAGGCGTCAACGATATACAGATGAACGGATCTGTAATATTGCAGAGTTGAAATGCACATTGAAACTTCAGCACAACTTAAAATGAATCTTGAATGAAAAATGCAAATTGAACAGAACAAAGTGCAGCTGAATGCACTGAATCATAATGAAGTATGGCACTGAACCAACAGCAATAACTTCAGAGTGCATACAAACTAAAATTCAGTAGTGCAGAATGCAGCTCATCAGCAATGTAATATGAGCAATTGAGCATCATGTTGGCAACTACTCCTATAATCACATAAGAAACAGGACAATCTGCAGGTGTCAACGATATACGGATCTGTAATGGAGTATTCCAGAGTCGAGATGCACATTGAAACATCATTACAACTTAAAAGAATCTTGAACTGAATGCAAATTGAACAGAACAAAGTGTAGCTGTATTCACTGAATCCTGCACTAAACGAATCCTGTTCATCACCAGCTTACTGCTTACTACACCACAAACAAATGCAGGCCGTTCTATCGACTAATCAGAAAACAGTTTCAACATGCGAACACCATTCGAACTCATCAAAAAGAAACAAACAACACAACTGTAGATCAAGGGCATGAGACTAATTAACTTGACCTGTTGAGCAACGTTTCCGATCGAAAACCTCTCGTCGATCTCAACTCAAGGGAGAAGCCAAACCGGAGGCGAGTAGATCGACGGGCCTCGCGACGGGAAGCAGCGGTCGATCCGGGAATCAGCTGGTGCTCCCGACCATTTGCCGTTGTCGCTGCAGCGGTACGGCAGCTTGTTTGCACCTTCACCGAACGCCATGGCCGCCTCGGCGAAGCTCCGGTCATCCAGGAAGTAGACGCCCTCCATGCCCGCGGGGTAGCTGTCACCCGCCTCGTAGGATCTGGAGCAGCCTCGTCCGACGAACAGCATCCGGCCTTCGAGCTTGTCCAGCTCGCTCCAGTAGTACTGAAACCCGCCATTGTTGAGCGGCTCGTCTTCTTCGCCATTGTTGAACTTCTTCATCTGGAACACCCGGAACGCCGACGTCGGCAAGTGCTGACGCCCACTGGAATACCTGACGACCATGAGCAGATTCTTGCGGGACTCCACGAGGTAGCGAGCAAGGACCGTCTCATCGCCGTTGTCGCCGCCACGCGGCTGGAAGTACATGTAAACTGGGACCAGATGCACGGCATCTTCTTGGAACTCCGGGGGTTCCTCACACACGATGATGTGCTCCAGTCGGATGAGGAAATGGAAGGCTCCATCGTGGTGTATGAGGTCCACCGGTACTGCTTCAATCATCGGCTGGTTCGGCACCTGCTCCCAGTACGGCGGCAAGACCACCTGATCGCCCATGCGCCACAACGCGATCTGCCGCACGGCGCGGCCGGGGGAGTGAGCGAAATCGATGATTCCGGCGACGATGCATCCTTCCTCGGTTGGCTTGCACGAGAGGGTGGCGGCGACGATGCTGATCTGATGGTCCCGTTTCACCACTCCCAGTACCGGCGGGTACACCATGTCGGGGAAGTGGGTCACGTTGGGGAGGACGAGGAGCCGGAAGGGGTTGTGCCTGAGGAGAAGGTGGCGCTGAGCTTGGCCTTGGCCGCCGATGGCGAGGAAGAGCCATCCGCCGTCGTACGAGCCGAAGTAGCGCGCGCATTGCGCCGCGCCGGGCGGGATGATGAAGCGGTGGGAGCGGCAGCCGCTGAGGACGCAGGAGAAGGTAGGCGGCCCGTCGGCTCTCGGGAGGAGGAGCCACGGGAGCGGTGGGGACGGCGCCGGCGGCTTGAGCTTCGCGAGCGCCACGCGCCAGGAGTGGCAGGCGCGGCCCATGTTGCGGCGATCGATCCCGCACGGGATGAGGCGGACGATCTCGAACAGGACGTCGTCGTTCGCCGCCGCCCATCGCCGCGGAGGCTGATCAGCCATTGATTATCGGAGACGGGAGCGAGGGGATCGTGGTTGGAGAGGTTTAGGGTTTCTTCTGGTCGTGGAGGCTAGGGATTCTGCGGCGAATGGGGGACGAGACGGAGAGACGACGACGACTCGACGAGGAAGACGACGCTTTAAATGCTGGGAAACTAACGTTGGTTTGATTCGATTTTGCTTCTGGAAGCCGCGGAGATCCGGGAGCGATAGGTGGCTTGTCTTGCAAGACTCCTGCGACTTGCGTTGCGAGAAGACGAAGCGCGCGGCTGCTTGCCGTGGAAGTCTGCTTCGCAACCTAAGCCCAACTTTGCGGCCCAATTCGTAGAAGGGCCTGAATTATCCGGCCCATCTATGTAAAGGAAAAAGTTCAACTACAGGTTGAGATTCATTTTCATCCCCTAACTGCAAAATCGGGTATACAACGTCCTTCAACTATTAAAACGTGTAAATCATGTCCTTAAAGCTGAGTTCGGAATGGAAAACGGTGTTACCCATTAACACATTATTAATTAAGTATTTGCAAAAAAACTTAAAAGATGAATTAATATGATTTTTTAAAGCAGCATTCCTATAGAAAACTTTTATGGAAAAAACATACCGTTTTAAAAAGCGTGTGCGTGGAAAAGGAGAGATATGAGTTAGGAAAGAATGGAGAAGAACATAACCTAAGTGTTTTAGAACAACAGTTTTATCCTACGTGGTGTTTTGACTTAATTTTTGTTCCACGTGGCATCTACATAACACTTTACATGTCATTACGTCGACTTATACATGTCTTTCCTTATGTGTCAATTCTATGTTACACTTAAACCCTTGTATCAATTCTATGTATGTACCGTAGCACCACATTGTCAAATCATGGCGCGATTAGGCTTAAAAGATTCGTCTTGTAATTTACACGCAAACTGTGTAATTGGTTTTTTTATCCACATTTAATACCCCATATACCCCATATACATGTGTCGAAACATTCGATGTGATGGGTGAAAAGTTTTTGTTTTGGAAACTAAACAAGGCCCAAGTAGTGTGAGTGTGTGACGACGATTTTTTTTTCCTTTTTCTAAATAAGGTGAGCATTCACTGTTGTTTAGCGGGTGAAAACGAAACTAACATGCGTTCAAACTGTTTTGACAGGTGGTCTTTCAACTGCATAGTCCAAACCCTGAGCTCACTATCGAATTAGTGCAGGATCCCGATCGATTTCACATGCGGACCATAGATTATTTCCATTCGCCAGCTGGAGTGGCAGACGCGGCTCATGTGGCGGCGATCGGTCTCGAACGGGATGCGGCCGCTTCGTCGTCCGCCGCGCCGCGCATCGCCACGGAGGCTAATCAGCCATTGATTACTGGAGACGGCCGTCGTCCGTGCCTCCATCAGGCTATGCGTACGCGCTGTTCGTTCGTCGGTCCCCAAGGAGTACTCGCGTGCCGTCGAACTGCATATGCTTTGCCGCCGGTTTGGTTTACATGTACTGCTCAACTTGGGATCACAAGTTATAGGTGGTAGTAACTCGATTCTATACCGTGCAGACTGCACCTCGACAAACAAAGACTCTCGGAAATCAAAGAGCACGGGTCTGAAGTCCCTACACATAGGAAAGGAAATTCCACCTGAGGCCGGGTTTAGTTCGTGTGTCAAATTCTTTTTTAAGTATACAGACACATATTTAAAGTATTAAACATAGATTAATAACAAAATAAATTACAGATTCCACCTGTAAACTGCTAGACGGATTTATTAAGCTTAATTAATCCATCATTAGCAAATGTTTACTGTAGCATCATATTATCAAATCATGGCGTAATTAGGCTCAAAAGATTCGTCTCGCGATTTACATGCAAACTGTGCAATTGATTTTTTTCGTCTATATTTAATGCTCCATGCATATGTCCAAACATTTGATGTGACGGAATTTTTGGAAGTTTGAAGGGAACTAAACACTGCCGAATCAGTCAATCGGCACATGCAGAGACGGATGATGGATCATCCAAGCATGTACTATAAGTTATTCCTGTGGAAAGCATCTACTAAGCCTAGGCAAGAAAGAGCTCCTCCACTCAGTCTTCTCCACAAATTTTGACAATTTGACCCTTTGCAAAAACTAATTATACAAATGAACCGTGACCAAAACTTATTTCAAAAATGACCCTTTTGTTCAGCGCCAAATCGTATGGCGCTGAATTTAGACACCTCAGCGCCACGTCAACTGGCGTTGTATGCCGTGCCACCGCGGATAGGAGTCTGAGTCGGTGTGCCAACGTGCATTCAGCGTCACGCTAGTTGGCGCTGAGGTGTCTAAGTTCAGCGCCATACAATTTGGCGTTGAATAAAAGGGTCATTTTTAAAATAAGTTTTCGCCATGATTCATTTGTATAATTAGTTTTTGCAAAGGGTCAAATTATCAAAATTGCAGCAGTCTTCTCCCTTAATTCTGTATGTAGACTGTAGTACACAAGAGTAAGAGAGAAACACAAGACAAACACAAATAGTAACAAAAATAAAAAGTGAATATTAGGGAAGAACCTAATATCAAATAATTAGAAGGGGTAAGACTTTGAACCCAGGTCGGCTAACCCACCAACTAATTTGTGAAGCTAGCCGGAAAACCCTGGCCGTTTCTCAAACACAAATAGTAACAAATTACAAACATAATTAAGTAGATCTATTTGTTCTACGAAGCACGAAATATCTAGCCATATCAGTACACGTATTTAGAGAACAAGTGAAAAATTCAGAAGTTGTCTCAATTTTCAGTATATAATTAATGTGCATCAATTTATCATTATTTGCACCAGAAAAGAATGGCAAATTAACCACACAGGTTTCTACTATAAACTAATAGATGAATGCGGAGAATATTGTGTCTGTTCATATCAGTGCAATAGAAAGATGCCAGGAGATAAGCAAAAAATAACTAGATCAAGCAACAAGTGCTTATACATGGAATGCAAGAAGCAAAAACGTATGAGAAGATATTGTAAAACAGATGAAAAACGGGAAACTATTTTGATCTACAACTACAAACTAACAGGGCAAGCTGAAATCAGACAACATATGGATCTATAAGTTTGTGTTGTCGTTTTTTACTTGTACCTTACTTAACCTAGTCCTGAATAAATGGCTTGCTGTTTGTCCAAGTATTTTTAGTTTACTGGCTGTGTTTAATTCCGCACTGAAATTGGAAGTTTGAAGAAAAAAAGTTGAAAGTTGGTGTGAGTAGGAAAGTTTTGATGCGATGGAAAAGTTGAAAATTTAAAGAAAAAGTTAGAAACTAAACAAGTCACGGATCCGGATCGTCTGCAGTACCGCAGAGGGGTACTGTTTATGTGAGAGGAACAGTGAATTAATGCCATGAACAGTGTCTATTTACTGCAGCTACAGGATCTAAAACACTGTTAAGTACTGTTTGGTACTGTGCTGAATTTACTGTAGCGAAAATCTGGTCCTTTCACTCTCGATCGGACGGTCCACAGTGATCTTAATGCGCAGCACTGTTCATCCTCTGCATTAGTACCTCTAATGCAGAGGATCCGAATTGGTCATTTGTGAGTTTACCTTCACTATGGCTGTGTTTAGATCCAAAATTTGGATCCAAACTTCAGTCCTTTTCCGTCACATCAACCCGTCATACACACACAACTTTTCAGTCACATCATCTTCAATTTCAACCAAAATCCAAACTTCCCCCTCAACTAAACACAGCCTCAGACTGAGTGACTGACTGATTTCTGAACTTTCTGATTGGCTCAGAACAAAGCTAGCTGTTGCTGATTAAGGTTGCAATCATGCCTATTTTCTACTGCCAGGAGTAGCTACATAGCCTTTCCTAACCGTATACTACTCGAACCTGGATATGTGTCCGGGTTTGTTGTTAGGATTTACTCCCTCCGTCCTAAAATATAAGGGATTTTGAGTTTTTGTTTGTATTGTTTGACCGCTCGTCTTATTTAAGAAATTTGTGCAAATATAAAAAACGAATAGGTATGCTTAAAGTACTTTAGATAATAAAGTAAGTCACAAAAAATTAAACAATAATTCCAAAATTTTTTGAATAAGACGAGTGATCAAACAGTGCAAGCAAAAACTCAAAATCCCTTATATTATAGGACAGAGGGAGTAGTTTTTTTGGATGGAGGTTGTACGTGCAGTTAAACACTCAATCACCTTGGATTGTCGATCAAGTCCCTCGCCTGACATCCTCAATCATCTGAGAATATATAACAAGCCACTGAGCATAAATGTACAGTAAGAAATTACAAACGTAACCCAGTTCGGGATTATTATCCCTATTAATTGATCAAACCAATTTTTATGAAGGTTTTATATAGAGTATTCACAAGCTTCGAATTTCAAGTAAAACGAATAGTTATCCTAGACTAGAATATGATGATACATATCTGAAGCCCATTACCTGTCAATTTAAACTGAGAAATTAAGAGTTGCAAGTGCCATCATGTATCTTACAATCTTCCTCTACTCCATCGTCGTGCATATGGCGAATCGATCTTGTCTAGGATTAAAAATATAGCGTTCGTTGTCACAAAACCGACTCCTGCTAGAGTAGCGTACCAGCTTGCAGGAGAACCTAGAGATATGTAGTTCTGACTCTGATAGATGCAACAGAGATATCCAAGCTCCCAAAGAACTCTATCTAACAGATCTGCATCCGGGTCCCCAAGACGAGGCATATCCTTGATTCCTTGTATGAAAGTATATATGTACCTGATAGCACACAAGTTTTCAGGGGAAATAACAACACTTTGTAAGTTAATTTCTTAAGGGAAAATCAGCATCGAAGATGTCATTCAGAACACATCAAGTGCAGGCCAAGACAAAGTAGTCAAGTCACTTGCAGTAGTGATCAAGATATAAAAAGAAATTAAACTTTTTAATTTCATGAAAATAAATTAAACTATAGAAACTAGTAATAATTAACCATGCCATGATTTAGAGAAAGAAATAGCAGTGTTAATATATTGATATATATTTGGACAACATTAATTAAAGAAGGCAAGGTACACTCCAAAAGTTGCAATGGATTCATAGGTACTTGATTGACCTAAACTATATAAACACGGGAGACGTCCCCTGGGCTTTGACTTAAAAGAGGATGCCACCATTCGAACCCAGGCCAGGAGTGTGAAACCATGTTTAGCTTACCATTGCATCGTGAGAACCTTAGCAAATACTACCTCCGTTCCAAAATACTTATCGCTTTCAATTTTTACTTATAAAGTTTAATCATTCATCTTAATCTAAAAATTATTATTTAATTTGTATGTGACTTGCTTTATTATCAAAAATATTTTAAGTATGACTTATTCTTTTAAATATTTGCACTAATTTTTCAAATAAGACGGATGGTCAAACATTGCAAGTAAAAAGTCAAAGCGACAACTAATTTGGAACGGATGTAGTAGATAGATGTAATATACATATGTAATTCTAAGGTCTTGTTTGTAGGTGCTTAAGATTTTGAGAATCTATTGGCTGGTAGTTCATTTTCTAAATTTTACAACTACAAATTCTTAGAATTTGTGTGATGTTTGGGGGAGCTTCTAGCTGCTGCGGCTTTTCCCATAATCAGAAACTCCCCCAAACAATTCAGTTTTTGGGCCAGATTCTAAGAAGCTGTAGTTGTATAATTCAGAAAATGAACTAGAAGCCAAAAGCTGGAAACCCCAGCTTTTCCAGATTCTCAGAAGCTAGCTACCAACCAGCTACTTCTCAAAATTTTAAACTCCCCCAAATAGAGCTGGAGATTTTAGGCTATGTTGCAGCAGCCAGAAACTCCCCCAAATAGGCTAGCATGGATATACATGAAGCAAACATTTGTAGAGCACTTATCATATGTTTGAAGTTAAATTTGTTGTCCTCATCTTGCTTGGTACTCAAGAAACATGCAAAAATGTGCAATTGACCCCGACAAGGCCCAACTGAATCGCATTAAAACTCATAAACCACGACGACTACTCTGCCTCCTTTGTTTACAAGGCTTAACTCCTTGTCTCCATGAAAGTGAACTACAATTTCATTATATGGAAGCCCTATATATGCGCTATGGAAGTGCAAGTTCTTCGCCTGGCTAGTCGTGCAAAATAGAGTATGGAAATCAGATCAACTAGCTACTATAGTACTAGGGAATGGTCAAATAATAGCTATTGTCCATTGTGTCGCCACACACAAGAATCATCCACCCACCTATTTGTGGGATGTAGATATACCGAAAAGATTAATTTGGATCTTAGTAGCGACTTGGATCTCCTATCACCAACTTGGGCCCAACCAATGGACAACGATCGACGGTGTACAAGAATTAATGGTGGGAAGCGCTAGCATACTACCAAGGATTGCCCAAGAAAGGAGTACGAGCGATATCCTACTTGTGGTTTAGCAAAATTTGGAAAGAAAGGATACTAAGTGTCTTCCAACAATAGGAGCTCCCGACGATCTCAGCCCCTTCTCAAAAATAAATGAAGCAGCAAGGATCTAAGACGCTTGTTGGAGCAAACGAGATTACTAGAGATTTTACCAGATGTTGTATATATAATTCCCCGTTGAAGTACTCCGCCCCTAGGGGCCGTAAATCTCTCTTCTTTATTCAAAGAAATAGGCACACATGCCCCTTTGAATCATAGGAATGAAAAAACGGAGGTATAGGAAAAACATAGGATTCTGATAGGAATGTAAGTGTAAAACAGAGGATTGCAAAACACAAGAAAAACACAGGAATGATCGTTTGATTGGACCACAGGAAAAACACAGGAATCGGATGAGAGAGATAGACTCAAAGGATTTTTACCAAGAGGTTGGACCTCTTGCTAAGTTTTCTTCAAAACCTATATGTAACAAGCCATTCCATAGGAATTTTGTAGGATTTGGAAAACTTCAATCCTTTAAATCAAAGGGCTACATTGGAAAATTTCCTATAAGATTTCAATCCTATGAAATTCCTTCATAATTCCTTTGATTCAAAGGGGCCCTTAAGAATGTTTCATGCATTAGATGATTGAACATGGGGTAATCATACTTGGTTCTTCTTGAATCTCAGCTAATGCGGGTGACATCACATTATCTACTCGCCGTAGCAAAATATCACATCCATATCTCTTTGCCTATCACTTAGGAGATTATTGCAATATACATGGAGCATACATAAATGATGAGAATATGAGAAAATGCATTATTTTTTTAATGGAAAACAGCATAATGCCTTTTCATTGAATAAAGCAGGAGAAAATACAACCCCTAAGGGTAAAGAGAAAAGGTGTTACACGTAAAATATACACTATACAAGGTGCGGGGTGAACTCACGTAAACGTTTGGCCCCTGCCAGAGCCCAAAGGCTAACCTCCTCTTTGATTTTCGTTAGCAGGGAGCTCGTTGCCATCTCTTTATGGTCAAAGATCCTCCGATTCCTCTCTTTCAGATCTCCCAGACAACTAACAGGATGAGAGATCTAAGTCCCTTCTTCGGAACGCCGGGCGTGTTTGACTTTTTTTTCCATGCATTATGACTCATTGATATAGGCTCGAATGAAGGTATTTCAAATAATAATTCATGAAAGGAAGTTCCATCGGCTAGACGAACATACGTATTTTATGCAATGCCTATTTGCCTAGTAGCACTGCATTGAACCTCATAGTCGTCATAGGAATGGCAGTACACTGGTGTTGCAAAATTGGACATCAGATAATTCGTTGAAGACAAACTCAAAGTCTACTGAGAAGACCAATACCAGTCAATAGTTTCTTGGTGACAAAAATTGCAACTAAAATTTTCATTCAATATTAAATATAAGTCCGTTTGATCAGAGTAGCAATTTTTTGGGGTTTTAAACTTATAGTCTCGTTGGAAAGAGGAGGCGAAGGAGAGGAAGAAAGATGAAACCAGCCAGCAGAAAAGAAGCAACATACTCTTTTCGTTCAAAAAAAAAAAACAAACATATCTAGGGCTAGATGAGACTATCCAGATTCGTTGTAGATTTATTTTTTTTTGATAACATATAGATAGATCTAGGGTTTATAGGGGTTTGCTGTTGCGTGAACAGTGAGGAGGAGAGAAGGAAGAGAAGACACGGTATCTGTGGCAGCGGGGAACATGAAGGAAGGAAGAAGGTAGGAGTAGTGGAGAGGAGAGGGCAGAGAGGACACAGTCACAGTACCTGTTGGCGGCTTTGCCAGTGGGGAACTGTGGGATCAATCAGGCCGGCCACCTGAAAATTCCTTGGGATCGCGGCGCGGAAGGGGACGATATGATGAGTCGCGAGCACGGACCAGGATGAGGAAATCTCTATTCCTCAGGCACCTTTATGGGGGAGTCTAGTTCGCGAGCGGTTCGTTTGACGCGAACGCACTCTACTAGATAACTGCTGCATACCTGCGAGCGTGTACGTGTGTCACGTAATTAGCATCTAACAGTATTAGCGTAGCGTGTAATTAGGAGTATCTGGCAAACCAATCAATAGGAAATCTCAGCTCCATCCATGCATATCTCTGGCAGCTGAAAAAATTAGTACACCTCCGCGTAATTACCATGGTATTTAATGTACTAATTAATAGCATAACTTTACATTCAGTAATTTCTATCCAAAGTTTTAAACTTGCCATTTTAGATAAAAGCCTCTTGATTTTTTTTAAAAAAAAATCTATACTCATAAATTTTGTACAGAAATAATACTTTATACTCATAAACTTTACCTAGGAAATAAATTCTATTAGGAAACTTTCTTATGTAATTAAAACAATCTACACATGGGATTAAAAAAGTTAAAAACTTTAAGATTAAACATGAAAAATATTCTATTGAGAAACTTTCTACGTGAAAAATATTCTATTAAGAAATTTTGTACATGAATTATTCTATTAGGAAACTTTCTACATGAAAATTATTCTATTAGGAAAGTTTCTACATAAAAAATAATAGTTTATATTCATAATTCTACATAAAAAATAATAGTTCATATTCATAAAATTTATTAATGAATATTTTATATGAGGAAACTTTCTACAAGAATTAAAAAAAATTCTACCAACCGGATTTTATTAATTATACACGATATGCACACTTTTATTTATATGATAAAAACTATAATTATGGTAACATCTGCATGGAAAATTATTCTATATACGGGAACATGCAAGTCATATCTAGCTTACCTTCATTGTGTGCTGGAATTATGTATGTGTGACGGGAAAAAATTCCACCTTATCAGGAAAAAAGAAGGAAAGTCAGAAATGGAAATATAGCAGGCCCAACAGACACCTTCGCCGGATTAGGAGTTAGCGAACGTTCGCTAACTAACCATTTCGCCGAATTACTCCTCTAAACCCGAAAACCAGACATCGTTCACCCTCAACTTTTAATACTGGACAAATTACCCTCCTCAACCCAAATCCAGAGCGGTTTTGTCCTACGTGGCGTACATCCTTCGTTTTGGGCGGCCTGTATGTTCTTCTGTTCTCTCTTCCCTTTTGAACTCATGAATCCATTTGGTAGACAGAAGATTAAACATGACCATACTACTAAATTTTTGCAGATCCCTTGGAATGGCACTCCCTGAACTGAAGCATTTCACAGAAGCGTCGGTTGCTGCCACAAGAATTCTCGATCGGATAAACCGTGTGCCAGAGATAAATGCTGATGACCCCAAGGGACTTATTTTGGATCAAGTCCGGGGAGAGCTTCAGTTTGAGTCTGTCCGCTTTGTTTACCCATCGAGGCCTAACATGACGGTCCTCAAAGACTTCAACCTCCAGATTCCTGCTGGGCAAACTGTTGCCTTGGTTGGATCCAGTGGCAGCGGCAAGTCAACCGCAATAGCATTGGTTCAACGGTTCTATGATGCCACTGAAGGAACTGTCAAGGTTGATGGTGTCAACATTAAAGAACTTCAGCTCAAGTGGATCAGGAGCAAGATGGGGCTTGTCAGCCAAGATCATGCACTCTTCGGTACATCCATAAAAGAGAACATCTTGTTTGGCAAACCAGATGCAACAATGGATGAACTCTATGCAGCAGCCATGACAGCAAATGCTCACAACTTCATAAGGGGGCTTCCTGAGGAATATGAGACTAAGGTATGTGCATCACAAGGAAACAAGTATTATGGCACCTATCCCTGTGTCTGATGCTCTATGGTTGCATGCCCTGTCCTTGCAGATTGGCGAGCGTGGAGCACTGCTATCTGGTGGCCAGAAGCAACGTATTGCCATTGCACGGGCAGTCATCAAGAACCCGGCTATACTTTTGCTCGATGAAGCCACAAGTGCACTTGATTCAGAATCAGAAAAGCTGGTGCAGCATGCACTTGACCAAGCATCTATGGGAAGAACAACACTGGTAAACATCGTCACCACCTCCACTGCCCTACTTTACAATGCTAAGATTAATTGTACAATTGTTTGGCACCGTGGCGCTGATTATGCATTTAAATTGATCAGGTAGTAGCTCATAAGCTTTCGACAGTGAAGAATGCCGATCAGATTGCAGTGGTTGATGGGGGCACTATAGCTGAAATTGGCACACACGATGAACTGATCAATAAGGGTGGCCCATATTCACGACTTGTGAAACTGCAGAAGATGGTGAGCTACATCGATCAAGAAGGTGGTGACCAATTTAGGGCCTCTTCAGTGGCAAGGACCAGTACCAGCCGTCTCAGTATGTCCAGAGCAAGTCCAATGCCACTTACACCAGGTATTTCAAAGGAAACCGATTCCTCTGTTTCTCCCCCGGCACCATCTTTCTCCAGGCTTCTTGCGATGAATGCACCAGAGTGGAGACAAGCAGTCATAGGAAGTCTCTCTGCTTTGGTATATGGTTCCTTGCAGCCCATCTATGCTATAACCATCGGAGGAATGATTGCTGCATTTTTTGTTCAAGATCTCAATGAGATGAATGCAATTATCAGCCGCTATGCCTTGATTTTCTGCTCATTGTCGGTGATATCCATTGTTGTTAATCTACTTCAACATTACAATTTTGCTTACATGGGGGAGCATCTAGTAAGGCGTATCAGAGTCCAAGTACTTGAAAAGATCTTAACCTTTGAGGCAGCATGGTTTGATGAAGAAACTAATTCAAGTGGTTCACTGTGCTCTCGGCTTAGCAATGAGGCTTCTCTTGTCAAAACCCTTGTTGCAGATAGAATTTCCCTACTGCTTCAGACAGCTTCTGGAATTATAATTGCAGTGACAATGGGCCTTATAGTAGCTTGGAAACTTGCTCTTGTCATGATCGCTGTACAGCCAACTACGATGATATGCTACTATGCCAAAAAGATAGTTCTCTCAAATGTGTCAAGGGACTTAGCAAAGGCTCAACACCAAAGTACTCAGATTGCTATAGAAGCTGTTTACAACCACAGGATGGTGACCTCTTTTGGATGCTCATCAAAGGTTCTTCAGCTCTTTGAGCATACACAAGAGGAACCACTAAAGAGAGCAAGGAAGAAATCATGGGTGGCCGGGATCACCACTGGACTGTCACCTTGCCTTTCATTCTTGTCATGGGCTCTTGACTTCTGGTATGGTGGGAAATTGGCACAATCTGGGGAGATCTCCGCAGGTGATGTCTTCAAAACATTTTTTGTCTTGGTGAGTACAGGAAAGTTGATTGCTGATGCTGGCAGCATGACATCCGACCTGGCTAAGGGAGCAAATGCAGTTGCTTCAGTGTTTGAGGTGCTAGACAGGAAATCTATCTCTCCACAAAATTCACAGGTATCATATATTCATGACCACTTTCATGAGCATTGTATAAAATATTAGAAAAGAGATCGGCAGCCTAGCTAAATAATGACCTTGTTGTGCTAGATTGTATAAGAATAAAATAACACAGCTAAATTGCAGGTGGAAAAGGACAATCAGAAGAACAAAATACAAGGAAGGATAGAGTTCAAAAGGGTAGATTTTGCATATCCGACAAGACCACAATGCCTTATCCTGCAGGATTTTAGCTTGGATGTGAAAGCAGGAACAAGTATTGGTCTTGTTGGGAGAAGCGGCTGTGGAAAATCTACCATCATTGGTTTGATCCAGAGGTTCTATGATGTTGACAGAGGGGCTGTAAAGGTTGATGGTATGGATGTGAGGGAGATGGATATCCTTTGGTATCGAGGATTTACAGCCCTTGTTAGCCAGGAGCCTGCAATATTTTCTGGTAGTGTCAGGGACAACATTGCTTTTGGTAAACCAGAAGCTGATGAAGACGAGATCGTGGAAGCTGCTAAAGCTGCAAATGCACATGAATTCATATCGTAAGTTCTTCAAGTTTTCCTTTCCAAATATAGAGTGCAGCAATGTTCCTGTTAAATGAATTCCAGTTATGAATGTACTAAAGTATATTCTTTTTCAGATCTCTAAAGGATGGATATCATACTGACTGTGGTGAGCATGGATTACAACTATCAGGAGGGCAAAAGCAACGAATTGCAATTGCGAGGGCAATAATCCGAAATCCAGCAATACTACTACTTGACGAAGCAACAAGTGCTCTCGATGCACAGTCAGAGCAAGTTGTGCAGGAAGCCCTTGATAGAATCATGTCAGGAAGGACTACAATTGTGGTGGCACATCGACTGAACACAATCAAGAATGTAGATTCGATTGCCTTCTTAGGAGAGGGTAAGGTAGTGGAACGTGGTACTTATCCACACCTCATGAGTAAGAAAGGAGCATTCTACAACCTAGCGGCTCTTCAGAAATAAACTGCTTGTATAATGTAAAGTACTGCCATAAGTGACATGACAGCTTAATATAGCATAATATCAGTGCCACTTAACAAGTTTTGGGGTAATTTCTTCTTCTTCTGTCATCAGAAGATGTATCTTACCTAGAACTTGTCTTTCAAGAGGTCTAAGATATGAATAAATGCAAACTAGTACATAACTGGACTCACCTATCAGATAGCATAGTTTCTGCAAAACAAACCAATATGTCCATTAATGGCCCTATTGTATTTTTGCTTCTGCCATGTTGCTTTACATATTATGGGTTAAAACTTTCAAGATAACGAAAAGGATTACCATAATGTAGAATGCCATCAATGGAAGAACTACTTGCAACCGAACATGATCATGACATCACCATTCCGGTCATTAATGGAAAGTGATGTTTAGGAGGCTTTCCTTAGACAGTTCAATTTCCTTGGTCATGTTATCCATCTCTAACTTCACCAATGCCTCTATATCAATTGATCCAACTTCAGTGGAAGTTAGCTGAACTTTAACTTCAGCAAGAGTTTGCTCATAACCCTTCATAACTTCCTTAATCCTTAATCTTTCCATTAAAGACTTCTGAAATACACTCTCATGCTTAGCAACTTGATGAGCCAATTTCTGCATTTCATCCTTCTTCATCTCCAACGACTGCTGCAAGCCAGTTATCTCATCCTGAAGATTGTGCAATTTCTTCTTCTTATCATGCAGCATTGAGAAAGCAATATTATCATCACTCGTTGCTTTCTTGTAATCTAACTCCAATGAGGTATATGCAGTTTCTACTTCTTTGAGCTGCCACTTCAAATGAACCTTCAGCTTTGCAGAAAACTCTTCCTTCCGCATCTCCGAGTTAAAATTGTGCATCTCCTTGATTTTTCTAGCATGTTCCAGTAACGCATTCACTATCCTTTGAGCATCCCTATCCTTAAGACAACAATCCCATTTAAGAATTTCTTTCTGCACAACAACTGTAATTACATCAGCAGTCAGTAGGTCTGAAGGATGATTTCGAATGATTCCCTGAACATGTGAGATGGTCTTCATAAAATTGTCTCGTTGGATATCAAGTAAAACTTTCTCAAGAGGGTTGACATGTTCAGCGTGCTTCCATGTCAAAGATAACTCGTTTTTTCTCAAACATGCTGGCACCTCACAACTGGCTGGCGATGACTTGATGCAACCTCTCCTTGTGAATGACTCAGAGGTCTCCACCGCATTTCTTTCTATTTGCTCTTCATCAGTTTCTTTATTATTGACTTGATCTAAATTCCCTTCATTTTCTCCTTGATTATGTTGAGGCTCTTCACATAAATCCACCTCACCATGTGCTGGTTTAACTTTCTTAGAGTCTTGAAATAATGAACCTGAAATGAAACAAACAGATTTAACTACAAACTACAATATCAATCATTAGACAATACTTCTAACAAGAGGAGCCTAAGAATACCACTGTCTGTTTTATCGTGGCATAAACATGCTTGCTCTGATCTGCTCTCTGCCTGATCTATCATGCTGGCTGTATAATAAAATACTCCCAAAGAACAACCAATAGTCTCCATATGGTGAAGACACATGAAGCCGGGGTAAGCGTGCCGATGTCGCATATATAATGTGGCCAGCCATGTGGACACCTCATCAGAAGTATTTAGAAGCCGTTTGCTATTTTTAGAACAAACATGTCTCATGTCTGAGTGAGGTTGTAGACTTTAGGAGGCATAGGCACCCTCATGCTTGTGTATAGCAGGAACATATACTAGGGTGGTTGTCGCTCTGAAGAATAGGAAACTTTGGGAGATGGAAGTCCGGGGTAAGAGGTCTTACACGATCACCACGTCGATCAGCAAGTAGGGCTAGGCATATTACCCGAAACAGGTAATTGGCATGCATGCCACCTCGTGCATCTCTGCCCCAGGGCCTATAACGCTAGCTATAGATGAAATACTAGCCAAGACAACGAAAGTATTTGCGTCCTAATCTAATTAAAAAAGTGAAATTTTTCGCTGTTGTTAGGTGCAATATATATACTGCGTCCGACGGAGCTGCAGGGTTTTGAAGGACATTAAAGGACATTTTACTTATATTCACAACTACAAAACAAGACATACGGGATTGACACTAGGGTAAGGTCCCGCGAACAGCTAAAACTGACACCTAATAATGCTTTTCCCAACTTGGGCAGAAAACATATTTAGAAATCAACACTTCTACAGCAACTATAAGTGTTCGGCGTTCTAGAGAAAAACCGCACCTATACTATGTGTACGCTTTTTTTAAAAAACAGGGAATATATAATATATTATTGGATGTTGTCTTTTAAAAAAACCGGCACCTACACCAAAACCGCAGCTGACCGAACGAAAACCGGAGCGCCACGCTGTCTTAATCCTACTGCCGCTCACACGGGCCTTATGCCGCTCACTCTCTCTCTCTTGCGGCACGGCCCGACAGAGGCCGACAAACGCCGGCAGCCGCGTTCCTCCCCTCCGCCATATCGGCAGGAGGGAGGCGCAGCTCCGGTGATGTGGCCACCGGTGGCCAGGGGTCGTGAGCCCTCCAATTGGCAAGGAAAAATAATTAAGGTACTTCAAGCCATTAATTAACGAAGTATAACTGTGTTCATACTAAAAACTCAGGAAATTAATGCTATCCGATCCGCTAATATAAGGAAAAAGTTGCATATTAATCACCCACTTCATGAACTAAAGTAGTATATTGCGCATACCCGCTATAAGTATTGCAAATCCTAAAATATATGTTAACAATATTCTCTACCATCAAAAACTGAAGCTGGTTATTATCTCAAAGGGTGACGGCTCCGGTGCTCTTTACTTGCAGTATTCTACTACAAGTTAGATTAATCTCCAACCGTTATTTTAAAAGGGCAGGTAAGTAATCTCTAATATAGTTAGGAGTAATTTTGCATGGGTATGTTTTGTTTCGGTTCGCATTGCATCAGGTTCAGGTGGACAGGGCCAAACGGCAAGGCACCACCGGCGCGAATTGCTGCAGCCACGGGCATCGTCGTCTCTTCGCCGGCAAAGCGGCCAACAGCGCGCGAGGACACCGCCCGACGGGGCGCGGTTGAGGTGCATGGTTGTACCTTGGCCTACGATGGTCCTCGGCGCAAAAGGCTCCCTCGTCATGTCTCAAGAGGAGTTTGGCTTTGCCGGCGGACGATGCAGGATCATGGGTTGACGTGCGATGCGTCCGGTAGATGGAGCAAGTCATGTGCTGATTAGCAGAGATGCCTCTGAGAGGCTTGAGAGGACTGTTCTTGAGCTGCATAGGCAAGTTCTTGCCACAGTGTCAGAGGAATCAGCCACAGTTTTACCAGTGTCGGAGAACGGCGGGCTATTCGCGTGATTCCGGCAGCCACGGCCGCGCCCGAGGTAGTCTCCATGCTGACTGCCGGCGGTGGCCGCCGCGGAGAGTTTCGGTCGTCGGCCTTTAATGTTGCAGTCTCTTGGAACGAGGAAGAAACAGTGGCGCGGGATTGGGTGGTGGATGGTGTTCTGCTGGCCGCCGAAGGGAAGGCGCGTGACAATTGTCGCAGTGGTTGGAAAGACGGCGTGATGCGCGCGCCGAAGATTGAGTTAGCATACCGATAAATACAATAGATACCCTGCGCGAATTAAATTATCCTGGACGAAAGTATACCCTTCCACATTCACTACCACTAAGTTTGTGGAAGTAGAAATAAATCATATACACCTACAATTAAATATGATCAAAACGGCTCAGATTACTTGTCTACTCCAAGTTAAGAAAGCACCGGAGCGGGACCCCTTTCTAATCTTTCAAAACATAACTAAATTTTATTCCATGCATCAAACGTAAACCGCAAACCACTATTGCCAATCATTTGATCAAACTTAACTTTACTTTATATCAACTAAACGAACAACAGATATGGTTACAAACCTTTTGTGTAGCTTTCGTTACACAATACAAAGAAGTTGTGCAGACGAACCGAAGGGTAGCTAAGCTACAATTAACACGCTGGGCATGTGATGAAAATAACCCCTAAGGGCAGACATTGAAGACACTTAATAATAAGAATCTTAAAGCGTGTCCACGGTTCATATACATGATGAACATCACTGGGTATATTTAAGTCATCCAATTTTTAGAAACATTACAGGATTCTCCTAACAATAACTAGAACCGATAGCTGCATGTTTGAGGTGAGCATTGTAGGCGTTCGGAGGCACCGGAACCCCAAACTATTTATGCGCCTGAGTTAGCAACAAGACTATGGCCTCTGTTCTCTCTGCAGATAACAGTCTGGAAGATGGAATCCATTTGATCTGTTGCTAAAAGCAGGGCTGCCTAGCAACTCTTCGTTAAAGAAACGACTGCCAAATGCGGGAAAAATTAATTACGAGCAGACCACCAATGCCTGCAAGCTTGCATAATAAATGGAAATTAAATTACCAGAGCACGCGACTGCCTCTTCAAGCCAGGTTGCTACCCTATGGCTTTGCCCACTACTGGGACGATGAGTCTGTCTGAAGGAAGGCCTAAGCTAAGCTAGATCAAGGCAATCGAGAGGTTTACGAGGACAAACAAGAATGTTTGTTTGTTTACATGCCGAGTACCTAATTAATATCTATTTGAGGGCAGGAGGAAATGGAAGACCATGAAAAGAAAAAACATGTCTGCTATGAATCAATGTGGGAAATGAACTAAGATGGAACAACTCGATGTGAGTCCACCTGAAGTATGTAGTAAATTTGGAACGATTCCAAATTACAGTCTGCACAACCGATTTTTTGCCGCTGCGTTGGCAACCATGTGTTCTGTCCCGGTTAGTAACGGGAACGCGAATCCGGACTAAAGATGACTAATTTAGTCCCGTTTCAAATACCCGCGGAACTAAAAATTGATCTTTAGTCTAGCAAGATCGATCTACGGAGCGGGTAGCGTGTCACACCCTAAAAATCCCAAATATATAAATTGTTTTTTAATTGTGTAGGGATTATTAGAATTATTGTAAAAAGCCTAAGAAGAAAAGATCTAATTTTAAATAATAAATTCCAATATAAAATGTGAGCCTGCATAAAATTTCATTAAATACTTTGCTGTAAATTCCATAATTTCTAGATTCTGGGATTTATTTGAGCTAGGAAGGATTTTTAATAAATGGAATTTCATTTCATGAATAATTAAATGGAAAAAGGTTTTTTAAAAAGTCTCTTTTGGCTATTGCGGCCGAAAGTCCGCCCAAAACATTCTCCTCTCTCTCTCCTCTCGGCCCAAAAGTCGGCCCAAGCCGAGCCGGCCCGCGCCGCCTACGCTGCTGTGCCCCGGACGCTGACAGGGCGGTCCCGCCGGTCAGGTCGTCTCTACCTCGGCCGGCGCCGCTCGAACCCCTAGCGCGTTGCCGGCCCGCCGCTCTCCTTGCCAAATCGGCCACCGCGCTTTCCGTTTCCGGTGAAAAATGATAGAGGGAAATGATCCCCGCGGATCCCCTCTATTTTTCTCTTATGAATCGCCGGGCTAATTTCGTTTGGGAAAATCCGGGATGCGATCTCGAATACGGATTCAATCTCTCTCCCCGAACCCTAATCTTTCCATCGCCGTCGGCCGGCCGCCGTGGGCCTTCGGCCGCCCCTTCTAGCCTCTATACAACCCGATGCTCCCTCTACCCGTCGCCACCCTTGCCTTCATCTTACGTCGTCCTAGCGCGCCTAGCCCCCTATGAGACGCTCGCCTCCGCCGCCGTCGTCGCCGCCGCTCCAGCCTGTGCGCCGCCGGTCGCTCAGTCGTCGCCCGTCCGCGCCGGGGAGGTCGCCATCGTGCGTCGCCTCGCGTCGCCGTCCTCGTCCGCCCTTCACCGTCGCTGTCCAAACCGCCGGAGCACCGTCGCCGTCGTCAAGCGGAAAGAGGTGCGCCGCCCTTTCCTGTCGCCGCACGTCATTCCAGGTCATCGTCCGCCGTCGCTTTGCGTCACCGGTGAGTTCCGCCACGCATGCCCGCCAAAACCCGTAGGTTGCGTCCGTTGTTGCGCCGGCCGCGCCGCGTTCGCCGCGAGCATGCGCGCCGAGCACTGCCGGTGGTGACGTCGTCGCTGAACGTCATCGTCGTCGTCCATTTCGTGGAGCCGCGGGGATGCAGATCGATCTCGGCCGCTCCGTTGTAAGTTAGGATCGATCGTCCGGCACGTCAATCCCACGTGAACGCCGCCGTGCACCCGGCCACCGTGCAAGCCGAGCCCCTGACGCAAAAACCCTTTTTCCTTTTCAAAAAATAATTCGATTATTTGTGGCCTGTCATAATTCAATTAAAATCCATAAAATAATTTTGGTAAATCGATTTAATCTGTTGAAAATTCCATAACTAATTTCATCTAGCTCGGATTTAGAAGTCTCTAAATTTTTCTAAATTGAGATCAACATGTTAAAATACAGGTCGGTCCGACATTACTGTTCATTGCTGTTTATGTGCTGTTTTGGTTGGTATTTTTTCTTTTCTCTTTAGATTCGACGTTCCCGGAGAAGTCCGAATTTGCAGGAGAAAGACTTTGCAGGATTTCCAGGGCCAGCAAGGCAAGTTCAACACAGATCCAAACAAACCTTTTGAGCATGTTTGATCCTATTTAAGCTATTGTTTCTATTCAACTATGCATTTATTTCGGAATGTAATTGGGTGGAATTAAAACCCTTATTTTATATTATGCCCTTTTGTTCTGAATTACATTGTCCCTGATACCTTGGGCTTTATTAAGGGTTTGACTAGTGAGCTTTTATATAATGGTTCAAGCTAGATATTAGTATTAATCGCTAGCCATGCTTTAGAAACATTAGCCACACTAATGGGATAATTTATGATTCACTATTATTTAATGATGGGCCTTAATGATAGCTCGATGATGGTTAATCATGATTGGTTAAGGTATTTAATTGACAACTAAAATATGAAATGGTGGGTTTGAGCCAATGGGTTTGCATGGTTGTGCTTCTGACAATTATAGGACGGTTCACGATTTTCGGTTGTGGAACATTTACCGTGCCAACCACATGCCAGCATGGGGCAACGGCTTACTTCAGTATAGTATTGTTCATTAGTAGAAGCACCAGCTGTGAAGTGGGCGGCAGATAAGCCCACGGGCGGTCGCTTGGGGAGTCCATAAACCTTGTTTATAAGGGGCGTTGATTAATGATCCGGAAAACGGTGCACTGCTTTGAATTTATTATATAGAGGGTAGTGTCAACAAATCTCTATCGCGGTACTTGTCAAGTATCACGAGCCAGGTGACATGATGTTTGGTGTTGTCTTGGGACAGTGGTACACCTCTGATCAGAGTTTAAACTATTCGAATAGCCGTGCCCGCGGTTATGGCGGTCTAACAAATGTCTTTCGTGTTAAGTCTCACACTTTACACCCTATTAATGTATGATGTTAATAACTTGTTTAACTCCTGTTTGGAATGGTTATTCCTGCGTTTGGAGATAGACTTGTGCAGCGGGGATTGTTGTACATGATGGTTGGGCCCTATACCAACAGGGATTGTATAGCGTTGGAATTGAATACTGGTTTATTAATCTACTGTTTTATTTAAATTCTGAAATATTTATTAAATGCTGTTTATGCAAAATGAAGACTATACATGCCATCCTTTGTTATCCTGTTCACTTGCATATTTGCTGCGTGACCTGCTGAGTATGTCATATACTCACCTTGCAATCAGTTCATCAGAGGAGGAGTTCTAACAGCGTTGCTGATGGTGTGGATGATTAGGGCGTAAGCCCTGGTCAAGCTGCCTGTGGAGAGATCGCTTGCGCGGTTTCTTTTATTTTCCGCTGCCTAGAACTTTTTGATTGAGAGGAAAAACTATCTACCTCCTGTAATGACATTTTATTGCTTATTAATTAGAATAATAATTGTACCTCTATTGTCAATTTGTTATTGTGTGCTTCGGCTGATTCCTGGACTGAGGGTACACAGTAAGCGTTGTGGAATTTTGGATAGAAATTCCGGAGCGTGACTTAGCGGCGGTCACGGTTAGTTGTTTTTTTTCATTGTTTTTATTGCTACTACTACTTAATAATTTTTCTCCCAAATTAGAGTGAGATGCATATCCCCATATCAAAATAACTGATTTTCTCCAAATCCAAGTAGGATGCATATCCCCAATTAACGTAACCATCCAAAAACAACAAAATCAAAAACATCACAGATTTACATCTCAGGTCCATGCAATGAATCACAAATTCTTCATTCTCAATCCATACAATAAAATCATTTAAATTTCTCAACAAAAGAAGAAAAAAATCAAGCGCGCTGCTGGCCGCCGATCCGCCTAACCCGGATGCTGGCCGCCACCCCGCAAAAAAAGCCCTGCGTGCCGCCACGCTGGCCACGCCGCTGCACGAGGCCTCCGCCTGACCGGCCCGCCCTTCCTTCTCCTGTCTCCCTCAGCCTGTGACCGTGAAGTGAGATAAGGCTAAGGAAGGAAAGAATAAGGAGTATTGAGGGAAAATAAAGAGAGAGAGTTTGTGTGACGGGAGAAAAGAGGAATAAGCTCTAGGGATTATATAGGGATTATATTAGTTCCGGTTGCGTGGTACTCCAAGGACTAAAAATCCACCGCGATCTTTAGTCCCGG
>CM020178.1:37067493-37089861 GCA_009805545.1 Oryza longistaminata
ATGGCTGGATGGTTGTCGCTCTTCGGATCTTTCTTTCAATGTATTCTCTGCACTGTCATGAGAATTATTCTGGCTGCCAGTCTTGGTGATCTTCGTGGAGTTTCAGGACTACAAAAATGAACCTCGCTTCCTTCTCTTTTTCTGAGAAAAATTACATAAATCATGCTCATCAACTAGCCTACACTTCTCTGTTGTCAAGTCACATTGCAGTGGTTGGTTAGACAACTTAGGTTCCTCAAGGCTCACTTCCTACTCTCAAGTATTGGAGAGAAACAATAATCATCTGGAGGGAAGAACTTTCGTAGTTTCCTCTTTACAATATCAACTGAAATACAGAAGGATGTGTTGTCAATGCTAGCAGTGCAAGAATGACAGAAGACGAGGCGATAAAAACTTACATTGAAAATGAAGTTTGTGCTTCAGAAACAGGTTCTGAATTTGCGGTGTTGCCCCTACATATATCAAAGTCTTCTGCCACCGCATCCACATTCCATTTATAGAAAACAAGCATTGCACAGAATAATTCAACTGTCACTTGTCAACATCCATATGCTCATTACTTCAGCTATCGCATTAGCTTTATCATCCTCCATTGGCCCGTTCAGTGATAAGTGTTCACTAACCCATCTTTCGAGCCGCATACTTCATGTTGATCAGGGAAACTTTGTGGTGAAATAAGCTCATGGCCTTGAGTTGTCCTTTGCAATACCTAAAAGTTGTATAAAATTTTCAGTTCAAGGAGACAACATCACTACTAAGGTACAAACCAACAATTTTATAATTCATATCCTGCCTGTTCCCAAGGTGGAACTTATTAAACGGAAAAAATCAAGTTAGGAATAGTTATTTCAAAACGTCAAACCTCCTAAAGTTATTGAAATAATTGTTTGCACCTTAAGATTCCCAAGTGAACAGTAGTTTTATTGTGTTTTTAGAGATAGTCAGGTATTCTGGTATTCCATATTGATTCTAACAGACTTGAAAAATCAAAATGTAAAACTATTTTCAAACAAGTGATTCCATATGAACTGCGTATAGGCAAAAAAAATAGTTTCAAAAAAAATTTACAGGCAAAAAAAACGACCTGTATGAAACTGATTTAATTATTTGAGATTACACTATAATATTACCTCATAACGGATCCATTTGTTATCTCAACCTACCTGTGAATGACTAAGCGTGAGACTGTTGGCTGCCTCTGTTAGTCTATCACCATCCCGACCCCTCTTAGTACAGCAGAATATATCACATGGAAGTTTTCCTTGTGGACTTCCTGAAGACCGAATTACTTTCTCACAAGCATTCAGACCAAATGGCAAAACCATGAAATGCATGTTATCATCATATCTGAAGAGAAGGAACTCATATTCCCTCAAAGAATTGTCCTCCACAAACTTCGCCCATCCAGTGGTCAGAAATACATGGCCATCAAGTTTCTCTAGCTCAACAGGCCAAGTCTTCCCTTCTGAATTCTGAAGCGTGCCTTTGGCAGATGATGGTAATGAAGCATCAAAGTACTGTGGTCCACCTCTGGAATGTGAATAAGGAAGCCTTGAGGTATTCTCTACATATAGAGGCTTTAGGAGTTAGGGCATATTTTGAGCCGTTTCTGCATGATTCGAGATAGCACCTTGGCCGTCAGAGCCATTGCTGAGAGGAGATGAAATGCAAATGCAAGATGCAACTCTGTGTGCTTTCAGTAAATTGTTCACATATAGTAGGGGTACTTGTATAATACGCACAGTCGCACAAGCATAATATCAAATGCTCGTAATCTGAAACTCGAATTGCATTATCAGACCACATGCATCATGCATGCACAAGGAAATGAATGTTAGTATGCCACCAACAATTTATTTTCTTGCCTAATACTCACTCCGTTTCAAGTTATAAGATGTTTTGACTTTGGTCAAAGTCAAACTACTTAAGTTTGACTAATTTGGTAGAAAAAAGTTGTAATTTTTTTAACCCAAGACAAATATGTTATGAAAATTTATTCAATTATAAATTTAATGAAACTATGTTGGTGTTGTAAATATTACTATTTTTTTCTACAGAGTTGTCAAACTTAGAGTAGTTTGACTTTGATTAAAATCAAAACGTCTTGTAACCTGAAACGGAGGGAGTACAACAGTTAGTATACAAATATAATCATGTTATCAGACACTACAAAACTATTTCCCCTTTATATATTTACCAATATCCATCTCGTCTATTAGAACAAAGACCACAATATATGACACCAAATGCATCATCCTTATCAATGAGCATAGCATATGGTTGGCTAAAAATAGATGCATGTATATGTTAATTAATGCATCATCCATTATCAATCTCCGCCAGATAAGATGCCACAATTTTGCAACCATACTAGTACTCCATATGTCAATGTTTGGGGGGGGCCTACGGGTAGGCAGGAGAGAGAGAGAGAGAGGGAGAGAGAGCACTCACGAGGCGGCGGGCGAACTCGCCGACCATGACCTTGATGAAGTGATGATGCCTCCTCACCTCCTCCATTGAGACGCGGGCGAATACAGATCTCTCTTCCCTCGGTTCGGTCCTGAGAAGAGGAAAGTAGAGGAGACGAGGAGGGAGGGAGGCGGCGACGGTCAGTGGTGGTTGGATGGGGGGTGCGTTGATGCGGAGTGAATGAGGGGGGAGGCGGAGCGGCTCTCTCCTCGGCCTCCTCGGCTTGTCGTCGTGTGCGGCCGCCTAAATGCAAGGCGCGCGGAATCGGCGCCCGCCCCGCAGCCGTTTCTCCCTCCGCTTGTCGAGCGAGAGAGCGAGGGGGAGGGGCGGTCCTTCTTTATCGGCACGTGGCGGCGCGCGGCGCGGCGCCTGCGTCTACTTGGGGGGAAGTGCGGAGCGCTCGATGCTGGGCGTCTGTTGCGTCCAGGGCGGATGCGACTTGCCACGGTTAAGGGTGCGATCGTTTCAGCGGCGGTGCGTGGACTGATTAGCCGCACGTAAAACGAAAAATATGATTAGCATATGATTAATTAAGTATAACATATAATTTTTTTAGTATAAATTGTTGGATTTTTTAACTTCTTTATAGAAAGTTTTCACACGAATATACCGTTTAATCTGGTGGTACTAACCAGGACTAAAAATCACCGGGATCTTTAGTCCCGGTTGATAATACAAACCGGGACTAAAGATCGTATAGTCCCGTCCTACTTATAAACCGGTTTTTATTGCAACCGGGACTATTGTGATTTTTGCTCTACCGGGCAAAGATGGTTTCTCCAGTAGTATGTTAAGTTTGATTTGTTTCCATTTTCATCATTAGCAAATTTTTGCATTACCAAAATTTGGCAATGCAACATACCAGACATACTATTACCATCACAATTCTACTGATCTTTTCCTATTCCAGAATTTTCCATTATCACAACTCTGCCGCTCAACATTTCTTTACCCTACTGAAATTTGGTAACTACCAATATATGTTTGGTGTTTTGTAGTCGATTAAATGGTGGCAAGTGTGCAGCTACTTATCTTATTGTTTGTTTGAGGGGGATGTTCTGTGACGTTTTGAAAATTGATATCTAGACCACTTACCTGATCATGATTGGAGTCTAGTATGTAATACTGCCAACATCCATATATAAGAGTTAGACCTATTTCATATTTGAGTTTTCCAAATAAGTTGTTCCTATTTGTAGTATGACTTAAATGGAGAGGTAAATTAAATGTTTGATTCATTTTAATACTCATTGGTTACACTCCTTGATCTTTGTGATACTGATTCTTTTTTTTTCTTTGCTATATACATGTTGTGTGATGCTGAATTTTTTTCAGCCCTCCTTTTCAAAGGTTTTTTTTGGTCTTCTTCCCTATGTCCTTCCAAACAGATCTCTCGTTTTTAAAACACATATAGATCGCCTTCAACCTACATTCAAACTTTCATTTCACATATTCTTTGTGTCTTTATTACTCCATCCGTTTCAGGTTATAAGACGTTTTGACTTTGGTCAAAGTCAAATTACTCTAAGTTTGACTAACTATGTAGTAAAAAGTAGTAATATTTTTAAACCAAGATAACTATATTATGAAAATTTATTCAATTATAAATTTAATGAAATTATGCTGGTGTTGAAAACATTATTGTTATTTTCTACAGAGTTAGTCAAACTTTGAGTAATTTGACTTTGACCAAAGTCAAAGCGTCTTATAACCTGAAACAGAGGGAGTAATTTGCATATTAATTACAGTTAATCATATGGTGTGGACACCATGTATTACACGTTCTATGGGAAACCTACATGGCTGCCGGTTATAAGATCTCACCACATGGCAAGTAGTACTTCCAATTTCCAAACAGCAACCAATGTACCCTGAAGTGCATATTAAATACAGTTAATTATATGGTGTGGACACCACGCATAAATTATTTGGAAGCCGTCCTATTTTCCAATCACAAGTAGATTATATCACAACAAATAGAACCCAAGAGCAGTTTGTTAATTAAGTCTATTTAAGTGAGGTTGTAGGGCTAGGAGATCGACACCGGGAACCAAACTAATGTCTAAGTGAGCTGATGGTCACCTTTTGTTCAGTACCTTTCTCTCGTGATCATCTACATGTGCAATCATGCTGAAATTCCTTGTGAACAAATTGCACAATAAGCTTAGGATGCATTAGGATGGTCTTAAGTGGTGCATGGCCACCAGCGGCTTCACGTGATATATTCCTCCGTTTTTTTCCGGTTTTTCTTTCACTTCTTTTTTCTCTCTCCCATGCATTTATTCAAGTTTTTGAAAACATTCAACGCAAGTTTTATTCAAGTTTTGACTTTTGAGTTGAAAGCATTTTAAATTTAAGTTTGGAGTTTTGAATTTTTGCTATGAATGTTTTGAAATTAAAATTTAAATTTCGAGTTCAAGGTTTTCAATATAATGTTTTGAAATTTGAGATGAAAGATTTCAATGCCAATATACATTAAAAAAATCATGAAAAAATGGAAAAAGAAAAAGAGCGTGAAAAAAAATGAAAATAAAATCACGGAAAAAAAAGTGTCGGTTGGGCAAACGCGCCAACTTCTGCAGGTGCGTGTGCTAGCAACGAAGCTGGCACGTTTGCGCTAGATAGCAAGTCCCAGATTTATTTCTAGTAAAAGATAAAATTGGGCTCGTAATAATATACGGAAACTTATTCTATTGGGACTATTATGACTCTCGGTATTATGCATATATTATATATATAACACCCGAGAAGAGGTAAGAGATTTGTAACGGCATCCACATCTGAGAAAGCAATCAAGTTGTAACACCTTCTGTATATCTGTGTCTATTGTTTATATAATGTGTGTTTATATATAAAATAGTACAAAACTTGCAGATATGATATGATCAAGGAGTTTCTACCAATCAGGATATATCTCCCAAAGAAGCAACCAACATCTCATATACTGAAGTACACGTAGAAGGCGGCTAAGGAAGTTAAGGTGTCCATGTCCATATATATGTGAACACCTTAAGTTAGTATTTGTAAGCCGTCCTATTTTTAGAAACACATGCATGTCTGAGTGAGCTTGTAGGACTAGGTGGCATAGGGAATCAGCTTATGCATAGCAGGAACACATCATATGGTGTTTGTCGCTGGAAGATAGCAGATCTGGCCATCTGGGAGATGAATGTGGGTAATATTACCTCTATATTATGATGCAGGTAGCTGCAAGCATGCCCACCGGGCGCGTTCTCTGCAGGGCTAGATGAACTAGCAAATTAACAACGAATATGCCTCTAATCTAATAGAAGGTATATTTTTCGCTGATGTTGGTGCAATATACTGATCATATCGGACCTGAGGGGTTTGAAGGACAAAGATTAGATATATTTTTCTGGTAGGAAAAATGTGGAGGATTAACTTTCAGCCCATCAATTAACAGAACGTAATTATCTGTACTATCTATGTAGTTATTGTTCAATAACTTCTATAGCTAAACATGCAAATATGTCACATCATCACTAACTAGCAATTGATAATTAACAGAATGTAATTTTGTCATACTGAAACTGAGGGAAAATAATTCTAATCTATCCTCCAATATAACAAAAAGTTGCACATTAATACCACTATATATAATAATACTATCTCTTTGAAAATATAGTGACATCCATATACGGCAATATATGCTGATGTGTGTAGATCTTGCAAAGCTGCATTATTATATAAGATGTGATAAAGGAATGACTGCTAGTAGCTAAGCTAGCATCTTAGAGCAGTTAATAGATAGAAAATCAGCTAGCAAATACAAGTGAATTCCTCCCTGGCTCTTGTTCAATATATTTCTTTCGTGATCATCTACAATCATCCAGAATTTTCTTGTGAACAGTGCATGGCAGGCTTGATGCATCAGGAAAGAAGCTAGCCTGCATATTTGCGAAGGCGCAAGAAGACAAAGAGTTGCTAGATTTAGTTTGAAACAGATGAAAAGATGATGAACGATCATATAAAAGATAGAATAAAAAAAAGTAATCAAAGCAATGCTGATGTAACATTTAATTATAGAAACTATTATTTTAGCGTGGCACAAATAGTTTGCTTAGGCTGCCTTCGTTCCCCGCCGTTCCCAATTCCTCCTCGTTTTTCAGCTTTTAAAAAAATACTTTTTATAAAAATAGGAAGGTAGCGCGGGCACTTATATTTTTTAAAGGTAAGATTACTGTTTGTTCAGAAATTTTATCTCATAGATTTAGGGCAAATAAAGTTTGGATAATGTTATTTATATAAATTAAGGGTTCTATTTTTATTAAGGTATCTTAGAAACCATTCACAAACTTTTGAGTAGGAGATGGATTAAGTACTTACAACTTTTGAATCATGTTTTTTTTCTCGAGTAAATAAAAAACTATTGCTAGTTAATTATCATACAGTCCATCTATATACACGTGTAGTATGGCCGCAAATAAAAAATGTGAGTGCAAGATACTCAAAATTCTTTGATTAAATCGTCTCATGAATACACATGATATAGTAATAAAGGGAGGGAAGCATATGCATGGGAAAAAAGAAGAAAGAGAAAAATAAAAAAAAAGGGAGGGGAGGCGTACGTACCCATGCACGTAGGTGCGTACCTATGCTGAGGTGGGACTCGTAGTATTTAGTTTGTTCTAAGATCAATTTAATCTAACGGTTTATAATATTGGACCTACGATTTGAGTGAAAATCAAGTAACAGATACTTTGATTTTTTTCCTTAGAATTTCTAATATTTTTCCTAATTTATTAGAGCACCAAGTGGCAGCTTGAGAGCATTTTAAGGAATTTTAAATGACTAATTAGAAATTTAACTGCGCAATATATATGCATGGGACTATGGTAATATTTCTTCAACTTCGTCCATGTTTATATACATGTAGAGAGAAATTAATTTATGGCTAGCAAGCCATTAGATGTCTAATTAATAGCAATTAATTTTGAACATATTTACAATTGTTCAGAGTAACTCCTACATATTCATCTTACGACTTCGATGATCCGTTGATCACTAATTTACTGATCACCATGACTCGCATGAAAAAAATATGTAGTACTTAAGGTTTAGGATAGCTGAAATTGATGATTATATAATTTATGTGATAGCTATTTGAGGGTATAAACGAATGAATTGACTTCTAAAAAGTTAGAATGTTATTTAAGAAGACACCATTTAGAAACTTGGAAAGCGTGCAAATAGAAATCCAAAATATGGAATCGGGAAAAAAAGAGCGGGCCTTAAACTCCCTTTATCACCCTTGTCGTACTAAGAGTTCTATTGATATTCGTCAATATTGCGCTCACATTTATAACATAATGATTCCTTTCACCTGTACGGATAAATAGTACAAAATCCAAATATGACATAACACAATACATTATTATTATTATGTAATCAACTCTCGTTTTTCAACTTAAACAGAGCTAATTAGTGTTGAGAAAAACACAACCCATGGTGCTTAATTATTCTCTCGCTGCATCACATCTTAATTTTCTTTTTATGTTTTACCAAAATTAATCATCTTCATATATGATTTTGATATGTGGCAAAGCGGTAGCGCTACAGCGGTTGTGATCACCTTAGATGTCTCAGACACTACGCTTTGTCATACGTGCGAAAGGCCAAGGTGCAGACGTGCACTTGCAGCAGCGCAAAAGAGAATTTCGGACGCTTTATTATTAGCAAACATAGATCCAATGATTATAATAATATGTCCACCAGTTCTAGTGTAAGTGTAAATTAGTTAATATAGATTTTAAATTGTTAATTAATGGTACACAATATAATGGTGTAGACCTATTTTGAACAAGTGCACTAACTGAGAATAATAGACCAATGTAAAAAGTAGATTCGATGATTTATATAATGGGCCATCAGTTTAAGTGCACGTATAAATTGTTAATATAGATATTGTTTATTTGATAAGTACACGATATAATTGTGTAAAATTTATTTTAAAATAGTGCATTATTTGAAAATAATAGTACAAAGTAAAGAGTACAGCGGTTTAAATTATATGATGGTAGATTTTTTGTTTGTAAAATTATTATTATTTAAAAATATATCCATTATATATATAATTGAAAAAGAAGAGAAAGGAAAAAAAAAGGGGGGATGAAGCGTACGTCCCCGACCTAATTCATGATGAGCCCACCAACTTCCTGTAGTACGTATATACTCCATCTGCCAATGCGCGGGTAGGATAGGTGGGACCCATGGTATTTAGTTTGTTTTAAGATCAATTTTATCTATGGTGCGTAATATTGGACCCACCAATTTAAGTGGAAATCAAGGGATAGATGTTTTGCTTTTTTCTTAGAATTTATAGGATTTTCTCTATTTATTAGAGCGCCATGTGGCGGCTTGAGAGCATTTGTAGGAAGTTTTCATGGACTTTAAGTATATAATAGATTTCTCATACGAAAGTTGCTTAAAAAAAGCATATTGATCCATTTTTTTTAAAAAAATAGCTAATACTTAATTAATCACACGCTAAATGCTGCTTCGTTAACGTGTTAGGGAGAACGTTCAACAGCCTTAGTAATCCACAATTGATGATCGTCTGATTTTAGCTAGGGAAATTTTGGACACGACTCCTCAGCAAAGATAAGTGAACATGGTATCTCATAGGGGACAGGGCCTTGAGATTGTAGTGGAGCTTAAAGAGAAATCCAAAGTTTATTTAGTGCAAGGGCTATTCTACTATTACTTTTCTACTAGTCACATAAAGTCATGGGACTTCGTTGTAATTTTCTGAAAAGCTGGAGGGTATATATAGCTGATATTAGCCTCCAGTAATGTCCGGTCTAGCCTTGAGATACAGACGTACAGTATACAACTTCGTTTATGGAATTATGTTTTTCCTTCTAATCGTGGCATGTTGATTGTTTGTAATTATTATCAGTTCCTCAATATGTTGATTGCTTGTAATTATTAGCAGTTCCTATCCATTTCTCATGAACATATATAGCGTTTTATGTCATGAATCCCATTGTCCAATGGAATCTTTGATGAATGTGTGTCTCCTGAACAATCAAGCTAACAGTGCAGTAGCTTGTTATTTTTTACTCTTACCTTCAAGACTATAATGACGATGGCTACTGTTTCAGCACACATTATATACCACAATTCAAATTCCCAATCATATAAAATAAACTACTAGCTGTCCTACAACCTTATTATACATATAAAATAGTAGAAAGATTGCATATATGATCAAGGGATATTGCATATATGATCAAGGGATATTGATGAATGCCTTAACTTCCTTCAATCGTACACTTTATGAAATATTGACGAATGCATATTTGGGAGAATTCATCAATATCTCATAAAGTGTACATTGAAGGTAGTTAAGGAACTTAAGGTGTCCATGTAAATATATATCTGGACACCACAAACTATTCAGAAGCCGTCCTAATTTTCAGAACACATATGTTGATACCTCACCATACAATTAGAACAACCTGCAGGCAGCAGCCGGTTTGAGTGAGCTTGTAGGGTTAGGAGGCATAGGGAACCAAGCTTATGAATCACAGCCGCAAATCCTATGGAGTATGTCTCTCCACAGAAAATCACTCTAGGTGATGGAAATGTGGGTATAGATGGCCAAAAGGCCCGAGGCTCGACGGCCCGGCCCAAGTACGGCACGGCCCGTCAGGGGTCGGGCCCGTGCCGGCCCGGCCCGACCATCGGGCCGTGCCTGGGCCTCTCCACCGACACGATGGGCCGCAGGCTAGGCTGACATTTGTCATTTAGAAGTCTAGAGTAGCAAATTTTGCTAAAAAATGCGTTGGGAGCCGTGCTCTCTCTTTACTAGTAAAATGACAAAAAAAAAAGAAAAATACCATGCATCTAAACACCAACCATCAAACTTCAATGCTAAATCTTTTGTCACTAAAACTTTTTAAAAAAATTTACCGCTGCAAATTGATCAAGAAAAGAAATGTTGGAAGTTAAATTAATTATGGGAGGAATATAATGGTATGCTGGGTAGCTCGCAATCTTGCATGCTAAGCAAGTAGTAGCAGTAAAAACGGCAAAGGCCGTGCCTGGGCCGGGCCGTGCCGGACGGGCCTTTTGGCCATCTATAAATGTGGGTGAACTCCTTGAGAGCCATCCGCTACTCTTGCATGATCGCGTCACGCTGTTTGCATTGGCAGTTACTGGTTCCTCCCTTCTATCTTGCATGTAGCTGTTCATGGTCGCGTAGTTCATTGTATTTAGGGATGGCTAAGCTAGCTAGATGAATTAGGAAGAAAATGAGCCCGTACATAAATATACCAAGATAATTTCTTTGTCTGTGGTGCGATTAGTTAGATAGGGGCAAAGCCAGAATTTGGTGATTAGGGGTGCCGACCATGTACTAATCGGATATATTAGAGCGATGCTACCATTTGATCTGAAGGAATTGAAGGTATATATTGGGTTACTTGTTTCCGTGAAAATTAACACACAGTAAAACTGGACCTGAGAGAGACAAATCGGTTTTTGTAAGTTGGAAGGATCGGTGATATCTATATAGTCTCAGTGAAATTAATACCGATCTATCCTCTATCATAAAAAGTTGCATATTCCCACTTAGTACTATTATTTTCTTTAAAAGTATAATAGAGATTTGTTTACCAGAAATAACGAGATGCTAAAGCAAATTAAACTTGCGAAGGTGCATAACCGACTAAAATGCAACATATAAATGCAACTAGTGTAGACCAGAAAACCAAAAGCAGTTAGGACAATAAATAGACAGAAGTGCAATATATAGTGCATATACATCCAAGCATGGCTCTTGTTCAGTACATTCATCTGCAATCAATTTTTCCTTGTTAACCAGTGCATGCATGATAGGCTTAGGATGCATCAGGAAAGAAGCTTCCATTAGTGTACTTTCTCAACAAGAACTTGGTGTGTTCGGAAGTTTGGGGTTGGGAACCTATCTCCCCGCACGAAAAACGGAGCAGTCCATTAGCATATGATTAATTAAGTATTAGCTAATTTTTTTTTCAAAAATGGATTAATTTGATTTTTTTAAGCAACTTTCGTATAGAAACTTTTTGCAAAAAACACACTGTTTAGCAGTTTGAAAAGCGTGCGCGCGGAAAACGAGAAATAGGGGTTGGGAAAAAGGAGTTGCAAACACAGCCCGGTCTAGTCCGAAATAGACTGGATGATCTAGTGCGTGCTAGTGCCGAAGCTCTGTGTTCAAAATCACCTTGAAGGTAGGTATATAACCAAAACTTTCATAATTTGTACTTCTTTCTTATTACTAATACTAAGAACACGAATTTTTTTGAGAATTAATATTATTTTTATGGAAAATCGCAAAAGTAGTGGCCAACCGGGGAAAATCGCGAAAGTAGGTCCCTGTCGAACGGGTGCAATTCGATAGGGCACCTATCGAACGACGGGCAGTCGACAAAGCCCTGTCGAACGGCTGGCGTTCGACAAGCTCACCTGTCGAACGGAGGGAGTTCGACAGGGCCCACCACCCGGCGCCGCGAGGCCTGTCGAACCGGGGGCGTTCGACAGGGCCCTCCACCGACCCTGTCGAACAATGGGCGTTCGACAGGCCGGTTTAAAGCCCCGTCCACCCAGGCCGCGATGCTTGTTCGATTTGTTTGAGGACCACATCGCCAGCCGCCGCCGAGAGTCGCCACATCGTCGCCGTGAGCGCCGGAGGGAGCGAGGGGAGGGGATAGCAGGCCGGAGAGGAGGCCGAGGAGGCGCCGGCCGGGAGGAAAGGGTTGGCGACGCCCTCCAGCAGTGAAGTTAAGGTATACATTAGTAATCCCTAAGTACAATGCATATGAAAGTTTAATAAAAAATTGGTTTAAGAGTTGTTAATTGTTTCGCATTGTTCGATGTTAGTATGTATGGTTAGCACATATTTGTTATTGCTAAATGTTGGTAGAGGTATTTAAGTAATTGTACGGTTAAATTAGTTCTTAGTTAGTACATATTATTGATATGTTGTGTGTTAAAATATATGTGAACATCATTGGGTGTTTGAAGTCATCCAATTTTCAAAACACATACAGATTCTCATAACAATAACTAGAAAAAATAGCAGCCTGTTTGAGTGAGCATGTAGGGTTCGGAGGCACTTGAAACCATACTTATGCTTGATAGCAACGAATCCTATGGACTCTGTCTCTCTGCAGATAACCGCTCTGGGAGATGGAATCCGTGATCTTGTAGTCCAGCAGGGTGCCTAGCAACTTTCGTAAGAACACTGCAATGGAAATTACTTAGAGAGTACTGCCACCACCAACCCTCAAGCTTGCCAAATGCGCTCCCTATGACCGCCACAGAGCACGGACTGCCTCTCAAGCAGGTTGCTACCCTATTGGCTTTGCCCATCTACTGCAGTAGCGCGTCGTCTGAAGGAAGGGCTAAAGTATTGAATTTGGTAGGATCCAATTAGCGTGAAATGCTACTTAGAGTATGATAAGTTCAGTTTGTGGTCATTTTCAACCTTAGCAAATTTTTGTATATTAATAAAATTTGGCAATGCAACGAACCAAACATGCTATTACCCTTACAACTCTACCATTTTTTTATTCTAGAATTTTCCACTCTTAAAACTCTACCAAAATTTAATAAAGCATCAAATCAAACACTAACCAATATTTCTTTACCCTGCCGAAATATGATAATTACCAAAGTTTGGTAAAAAGAATTCGGTAACAAACCAACACACCCTTAGTTTGGTGCTTTGTAATGGATTAAATGGTGGGCAAGTGCACAGCCGTACTTCCTTTCTTGCTTGTTTGAGGATGGTTGGTTTGTGATTTTTATTGAAAATTAGTATTTAGGCGACTGACCTGATCATGATCAAAGTTAAGTGTAATAATTAATAGCGATTCTAGGAGTCTCTCAATCGGAAATCCATGCAACTGTTTTCGGTAAAAGAAAAGAGGGGTATATTGACATTGTCAAGTTAAGTCCTTGTAGCCAATATTAACACCTAAATTTGGCACCTAACATTAAAAATAGGAAAACATGACCAAATTTAGAAGGACCCGTACTTGCTGCACGAGGCTGATCTAACTGGCAGCCTAGGGCTGGTCAGACCGATAGCAAAACACATCCCTATTTGTTTACATCGACTCTGCTAGCCTGTTTTGATATACTAAACACATCTTGACCAGGGGTTTTTCTCAAGGTTGAGATGGTTGACGACTCCATATCACCTTATGGGTTTAGGTGGATCTGGATCATATTGGCGATATGGCACAAAAAGGCGTCAACAGCCATAACAGAGAACTACCATTCCGGTAAAAAAAAACAGTGAACTACCATGGACCGCTATGGAAACACATGACTTGTGAATTCTCTCCCTTTTCTTTATTGAAACACAGATAGATCTTCAACCTACATTCAAACCTGCAATTCACACATTTTTTGTGTCTTTATTAATTTGCATATTGGTCTCAGTGGAAATTAGTTTCTCTAATATTCTCATACATTGTTAGTCACCACTTAATATGTTTGTATTATCGATCCAGTCACAAATGAGGGTCATTCGAACAGTGACATGGTCATTAAGACACTTATTATATTATTATATACTAGCATAAAACTTGTGAAGAATGTAAAAGGTTATATTATTTTCAAATTATTTTAAAGGAAGATCAAGCAGTGCCATTTCTAAAAAAATTAGATATTCGAAGAAATATTGATTGATAAAGTTTAAACATGTTTGTTGAATGCATTCTAAAATGTCAATTAATTATTTGTGACAGTACTCCTGTGAAGCTTGCTAACATTTAGCAGCTTCATAACTGACTGAAATGCAATGTAATGCAAAGACTGCAGCAACTTAGAGAAGTTAATATATACACTAGAAAATTAAAGATGCCGGCTAGCAAAATTAATAGGACCGAAAAGCGGATTGAGATTATCTGGCGGGAAGTCGGAGGGACATGGTCACTTATAGGTGGGCTCTACCTCCCATGGGTCCTCATGCCAATGACTACCTCAGGGGACAGTTCTATTTAAATAAAATTGAACACCTATATATGGACACCACATGGTGAGACCTTCCCTGTTATATTTCATTTCTTGTTCAACACCATTCCTCTCCTGATCATCTACGATTACGGTGAAATTTGTTTTCACACGTACGGTGCATGATAGGGTTGTGATGCATCAGGAAAGAAGTTTCCATTAGTGTATTTATCCACCAAGCTCGTCTATGCGAAGGTGCTCCAGATAAACTGCCAATCGCTCTTCGCTGCGAAGGCATTATCTCACGGCAAGTAAGCCCCTCAATAGGAGTAGTGCAGAAAAAGGAAGGTGAAAATGGCATCTCACAGAAAGGGTCTGGAGAAGTGATCATCAGATCTTTCACATGTGCAGAATTTCTCTTGTTCCTAGTAAAAGCTCAAGTTGATCTGCTATTTTCTCCTGTTCATCGAATCCTCGGAGGCTGTTCCACAGCCTTGATGACTCTGAACTTCCAAGTTATTATTTGGACACTTGATCACTCACTAGTATAGAAGCTATTTGTTAAAGTCACCTTGAAGATAAACAGCAACTTTATAGTTTGTCTTTGTTATCTGAAAACAAACAACTACTTTCGCAAAATCCATTTGGAGAATTATCGTTGTTTGGCTATTGGCACTGTGATATTTATTTGGTAACCGATCAAATACTGAGATTCAGTTAAGTAATTAAATCGAGTTCAGCTTCATTTTGACAAGTAATTCATGTTTGAGCTTCAGTTTGTTTATCAGTGGCTGAAATGCCAAAACAGAGAGTTATAGATCTAAAGTGCAAATATTCTGTACCGCAGAAACAAAGCCATGAAGGCTAATATCAAGCTAAGCGCCCAATTAAATACCATTCATAAACATGTGTATAGCAAAAATATGATACTTGTTCAGTTTCTTAATTTCTGTATCAATCAATTATTTGTGCATTTAGTTATTGGAAATCAGGGCATAACAGCATGAGGACCAATTCTTGGCATCTTGTATCTCCTCATTTGGTTCGCATGATCTATTTTGAAGTAGCTATTAGACACGATGTATACTAACTTTATGTTGAATAATAGAGTAACTATTGGCACCTCCTCATGGACAAAAAAATAGAGCTGGCAGTATATACTACCAGTAAATTATACTGTAGAAGTCATTTTTTTATAAAAATAGCACAATGGATCTATGGTGCCTAATCCATCTTTAGGCTCTGCCAAATCAAGTGTGTTTCATGTTGAAAAGCATGGCACTTGTGCTTGCAAGATCAAGCAATCAAACTTTCTAGAAACACTGAAACTGCACCAATTGATATATAGTAAGGCACCACATGTTAAAGACACAACTTCAATATTTCCAACCAACAAAGCCAAAACAATGATATAAAAAGCACACTGAATAGTGAATATTGTTCTTCTCCACGGCTACCACACCAAGCTATGGCTTTAATAGCTATGTACTCATACGCATGGCAGCCAATCCAATCTGGCGATAGGATTGCGAGGCATCAGGAATATAGACTCAACGAGGTAAACTTCGTTCTTCGAATAATGAGTTGTTGTGTTCCGGTGAGCGAGAGGCAGTACGGTCAGCCATGGATTGTCTCAAGGTTTTACTCTCCTGAGATGGTGAGCATGGCGGCGAGCCCCCTCTGTATCTCCCTCTGGAAGCTGGGAACGTTCTTCAGGATGTGACCCTCGAAAGCGCCGCTCAACACCACGACACCGTCCATGAAGTAGGCCAGAGCTGGGCAGCTGCACTGGGCCGCGATGGCGGTGAGCTCCCGGCAACACTGCTCCTGCACCAATTGGAGGTTGCTGCTGATGGAGCGAGTTGCGAGGGATCGCCAGGGTTGGAAATTTCGGTCATTTCGGTCACCTCCGATACGATATTATTTCGACCGAAATTTTTCAATTTTTTAATTTTTTCATGAATTTGGGTAATATTTGTTCAAATTCAACTAAAATTTACTCAAAATTTCAGAAATTTCGGATCGAAATTTCCGAAATTTCGGAATTTCGGTAACACCTGATACAAACGCCTCAACCGATAGAGTGAACCCTGGGGATCGCCATGCCCGGCTAGAAGTACGCCGCCACGCTGGCTGCCGCGGCGGCGAGCAGGAAGAGCAGAATGGCTGGGCACCATTCTTGAGCGGCTACTGCTTGTTCTTTAGAACATGGATGAGCTTTATATAAAGTGATTCGAGGGATGATTGTAGATGTGAATTGGTATACCTTTTGCTTTATTGAATGGAGTTTTGTGAAACTGAAATTTAGATAGTGCATCTGTTATGATGCAGCTTTGGTTTGGGTATATGTGCTTTCTGATTAAAGTCAGATTAAGCTGCACCAGAAATGCCAAACTCAAACCCAAAGGACTATTCTGGTACATTTAAAGCGATAAAATTAATATCAACAACTTGACTGGCATGGGCATCCATTCAAATTTTTTTTTTTTAATAATGCAAATATATTACATCCTGGCCTCTATCATAAGACACATAACTAATTAGTCCATGCTGAAATAAATAAAAGGAGTGGTGGAATAAATCCCTAGCTACCCTTAAAAATACAGCTGACATCCTAAATAAACCACATAAATTCTAATAATTAAGCCGATAAATGTTACGCCACCCATAATATAATAAAATTCCTTTAGCAATCGATTTCAAGAGTGAAGGACTACTACGCATAATATCCTACTCCTCCTGTGGTAGCATCATAGATCAATATTGGAGCCAGTTGGAACGCATAAAGATAACATGCATAAGGTTAGACAAATAAAATCATTTTTTCATATATCTTGGCACTCCCCTAATCCAATTGCCAGAAAAAAAATGGCGCTTTGAGGAGGGGGAAATTAAAAGAACAAAACTTGTTTCTCCATGCAAAATATGATGACAAAAAAATAAGTGTTTAATTGTCTCTGTATTTTGCGAAAACGACATTATTTGGTTCTCCAATTACTTTTAGCAAGGTTATCGTTTATCAGGATTACGTTTCTATGAAGAAACCATATAAATACTTTTTTTAAGCGGAATATTTTACTCCCATAGGTTTCTGTTATGTTATGAATCCTGATATTAGAATTCATTACCGCCGTGTACATAGAAGAAACAGAAAAAAATTTCTCTTCCATGTAACGACCGTACAAAACAGTCATTTTCATCTGATAGTATAACCGTGGCACGTTTACTGTTCGTAATGTGCAGTACAAGTAACTAGTAGGCACGTTTACAGTTGTAATTAAGCTCTTTGCATATTCTGTTCTTAATTTGCTCTGTGTTTTGGTTTTAGAAGTACCGGTTCTTAATACATCCGGTATGTTTGTGTTTTGGGGACTAGGATAAAATGTGAGTTCTCTATATGTGCTGACAAATCCATCTTTAGGCTTCCAAACCACGAGTGTTGTAAAACTCGGCATGCCTAAAAGATCAAGCAATCAAACTAGAAACACTGAAGCTACATTAAATACTGATAAGCTTGCATATGTTAATGACAGAAAATAAATATCTCCAACCAACGAGCCATAATAATGGTATATAAAGCACACTGAATAGTGTTCTTCTCCGCGGCAGCCATACCACACCAAGCTATGCCTTTACCAGCACATTTTGACAAGTACTCATTCGGCAACCAAGCAAATCAGGCGATAGGATTGAGAGGCACCAGGACTATAGCTTCATCCAGACAAAATCCGTTCTTTGAATAATGAGTTGGTGTGCTCTGGTGAGCTCGAGGCAGCACGGTCCGCCATGGATGGTCTCGAGGTTGCAATATCCTAGGTTGATGAGCATGGCGGTGAGCCCTCTCTGCATCTCCCTTGGGCAGCCAGGGAAGTCCTCTAGGAGGCGTCCCTCGAATGCGCCGCTCAACTCCACATGCTATCCATTGTGAAGTAGGGTAGCGCAGTGCGCGTGCATCGTAGTGGTTTTTTGTGGTTCGGGTCGGGATCACTGGATCGCCATGCCTGGCTAACAGTACATCCCCGTGCTGGCTGCCGCAGTGAGAATGGACAGCACAATGCTGCTAGAGAACAGCTCTTTGCTACCGGTTCGTAACCCCCTTTATTACCGGATGTAGCAACCGAGACAACAAAACCGAGACTAAAGATCTCGATTTGAAGGAACCGGTTGGTAACACCAACCCGGACTAAACACTGCTGCACAAACCCTTTGTATCCACGGTTTGCAACGAGAGATTTGATAATTTAACACTCTTTTCAATGGGTTTCGATTATTTGACATCCTGGTCCACTTTTATTCACTCAGATGGTCCCATATGTCATCCTCACAAATGTCATTAAAGTAATTGGACAACGAAAAAAGTGTCAAATTATCAAATTTTTCGTTTGCGACCCCCTTTAGTGCCAGGTAGCAAAATGGGGCTACGAATCCGAGACTAAACATGGACATCTTTAGTCTTGATTAAAATAACCGGGATTAAAAATCATATTTAGTCCCGGTTTGTAACACCAATCGGGACTACAATCTTTAATCGATCCCAGTTGATGTTACAAACCGGGATAAAGTTTTTTTCTTTTTCTTTTCATTGTTAGTTTTTTTCCTTTTATCTCATTGTTTTTTTTTTTGCTGCTTGCATCTACTGATTTCAAGCACCGTCACCCCCAAATCCCCACAAATCATGCACATCAAAATCATTAATAATATACAGGACCATCCACGATCCACAAATCATTCACAAAATCATCCCCAAATCTAAAAAAAATTACAAAAAAAATATACGAATCATCGTTCACAAAATCAAAAAAAAAAATCACAAATCCACCGGCCGTGCACCGGCTCCCGGCCTCCCTCATCTACCGGGCTGCAGCCTAAGCCGTCGCCCGGCTGCCACCGCCGCTATAGTCTCATGCACCGCCGCGCCCGCATCCTCCTGCGCCTCCGCGGCCACTTCCGCGTGCGCCGTCATGGCCGCATCCCACCCGTCGGCTCCCCTCCGGCAGAGGGGAGGAGGAGTGGAGGAGGAGAAGAAGATAAGAAGAGTGGATCGGGAGGAGAGGGGAGGGGAGGAGGAGTGGAGGAGGAGAAGAAGATAAGAAGAGGCTGGCCTCTTCTCCTGCGCGTGAGGAAATAAGCAAGAAAGAGAGCGCCGATCGTGGGGAGGAGATAAGGAAGAGAGAGATTGAGAGCGAGAGATGCCTATCATGGGGGTTAGCCCGGTTGGTATCACCAACCGGGATTAAAGACCTTTCTTTAGTCCCGGCTGGTAAAAAAGTACAGCTAGGCTTTATAACAGTCCCTGTTTTTTAAGGAATCGGAGCTATTGTGGAATTTGGCCGACCCGCCAAAGATATATAGTTTCTTCAGTAGTGAAAGATCCTAGTACCAGTTGATAACATCGACCGGGAGTAAAGATATATTTACAAACTAGGGCTTTTAGAAGTACCGGTTCTTAATACATCCGGTATGTTTGTGTTTTGGGGACTAGGATAAAATGTGAGTTCTCTATATGTGCTGACAAATCCATCTTTAGGCTTCCAAACCACGAGTGTTGTAAAACTCGGCATGCCTAAAAGATCAAGCAATCAAACTAGAAACACTGAAGCTACATTAAATACTGATAAGCTTGCATATGTTAATGACAGAAAATAAATATCTCCAACCAACGAGCCATAATAATGGTATATAAAGCACACTGAATAGTGTTCTTCTCCGCGGCAGCCATACCACACCAAGCTATGTGCGTGCTAGGTGACGTGTCAACACTGTATCGCTAGCACTGTAGCTATACGACAAAATTCAGTAAGTGGAAATGGAAAGCAGAGAAACACTACAGTTACCAGCAATTTTTCTCCTCTATATCTTCTTCAATATAAGTGTGTACAAACAGAATGCCGAACTCATAAATAAGCAACACTACGACCTGTATCCAGTGGTAACTGCTGCACACACGCCGTGCCGTTTACCTCAGATTTCTATTTCAGCTGCTGACAAAAAAGATTAAATGGAAACATATATGGTGGGCGAATTGGACCATTTGCTATGAGTTATACAAAATCTAATCTATGTTAAACACTTCTTACCATCAACTTGAGGCCGGTATTATTTGTCTACATAGTAATTTATCGTAATCTGCAAAACCACTCCCAATCATATATTAAACTAAATACACTACAACAAGATATGGTTAAAACCTTCGTGGCTTTCAACACACATACAAAAGTGTAGATGATCAACAATAGCTAGTACCAATTAACCATGTGATGAAATACTCGAGAACTTCTCATACTGTTGAGTGGACATTGAAGACAGTTAATAAGGAACAATTAAGGCGTGTCCATTTCATATATAGTTGATCATCATTGGGTGTTGTTAAGTCATCAATTTTCAACAATTTACAATGCTCATATACAATAACTAGAAAATAGCAGCCTGTTGAGTGAGCATGTTTAGGTTCGGAGGCACCGAAACATATATGCTTGAGCAACGAATCCTATGGACTCTTCTTCGCAGATTAACCGCTCTGGAGATGGAATCCGTGTGCTTGTAGTCAGCAGGGCCTAGCAACTTTCGTAAAACACTGCAATGGAATACTTAGAGAGTTTTAATTTTGCCCACCAACCCTCAAGCTGCCAAATGCGCTCCCCTATGAAACCGCACGAGGCATGACTCCTCTTCAAGCAGTTGCTACCCTATTTGGCTTTGCCCATCTAACTGCAGTACGGCGTCCTGAGGAAGCTAACAGTATGAATTTGGTAGATGCCAATTAGGTAATTGCTACTTAGAGTATGATAAGTTCAGTTTTGTGGTATTTCAACCTTAGCAAATTTTTGTATAATTAATAAAAATTGCAATGCAACAACCAACATGCTATTACCCTTACCACATCTACCATTTTTTATTCAGAATTTTCCATCTTAAAACTAATACCAAATTTAATAAAGCATCAAATCAAACACTAACCAAATTTACTTTACCCTCCGAAAATATGATAATTACCAAGTGGTAAAAAGAATTCATGTAACAAACCAACACACCCGTAGTTTGGCTTTGTATGATAAATGGTGGCAAGTGGACAGCGTACTTCCTTCTGTTGTTTGAGGTGGTTGGTTTTTGTGATTTTTATTGAAAATTAGTATTTAGGCGACTGACCTGATCATGATCCAAGTTAAGGTAAAATCTAATAGCGATTCTAGGAGTCTCCCAATCGGAAATCCATGCACTGTTTTCGGTAAAAGAAAAGAGGGTATATTACATTGGCAATTAGTCCTGTAGCCAATATTAACACCTAAATTGGCCCTACTTAAAATAGGAAACATGACAAATTTAGATAGACCCGTACTGCGGCACGAGGCTGATCTAACTGGCAGCCTAGGGCTGCAGACCGAAAGCAAAACACATCCCTATTTGTTTACATCGACTCTGCTAGCCTGTTTGAATTACTAAACCATCTTTACCAGGGATTTTTCTCAAGGTTGAGATGGTTGACGATCCATTACCTATGGGTTTAGGTGATCTGGATCATATTGCGATATGGCAAAAGGCGTCAACAGCATAACAGAGAAACTACCACTTCCGGTTTAAAAAAAACATGAACGACCATTGGACCGCTATTGGAAACACATGACTTTGTGAATTCTCTCCCTTTCTTTATTGAACACAGATAGATCTCAAACCTACTCAACCTGCAATTCACACATTTGTTCTTGATAATTTGGCATATTGTCTCAGTGGAAACTTAAGTTTTTCTCTAATATTCTCTACATTGTTAGTCACCACTTATATGTTGATTATCGATCCAGTCACAAATGAGGTCATTAACAGTTGACATGGTCATAAGACACTTATATATTTTATATTACTAGCATAAAACTTTGAAGAATGCTAAAAGGTTATATTATTTTCAAATATTTTAAAGAAGATCAAGCAGTGCCATTTCTA
>CM020178.1:37097075-37107500 GCA_009805545.1 Oryza longistaminata
GGATAGGCGCCGGTTTTATAATTTATTATAGGTGCCGGTTTTTAATTAACCGACACCTATAATATGTTAAAGGTGCCGGTTTTAATTAACCGACACCTATAATATATTAAAGGTGTCGGTTTTTTTTTAAAAAACCACCACCTATACTATAGGTGTCGGTTTTTCTTTAGAACTGACATCTATAATTGTTTAAAGGTGTCGGTTTTATGTGTTTTCAGTCTACAGAGGAGGAAAAAGCATTATAGGTGCCGGTTTTAGTTATTCCGGCACCTATAGTGCCGATCTCTATAGGCTTTTTTTTAGTAGTGTCTAATCCATGCATGCAAATCAAAAGTGGAGTAACTCGTGAACCAGAGGACTTATGTGCTCGCTATTGGTAAAATGAAGCACCGAGAAGAAGCCGGAGAGAATTTTTTAGAGGACATTTGACACTGTGTGGTATTCTAATCCATGCAAATCAAAATGCTGCAGTAGAGGATTCATTCCAGATGCCTCGTATGTTGAAAATATAAGCATATAATGATTTACTTTATTTCATAAATAAATCAAGACATTGCAGACGTAAACTAGCATAAACGCATTATAAGATCTATACATATAAACTAGACAGTAAACAATGAACAGATTGAATATGGGCAACATGCTGAACAACACCGAGGGTATTAGAAAACCGACTACTCAGCAGGAATGACTCGCGGTTGCGTGTGTTGATGATAGCGCGCAGCACGCGAGTGAAGAGGAAGATGAGCTGTTATGGCCGAACATAGAGTAGTCGCGCGAAGCGCTTCCCAAAAACCATATTGCCGCCTTCTCCCGATGCAGGACGTCGAAGATGAAGGTTCCGAAGACCTGCTCTCCCGATAGCCAGTAAACGCTGCCGAGCGGGATGGAGTAGACTACGAGCGACGGTGCAATACCGAGGAAGAGGCAAACCCTAAATTGATTTCGTGTGTGTTGTGTAGAGGCGGCGGCTCGACTTATATGGATATATCAGGAAAATTTTCAAATCTAACTCTAGTCTACAATATCACATAAAAACAAAATAACTCATGAAACCTAGAATAGAAGCATATCTACGTAAGTATTTCGCCTACAAAATATGCAGAATTAGTACTCCGGTGGTTAGTTTGCACCATCTGATCACTAGAAAAGATCCTAAAATAGCCACATTATATGTAATATGCTACAAATATCTTCTTTCTTAGCACAATTGGCACGCAAATCAAACATGTTGGTAGACAACTAGCTAGCAAGGTCAAAATTTCGAGGGATTCCCTACATAATGGTTGGCTGCTTGCTTTAATAAACAAAATCAGGTTCAGTCAAATGTTTGGCATGCCACTGAAAACAATCCTCATGTGCTCTAATAAACCTGAAATTTACTCGAAATATACTAACGAAAGCCCCACTGTTTCTTCCATCTAACATGATGTTTGGAGGTGAGTTTCGGCCAAACCAAAATTATATTTTGTTGCAGCTTAAACAAAATAGCACCCGAGAAACCTCACCGGTGCTGAAGCCAATGAACATTTTCTCGAGACCCAAAGACATGTCCTTGTAGTTCTTGTAAGTTTTGAGGTCCCCCGTCCTCAGATATGGTGCACCATCCATGCTAACCGTCGTGTTCCTCTGCGTCGACTCCGGACACCAACACAAGGTGATCGATCTTGCCTGATGCTGTAATTATATATTATAACATATGCTTTCCTGGCTGATCAATCTTTGAGGTCTAGATTAATTGGGGAGCCGCTCTTTGATCATTTAATATGTGTGTGTTTTGAAATGGGGAAATTTTGGTAATTTTTTGTTCTGAAATGTATGCTGAACTTGATCTTTTCAGGAAAGATTAATTGTAAATTATGAGTTGTTGTGTTGATGGATTGGAGTAGCAGAAGATGAGTTGTGAATATCCTATTAGTACTAGATGGGTACCCCGCGCGTTGCCGTGGGATATCTGTATCATAACAAAGTGTTATTCTTGCTTTAAGGAAATAATATGGAAAAGAGACATGAATGATTTAGTCCAAATAGACTACAGGAAACCTTGATAGCAAAAAAAAAAAAGGCAGGCACATTCAGAATTATACATTCAGTTGATCTCGAAGAAAAGTGGACAAAATTATCTTCAAGTTAGTGAGATGTCCCGTGCTCTAGCCAATTGTAATATAGAACTTCCGTCTTCGATTCCTTGCATTTCACATCAGTTTCTGCTTTTGTTTTGTTTGGCTGGATAGTTCGATTGTGGCATCCACCCAGCTTACTCCAGCATGGCGGCGCTCCCCTACTTCGATGAGATAGATCCCTCCACCATTGATGTCCTCCTAATCACCCAATACTTATTCCCCCTCATTCTCTTTTCACCCTTTTTCTTTTCTTTACCCCTTCTGTGCTTAACTTCGCCCTTCAAATTTGCAGCTTTCACTTGGACCATGCCGCTTCTCTGCCCTACTTCTTGGAAAAGGTAATGTTTTCACTGTTTTCTTCTTTGACAGTGAGTGCTCGTTCTGATGCCATTCAGTATCCTCAAGTTTTGCTCTGGTTTTATTTGCAGACGACATTCGAGGGGCGCGTGTTCATGACCCATTGCCACAAAGGCCATTTATAGGCTACTCCTTTCCGATTATGTCAAAGTCAGCAAAGTTTCTGTGGAGGATATGCTGTTTGACGAGCAAGACATTCTTCGTTCCATGGATAAAATTGAGGTATCTTATCTCCCTGAATGGATTTAAATTGCCTACATAGAACTTGATGCAATCTGAAATCTGAACTTGATGGTGCAGTTCTGTATATGCCACGAACCTGTATATTCCATGAATCTGAAACAATATGAGGATGCTGAATGCAGTAAATCTGGAAAGTTTCTTTTCATGATGTAGACCTGTTACAAATAGCAATATTATTTGATTGCAGTTTCTAGAATCATAGAATAGGGTATGTTTTTGTTGAATGACAGTTGGACAGCTGCCTCATATTTATTTTGTGGTGTAATCTGAAAACTGAAAAATGTGGAGGATGTGGATGTGCAAGATGTGAATGTAATATTCTGTGATTTGTGTGGAGGATGTGGATGTGGAAGATGCGAATATAATATTATGTCATTTTTGTGTTTCAGGATATATTTCTATTGGGCCATTTTTTTTTTTTTGGCTTTTATTATTGTAGGTGCCGATTCTTTATAAGAACCGACACCTATGTGGTGAATAGAAGTGTCGGCCTTTACCCCTTATAGGTGCCGGTTATTTGAAGGAACCGGCACTTATAGTACCATATAGGTGTTGGTTCTAATGATAGAACCGGCACCTATAAAATTATTGGTGTCGGTTTTGATCATTGGTGCCGACCAAAAGGTATCGGGCCCGAAACCGACACCTATTGGGCCATAAGAACCGGCACTAATGGGTATTTTTGTAGTAGCGAGAACAGCACAGCAGTCTAATGAACCTAATTAATGCGCGTAGAAAAACAATCATTCCATTAATTTTTTTTGTTTTATAACACTATGAATCTGTTTTTTAAAAAAGATAAAGTAAGATTTTTATGGCTCTTAGCCATCAAGATACAAAACATGAAGTGCAATACTGTGTATATAAAGAAAGGCGCAGTAAAAACACCTGCATATATACTCCCTCTGTTTCAAAATGTTTGACACCATTGACTTTTTAGCACATATTTGACCGTTCGTCTTATTGCTCCACATTGTTCCTAGTAGTAACAATTGACAAGACTTACAGGACTGTGACACAGTTTCGTCACATATGGGGCTGGGCAAAGCAGCGTGGGAGGAGAAAAAAACAAAATTATGCATCAACAGAAGCCACATAGGTAAAACTAACAATGTCTATTGGTAAAAATGTACAGATTTACGAAACAAAACATCTAGCAACAATCCATGCATACAAACTTTATAAAAAATATTTCTAATAAGTAATGACCTTCTCCAATCTCAGATGATTCACATTGCTAGCGTTCACCTTATAGATGAATATCCTACCTCTGCCCTTTTCAGCTTGGAATTCCTCGGGAATCAAGTAATAATACCAGGTTGAATTTTATATTGACAATGGACTATTATTTGCCATATATTTCAGAAAAAAGCTGTGAGCAACGGCATCATACATGTTAACTGTTTCAATGTGCAAGATGTCTAAAATGACAGGGGAAGTCTACCAGTTAGCTGACGTTAATAATCAAATCTCTATAACTTCGCCACTTTCTTTGCCACTTTCTTTACTATAGTCCCTCTTAGACTTTTTTCTGAGAAACACAAACTTTTTCACGTCTTTGTATCTAGAACTGGGGAGGTAGCTCCCTCCTAGATTTAAAAAAATCATCCCAATATTATATAAGTTAAGTTGTGTAAAAGAGATTATATTTCACAGGCTTATAGCGGTACTCCGGCTGATTTGCTTCTTTCCCAGCAAATTAGGTTACTGGTGCCGTCTTCTCCTTCATCTATCTCTCAGTTGTTATCATTTCCACGCTACAAAACATGCTTGAGTCAGTGCTACCACTGATAAGGAAATTGAAATTGGCATCATAACATAATACTAAGGATGGGCTGCAATAAATTTAAGGTACTTGAAATGCACCTAGTGGAGGCTGTGGAGAGCCTAGCCTTAGATATGAGCATTTTGTTTTGTATACCTCTCTGCCAAGGAGCTCACTTTTTTTTTTCCTCTGGAAACAAAGGCTGACTTTGGTGACAGAAAAATCAGAAGCATGTACTGGAAAGCAATAATCCCTCTAGATGAAAAATGAACTGGCTGGATAGCAAAAAATATACAAGTTCACTATTCACCTGGTGTTTGATCACCTATTACTCATATTTTCCATTCTTACCCCTTCTTCTTATAGCTCAATCTCTAAATTGTAAACTCCACCCGCAGTCCCTACCAAAACAATAAATCACCTAATTTATCCATCCAAAACCAACATTTGATAAGAGAGTTACTATTTTCTAGACATGGTTGCTGCAGCTTCAGTTCATTCTTGGCGACATCCTGTTGGTCTGCAGGCTGCCACTGGTACTCCTTTATCCCACAAGCTGGCAGGGCTAATTAACCCCCAACGGCCACTCGTCATTGCTAACAACGTGGCCTCTAGGCGTTAGTCTAAAATTCGTTGGAGTGGGTGAGCTAGACCGGGTTCCCCTATTTAAGTAAAATTCCCCAACTGGTGAATCGTATAAAAATCCTAAATACACAATCAGAAATAATACGCAGGCAGCAGCAGCTGAACCAAGCGGAACAAGCGCACAGAAACCGAAACCAGCGATAGGAGCCAAGGGAGAAAACCCTTTTTTTTTCCCCAACGTTTTTAAACCCCTTGAGCAGTAACCACTGGAAGCCCAGTTCGCAGCTGCACTCCTGTCGTTTCACGCGGATCGCAGTGGAGTTTGCCAAGGGCAGCGATGGATCCACGGCTCCGATGGTTGGCGGTTGCAGGACGAGTAGGGAACCGCGTGCGAGCGAGGAGTTGAGGAGGCAAGCGGGGAAGCACGCGGCGTGGTGAAGCGCGGAAACCGCCGCGCGAGGGAACCCGCAGTGGGGAAAGCGCGGGCAGTAGTGAGCACGGAGTGGGGGGAGGGGCCGTGGGATGCGCAGGACACGGGTGTGGGGAGGGAAGCCGCAACGCCGGTGGGGAGGCACGCGTCGCGGGTGGAGCCGGGGAGGAGGCGCCGGACGGTTTGGGAAAGACGGTAACGAGCGCTAATCGATCGCTTATTTTTGCTTGTAACCGCTGTTTACTCGAGGTATGAGATGGTAGTGGGTGGATCACTAAGTTTGTAGCTGCTGATCCAACTTTAATATAAGCATGACATAATAGATCTAAGGATCAGGAAGGACAGCTGTTCGATTGAACTCGTACTTACTTTTATAGTAGCTATAAGATGCTGGCGAGCACGAGACAGTACGGGCCAGTAAACCCCACTGCATTGCTCCTTCAGGCAGCCAGGGACGGTCCTCCTAGGAAATGCCTGCGATATCTTTGATCTATTTACAATATAACATACCAATACGAAGCGGTATGCTTATAAAAGGATTCGATCTATAATCGAATCACATATATGTGTGTTACCTGAGATTGCCAGTGTGTTACTAAGATAGAAAGGTGGAGGATATGTGTCTATATATACCGCGTATACATATGCGTTGGGTCAATTGGGACATATTGCTATAAGAATATACCAAATCTTTAATTTTACAGTTCTTACCATCAGAAATGATGGTGTTTTATTTTTGAATAGAGATGAAATTGCCAAAATTTTTATAGCAATATTTATACTACTAAAAGTCCATTAAAACTTCCTAAAACGCTCTCAAAGCCGCCAGTTGGTGCTCCTACAAAGCTCCTAGGCCGCCCGTGGCTCTGATTAAATCTAACGTCATTTTCACTTAAATTGGTGGGCCGATATTTTAGCACCATTAGACAATTATATAATTTAAAATCCCACCCCACCCCTACACCCCACCCACCTCCTACTTACCGTACGTCACATCCGCTCAAATCTGTCCATCTACCCCATACCCCTCCTCTCATATTCTCATATTCCTATTTTACAGCGATCAATTCAGATAAAAGGAATAACAGTTAGATAAGTTCAAGTTAAAATTGCTATTAATTTTAATCCATTATTTACTTGATTCCATGGTTTTGATTGGTTTGAGTTTAGAATGTTATTTGCTCGAAGGTCTTTACAAACACAAAATATACAATCAACTTTAAAAAAATCCGGAAATAAAACTTTTAAGAGAAAGTCAAAATCATAAAAAAAATCACCTAAATATACGTATTTATGTACAGTGGAAAAACTTACTACATACAACTGAAGAAATGTGAAGCCTTACCTACTATTCACCGTCAGGAAGAAAAAAAAACTACCCACCAGAATTTAACCATTAAAATCAATAAGCCAAAAAAAAACAAACGTACTTTAGTACCCATTGTAAAAAAAAATGATGATATTTAAAATATATTACTATTATTTATGATAAAACATTATTACTTATAAATTTACATAAATATCACGTCGATTTTCATTTAATTGGGTAGACCCGATTAATGATTTAGAAACATTAGATATAGCATGTCTAAAAGTCCATTAAACATCCCAAAAAGTGCTCCTAATTCGCCCATATGAATCCTACAAACGCTCCTAAGTTGCCATGTGATGCCTGTATAAAAATAGTTGAAATTCTTTAAAAAATCTAAAAATAACCAAAACATATTTCATGAAATTTGGACCCATTATTTACAACCATAGATAATTTTCAAGAAAAAATTCCTCTCCTAAACCCGGGCCCACCTAGCCTGATATGTATAAGTTACTTGTTTTTTTACAAAAACGAAACGTACGTATGTATGTACGCCTCCTCTTCCTTTCAATTCATTTCTCCAATTTCAAACTATTCTTTCTCCTATTTTCATTCCTTATTAGATTGATAAGCAATAATTTTGTGTTAAACAATTAAGCTTCTAAATCACACAACTAATTTCTGCATCCGCCGTAAATCTTTAGATTATTTATAACTAAATTTACTGTCGAAAACCATATTCACTACATTTACCTTTGAAAAAAATTGCCAGTTTGTTTAGATTTCCTGAACTTTGCGTGCCCTTCAAGCAATTATAAAAAACATATAAATAATGATAATAATATAGATTTATCATCATACATAACTTCATAATAATTAAATTAGGTCTACAATCATAAAGTAAATGGAATATACTATGAGTAATTTTCCAAAATAGTTTGTTTAGAAAGGCAAAAACCTATGCAAAAAATAAGGCAACTATTAACATCTAACTCACACAACTAATAGATTCATAAACTTATGTCTTTAAAGACATTAATTTGATTATTTTACATTAAAGACCAGAGGAATGCTTTAAAATGCTTACTCGTCCCATTATAACATGTAGAATAAGTTCAAAATAACATTATTAGATTTGTAGTGTTCGCTATTTTAATATCTACTGTAAATACTGGGAAAAGACAAGTAAAGGATATATTTTTAAGCAATAAATAATCATTTTTCAATTTTTAGTTAAAAACGAATTGCCAACTAAAACCACATACAAACCCTGTAAAAATAATTATTAAAATTATATGCCCACGCGCAATCTCTTCCCTATCAACTCTCTCTTCCTCTTAAATCATAATTGTTAACTTATTTGAATTGTTGCTTTATTTTTAATTAAATAGATTAATTATAATATCCCATGATACCCATATTTCACTCTATTAAAAATGAAAATACGGTTATATTAAAACATAGACGCCGTTCCTTTGCCATGTTAACCAAATAGAAAAAAGACAATACCATTAATACAAATGAAATAAGTATTATAGTATCATAAATCATGGTTAATTCCTCTTGCGCCACTTAAAGGCGTCCGTGTTACGCCTTATAAAATAAAAAAAAAAAAAAAAACTTTTTACAAATTGGAAGAAAAATCATCTGGGCTATTCAAGTTTCCACTCAAGTAGGTAGATCCATTATTTCAACCAATTAAGTAGATATACTTCTTGAGAAAATCTTAAGCCTCAATGTGTTACGTTTTAAAAATCTAGAAACAAATAACAAAAATGGTGAGAAAAAAATAGATCATCGGTTTTTACTTAAATATTAGATTAAAATAGAAAAAAAACACCCTCCACTCGCCCTCCCCAAACATACGCGCAACCAACGGCACTTACTCGTCCTTTGCTTCTCGGCTTCGAGCTCTCCACCTCTCCCCTTCCTGTTTATGGATAGCCAAAAGTAATCCAAAATATTTAAAACATGCATAAATTGCAAGCTATGCATCTGGAATTTAATCTAAATATTGTTCCTGTATTTATAATTAAAATAATGATTTAAAAGATCCAAAAAGCCTATATTTTGAACTGGTATAAAATATAAATAAAGCAGGTAATAGAAAATATAATAAGTTCTTAAAAAATTGGGTTCTTACACTTTCACTAAAAATTTGGACCAACCATTGCATGTTCCATTTTCATAACAATTTTTAAAATGCGTAGACAATTAATGGCCCTTACATCTATCCTATATCATAGCATTATGACTTTCTCCACATATTTTTACATATATAAACCAGACTAAGGTTACAGTATATAGTTCTTTGAAAAGTTATATGTTTGTATTACTATTAAAATTAAAATTTTGGATTCATGTTAACTAGCGTATATTCTTTGAAAAAAGGATAGTCATTAGATCGCACCAATCAGAGAAGCGAGGTATAATGAACATGGTCTTTATAAATTTATATGTAAGAATAATGTAACAACTTGCATCAACTTTAACCCTAACTAGAAGGAGAACTACTTGATGGCTACAAATAAAAACATACTCCCTCCCCATTCCATAAATAAGGTACAAACCACTTTTGTAGATGTTCCCATAAATATAACGGCATGCATGCATGTAGCAATTAACTATGACCCATTCTCTGGATGTAAATTATTACTTTTATAATCCTCACTTCATGTTCTCTAATTTTATTGGAGCATTGCATTAATATATTAGGATGATCCAAAACTATAAGATGATAATAATTATTTCTTGGTTTTTGTTTAGGGGGGTTATGCTTATATTTGGGAAAAAAAAAAAAATGGAGGGCAGTATTTATTAACAATTATAGTTCTTGAGAATTTGTAAAGAAAAAAGCATGTAAACTATTCTATTAAAAAAATAGCCCCAAACACCTACTTCTAATTTACACTGATTTGTTAGACATGTTTTTCAAACAAACTGAATCAAACTTCCTTCTATAATATTAAAGAGATCATAGCATAATTATTTATACAGATGTATTAAATATGATATATTTTTAAACCTAACAAATATCTTGGAAAAATTATCAAAAGCAAAATGCCAAAGAACAGCGGAGGCTTCACCTGATTGTGGTTCTTATTCAAATAAAAAAAGGGTACTTTTAAAACATAAAGGTGTCAGCCGATTGATTATTCTGTTTATATATATATTTCAAACGCAATGTACAATCGGGTTGGAAAAATTTCGGCGACCATTTCAGGACCCCTCGATACGATATTATTGGGCCAAATTTTTATTTTTCATGAAATTTTGCGTACATATTTGTTCCAAATTTCAACTAAATTTTATTCAAAATTTTTGCGACCGAAATTTTCGGGTTGATGCCCTATGAAATCGGCTAAATCGAAAAAGTTAATTTTCATATGTACAATACGATGCCCGCGCGAATGCGTGGGGTACTTTCCTAGTTTTTAAGATAGGTAATATTTGCAATGATGCATTATATAAACCAGAAACCCAACATTCTCTACAACAAGATACGGCTATAATGTTTATGGTAAATGTTTATGGGCTTTTTCAGACAACAATAAACAAAAGGTTGTAGATGATGCATTCCAAGCGTCCCTAAGATTAAAAACATCACATG
>CM020178.1:37107525-37131960 GCA_009805545.1 Oryza longistaminata
ATAGGAGGACATACTACTCAACCAACATCTCATATACAGTTGGAGTGCACATTAAAGACGGTTAATAAGGAACTCAAAGACATGTCCACGTTCATATATATGTGAACATGCACCACAGGGTGTTTGAATTCATCCAATTTTCAGAACACATATACACATTCTCGCAACTATATAACTAGAACCAAGAAAATCAACATGTTTGAGTGAGCTTTGTATAGGGTTAGGATGCACTGGGAACCAAACTTGTGCTGGATGGCACGAAATCCTATGGCCTCTGTCTATCTGCAGATAACTGCTCGGGACATAGAATCCATGATTAAATTGTGCATCAGGGAATGCCTAGCGATTGGTATCAACACTGCAATTGAAATTAGAGAGAACATGGCAGCACCAACCCTCAAGCTTGCTAATGCCTCCCTGTGACAGAGCAACGTAGTACACACTTGCTCACAATCAGGTTGTTTACCCTATTGGCATTGCCCATCTAATGCGTCGTCTCAAGGAAAGAACTAAGCTAGTCCAGACAAGCAAAACAGAGTATGTGAAGACAAGCCTATTTGTTGAATGCATGAAAGTATATATAGCACTAGTGTGGACTCTGAGTTTTTTTTTTTCAGACTAATTTTTTGAAGGGAAGTTTCAGGTGTCTAGCCTAATGTCCGTTCAGACAGAACTCCTTCAATTTATATTCAAAGATTTTATTTAAATTGCACATTGTTAATGTCTTATTTATTTGCATATTGGTCTCATTGGAAAATCAATCCCTCCAATTTCACAAAATATATGTTTCATACCACAGTCACCACTAGCACTTATGTTGCATACTTGATTGTGAAAGAGACGTATTGAAGGAGAAATGAACTTCTCAATAGTGATCATTGTCGGTCGGTGTTCGTGGTTTTTCCGCAAAAGGTTTTTGTCAGAGAAGTGGGAACAAGGGTTTCCACTCCCTTGGATGCTCACCCCGAGCCCCACCTAGGTTGTGTTCTTTGCTCTATGTTCCCAACCCCTCTCCCTCGTATTTTGCACACACGCTTTTCAAACTAGCTACTAAACGGTGTGTTTTTTGCTAAAACTTTCTATACGAAAGTTGCTTAAAAACTCATATTGATCCTTTTTTAAAAAAAAATAGCTAATACTTAATTAATCATGTGCTAATAGATCGCTCTGTTTTCCGTGCGGGAGGGATTTGCTCCCAACCAGAAGTAACGAACAGAGCCCTAGGGGTGAAGGGAATGTTGGCGCATGATGTGAACCGCTACCCTGAGGTAACCAAGGTGACCAAAGGATGACGGTTCCCTGAGGATAAGTTTTTGGAACCTCGAGGCCCCGCGGACAGCCATAGGACCCATGTTTCTCCCCGGAGTAATCCATTTCTCATTAAGGGGAATTGATTGATTCCCGTGTGTTTCTTTACCTCGATCGTCATTTTGATTTAATGGTAGAGCGATACAAATCCTACGGACAGATCACAGGCGACGTGGGCGAGTGGCTATGCACGCCACCTCTCATGTGCCCACATCGACTTGAAGAAAAAGGTGGGTGACGCGGCGTGGCCTCAGCGATCGATCATTCCACGGGTCCTCCTTCACTTAATTTTGTGGCAGCTTTGAGCATCTATTTTTATAATACTGCTGCATATAAGGGACTGAAATACAACATATATTGCAATGAATGCAAGTAGCCAGGAAAATAAGTAGAACCGATGAGCATATATAGAGAGTTAGAGAGAACAGTGATCACCATATACATATACAACTATTTGAATACAATTGCATAGCTACCTAGGCACCACATGAGAACACACAAGCTTTGCTCTTGTTCAATACATTTCTTCCGTGATCATCATGTGTACAGCTAGCCATCCAGAATTTTGTTGTGAACCAGTATATGATAGGCTTAGGATGCATCAGAAAAGAAGCTTCCATTAGTGTACTTCCCCAAACAAGCTCTTATTGGCCAAGGCGGTAAAAGAAAAAAGAAGTTACTAGATCTAGTTTAAATGGAATGGGCAGATAATGGATGCTCTAGTGCTTTTGGTCTCGGAAGCCTGGAAAAAAAAGTAATTTATAAGCAATGCTGATGAAGTATTTAGAAAAACACACATTTTTTAAAACATGACACAAATTATCCGCCCAATAATACATAATTTTTTGTCCGGTTTTGGCTAAAGATAAATATAGACATGACTCCATAGAAAATTTAAGTGAAGTTGGATCTCATGGAGCAGAGGACCTTGATAAATTTGGAAAGGGCTAATTTGAAAAGTTGATTTAGTGTATGGGCCTGTTTGGTTGAGGACAATTAATGCTGCCACACATTTTTTTACTAAGGTGACTAAGTTTAGTCTTGCCACACTTTTGTGACAAACAAAATGACAAGCATAGGTAAAGTTAGACAAGATAATAGAGTGTATGACATGTAGATCAAGTGGCCAAGGGTTAGGCAAAGTGGATTTTTGGTATGAACCAAATACTACCTGCTAAACTATAATTTATCTATGGTAAGATGTGGCAAAATTTAGTTACAAACCAAACAGGCCCTATATCTATTCTACAACTAGTTTGCTATAAGTCATAAAGTCAAGGGACTTCATTGTAAATTTTAAAAAGTTCGAGTGGATATGTAGCTGAGATAAGCCTCCAGCAAGTTCTGCCCCAGCCTTGAGATACAGTTCCCATGTAACTGTTGTACAGTTCATCTATGAATATATGTTGAAATTACTTTGTATTTGTACTATATACATACTTTATGAAATTATGTTTTTCCTTATATGCACGTGGTTGAACAATTGAACACTCAATCAACTTGATCGTTATCATCTTGATGTTTTTGTTAGCACTTTAGTGCATATCTTTTAACTGAACTTCAATCAACATGAAACCATTAAGGAGGTTCTTCTGGATCTTTATTTTTTCTCAAGAAGTTTTCAGCAGTAGTCCGCATGAGGGCTTTCACATATGCAGAATTTCTATTGTTCATAGTCAAACTGCAATTATGTTGTTTTTCTCTTTGTCCTCGAATCCACATAGGCTCTTCCAAATTCCTATTTACTAATTTACATGTACTCTGTGGTCCTCAAATTCTTGTTTGGACACTTCAAATCAGCTGGTGTAGAAGTTCTTTGTCCAAAATCATTTTGAATATATATATATAAACAGAAATTTCATAATTTGATTTCTTTCATTACAAACACTAATGCACATTCACCAATCATTTCTAATCATCACAGCTGGCTCGGCTTGAGCTAACAGTAGTTGAATACTAATTGCTGGTTTATACCAAGTTTGGGCAGTCCGGCAAATTAATAATGCCTGGTATCATCATCTTAGGATGTCTCCCAATCGCGCAACATCTGATCCAAACACTGTGATATATACCCACCTCCATCAGCAGGTTTCTCCACATTGTTTCCTCCCATTACATCTAGATTCTCATCTCCACCATGATTGTCTTGACATGTGTAATTAGACATAAAACCCCTTGTTATGAGATGCTGGCGAACTTGATTACTCGGGGCCGTAACCACGAAATTGATTATTCCCCTAGCGTACTCCAAGGAACTGCGCACCGCAACATTCATCCATCCTTCATCCATCGGTCCTATGAGAACTTTAAAATTAACCACCAACATACATATATCAATTACTAGTCTATCCTTCTAACTGCCCTTTCTATTTAAATGTCTTTACATGTCATTTCTAGTAATTTGCTTAAGGGAAATTTTGCTACAGGACACTACTTATGTGTGGTTTTAGCTCTAAGACACTGCCTAAACTCACTTTTGGGGGAAAACACTCCATAAACGTGGTAATTTGCCAGCGGACACCGCGCCGATTAAAATAATAATTTTCGATTGAGGAGGAGAGAGAAATCGCGTGAAATATCAAAAATGCCCTTGGGCCCACATGTCAGTTCTCCATCTCTCTTTCTCCCTCCTTTCTCTCTTATCCCGGTCATGGCTTGCTTAGCGGCGGCGGCGACGCCCGGAGCGCGCAGCCTAATCGGCGGCCGAGGACGCCATGGCCGCCTCCTCCCAAGAACCGAGCAGCTCATCGACACCCAAAACCAAATACAGGCACGTCGTGGTTGCCGGCGTCGTGCGCGCGCGCCAACAGCCAGCATCACGGAGACTTGCAGCTTCGTCCAGCTGTGCATGGAGTCACTATCGTCGCTGCCACTGACGGCGAGGACGGCGGCGGACACACGCGTGCTGGCGAGCGCGGCGGTGCTGCTCGTGAAGCAGAACGCGACGTTTAAGTAGAAATCGATGGTCTGTTGCTTTGTATTTTTTAAGATTTTCTAGTACTTTCTCTAATTTAATAGTACCACGTAGCGATTTAGAAGCAGGGAGAGCTGCTAGACCTAGTAGTTGGTCTATTTGTGTTTTTTTCCCTGTAAAAGCATTTTTGTTTTTATTTTCTCATGAAATAGAAAATAACACATGAATGAAAATATGGAAGGACAGAAGGGAAGTATGTACAGTACATACTTACATACGTTCGACTATTACGTACGTTTGTACATTGGTTCCGTATGATGGTTCCGGATGTTCTTTTTTCCTTATAAAATAGATCTAAGTAAATCTAACCATCCAAAAAATAATGGGTCCACCAATTTAAATAAAAATAGATGGTCATATTTCTCTTATTTATTATGGTGCCACTTGGCAACTTGAGAGTGTTTATAGGGTGCCACTTGGCGGTTTGGGAGCGTTTATAGGAAGTTTAATGGACTTTTAGTATATAATAGATGGGCAGATAATGGATGCTCTAGTGCTTTTGGTCTCGGAAGCCTAGAAAAAAAAGTAATTTATAAGCAATGCTGATGAAGTATTTAGAAAAACACACATTTTTTAATACATGACACAAATTATCCGCCCAATAATACATAATTTTTTGTCCGGTTTTGGCTAAAGATAAATATAGACATGACTCCATAGAAAATTTAAGTGAAGTTGGATCTCATGGAGCAGAGGACCTTGATAAATTTGGAAAGGGCTAATTTGAAAAGTTGATTTAGTGTATGGGCCTGTTTGGTTGAGGACAAATGCTTCCACACATTTTTTTACTAAGGTGACTAAGTTTAGTCTTGCCACACTTTTGTGACAAACAAAATGACAAGCATAGGTAAAGTTAGACAAGATAATAGAGTGTATGACATGTAGATCAAGTGGCCAAGGGTTAGGCAAAGTGGATTTTTGGTATGAACCAAATACTACCTGCTAAACTATAATTTATCTATGGTAAGATGTGGCAAAATTTAGTTACAAACCAAACAGGCCCTATATCTATTCTACAACTAGTTTGCTATAAGTCATAAAGTCAAGGGACTTCATTGTAAATTTTAAAAAGTTCGAGTGGATATGTAGCTGAGATAAGCCTCCTGCAAGTTCTGCCCCAGCCTTGAGATACAGTTCCCATGTAACTGTTGTACAGTTCATCTATGAATATATGTTGAAATTACTTTGTATTTGTACTATATACATACTTTATGAAATTATGTTTTTCCTTATATGCACGTGGTTGAACAATTGAACACTCAATCAACTTGATCCTTATCATCTTGATGTTTTTGTTAGCACTTTAGTGCATATCTTTTAACTGAACTTCAATCAACATGAAACCATTAAGGAGGTTCTTCTGGATCTTTATTTTTTCTCAAGAAGTTTTCAGCAGTAGTCCGCATGAGGGCTTTCACATATGCAGAATTTCTATTGTTCATAGTCAAACTGCAATTATGTTGTTTTTCTCTTTGTCCTCGAATCCACATAGGCTCTTCCAAATTCCTATTTACTAATTTACATGTACTCTGTGGTCCTCAAATTCTTGTTTGGACACTTCAAATCAGCTGGTGTAGAAGTTCTTTGTCCAAAATCATTTTGAATATATATATATAAACAGAAATTTCATAATTTGATTTCTTTCATTACAAACACTAATGCACATTCACCAATCATTTCTAATCATCACAGCTGGCTCGGCTTGAGCTAACAGTAGTTGAATACTAATTGCTGGTTTATACCAAGTTTGGGCAGTCCGGCAAATTAATAATGCCTGGTATCATCATCTTAGGATGTCTCCCAATCGCGCAACATCTGATCCAAACACTGTGATATATACCCACCTCCATCAGCAGGTTTCTCCACATTGTTTCCTCCCATTACATCTAGATTCTCATCTCCACCATGATTGTCTTGACATGTGTAATTAGACATAAAACCCCTTGTTATGAGATGCTGGCGAACTTGATTACTCGGGGCCGTAACCACGAAATTGATTATTCCCCTAGCGTACTCCAAGGAACTGCGCACCGCAACATTCATCCATCCTTCATCCATCGGTCCTATGAGAACTTTAAAATTAACCACCAACATACATATATCAATTACTAGTCTATCCTTCTAACTGCCCTTTCTATTTAAATGTCTTTACATGTCATTTCTAGTAATTTGCTTAAGGGAAATTTTGCTACAGGACACTACTTATGTGTGGTTTTAGCTCTAAGACACTGCCTAAACTCACTTTTGGGGGAAAACACTCCATAAACGTGGTAATTTGCCAGCGGACACCGCGCCGATTAAAATAATAATTTTCGATTGAGGAGGAGAGAGAAATCGCGTGAAATATCAAAAATGCCCTTGGGCCCACATGTCAGTTCTCCATCTCTCTTTCTCCCTCCTTTCTCTCTTATCCCGGTCATGGCTTGCTTAGCGGCGGCGGCGACGCCCGGAGCGCGCAGCCTAATCGGCGGCCGAGGACGCCATGGCCGCCTCCTCCCAAGAACCGAGCAGCTCATCGACACCCAAAACCAAATACAGGCACGTCGTGGTTGCCGGCGTCGTGCGCGCGCGCCAACAGCCAGCATCACGGAGACTTGCAGCTTCGTCCAGCTGTGCATGGAGTCACTATCGTCGCTGCCACTGACGGCGAGGACGGCGGCGGACACACGCGTGCTGGCGAGCGCGGCGGTGCTGCTCGTGAAGCAGAACGCGACGGCGACAGCAATGTACCTGTCCCAGCTGCACGGCGCCACCGCTGCCGCCGCCGGCGGCGACCCAGATGGCACGCCGTACAACAACGCGGACAACTGCACGGTCAGGTATGGCAGGGCGGTGGCTGCACGGCCTGCCGGAGCTGCTAACCGCGCGCAACGGCGCCGTCAAACGCCTCTGCAACGTCGCCGTGGACATCACCAGGCTGCGCCGACGCCGACGTTCTTCCTCTTCCTCGTCGGCCTCGAGCTCGACCTGGACCCGGCCTCACTTCGCCGCACCGGCCGCACCGCCCTCGCGAACGTGGCGCTGGCGTTGGTCGCAGCAGCGTTGTTGGCGGCGACGGCGCGCGCCTTGCCGCTGGCGATGGTGAGGGAGGTGGTGGCGCGAGATGCAGTGCCTCGGCCGCCGGTGGCGAGTAGGCCGTGCGCGCTCTGGGCGTCGCCGCCCTCGCCGAGCAAGCCGCGACCGAGAGAAGAGAGAAAGGAGGGATAAAGAGAGAGAGAGAGATGGAGAGCTGACATGTGGGCCCAAGGGTATTTTTGACATTTCATGTAATTTCTCTTTCCTCCTCAACCGAAAATCATTATTTTAATCGGCGCGGTGTCCATTGGCTAATTACCACGTTTATAGAGTGTTTTCCCCTAAAAGTGAGTTTAGGCAATGTCCTAGGGCTAAAACCACACATAAGCAGTGTCCTGTAGCAAAATTTGCCTTTGCTTAATGTTTAATAACAACTAACAGTGAAAATAAGTATTGGTATATCATACATTGCAAGAACAATACAATGAGTATAGATGATAGGGATAATGTTTTTATTCATCTTCTCTCATGCCATTTCGTCCTCGATCCCTATGCACAAACTTTGACTATCTTCTTTTCCGCTTCTTGAGATACCACTTTGCCACCATCTCCACTGCTATATGACCCCTTATCATCCTCATATATGTTAAAGAGTAAACAATATAGAGCAAACATCTAATATGAAAACCGAGTGTGTGAATGGCATCACATATCCAAGCCATAGTTTTAATAACTTATTACGATTTAATTGGAACCTAAGCATGATTAAAATAGCACTCCAGTAACAAAATAGCTAGCCTTCTTCGAGTTACCCTTCTTCTAGCTACCCTATTCCTGTAAGCAAAAGAATCTACATACCCTATCACAAATAAAACATGAAATATTATCTCCTAATTTATTCATGGTCAAACTAATTAAAATATACTGCATGTTAAAGTTAATGAAAATGATTGGTCCAATATAATACAATATATTGTGTTTATCTAAGCTGCAAAAGCATTTCTGTATCTTAGGCTCCGTTCGATAGCGAGAGATTGCTGGGAAAATTGAGAGAGAAAACACCTCGTTTTTCACGCGCATGCTTTCCAAACTACTAAACGATGCGTTATTTTAAAAAAAAATTCTATATGAATGTTGCTTTAAAAAATAATATTAATCATTTTTTGAAATTTAAAATATTTAATACTCAACTAATCATGTGCTAATGGCTCACCTCGTTTTGCATATCTTCTTAATCTTCTCTTTTCCTATCCTCTCAAACTCAGCCTTAGAACATGAAGCATGCTTCCAATTTGTAAACCATAAGGACTAAGATATATAATTATTATCAGCTATAATTCTAATGTCAATAATTTGAACTTCCAGTTTTATAGCAAAATGACCTTTTTGTCAAGTCTACCACTCCAGCTGCTCCTTAGTTTCTGAATACCTATTATTATGTAGCAAGGAGCAAAGAAAAACAGGGTTTCTGTTGGCAACCTTTTGTGACAAGTTGACAAGCACGATCACAGTACCTAAAGCTTTGCGGTGATCCTAGAGTCGCCAACCACCTCAATCTAGCAAAAGCTAAATCAACATGGGTTTTGATAAACTAAACCGGCTAGCGGAGCCGATCTAGATAGAACTATGGATAACTACCCGTCTCGTGGGCAAAACGGAAGGTTTTCAGCACAAACCTACAAACAGGTGTCACACTCTCGCAGCGGCGGCAGACGGATTTACAACGCAAATCGACAAAGATGGACAAACTAAACTAGAACTAGAAGTAAAAGTAAAAGAACGATTAGATTGATTGATAGTTAATTGATTTTTTACAATGAACTGGCCATGTCCCTTATATAGGGGTTGGTCTTGCCCTCTACAGGCTCTCTTTCACGTCCAACTCGGGCTAGAATCCAAAGGAAACCCGCAACAAGCCTTCCCGAGCAAGGAAACCTCAAGACCCGATGAAACAGATTCGGGCTCGGACTCTACCGGTCAGACCAGCCACACACCGCCGGTCTAACCGGCCTACTGGCGGCGGTCTAACCGGCCCATACACGGCAGTCAGACTGGCCTACCCAGAGGAAAACCGGCAGAACTCCAAACTTTGGCAATTTTCACTATTCTATTCCTAGGTGCCAAATTTGGGTGTAAACAGTTTCTATAAAGGATTAAACAGAATTTCCAGGACAGATGTTTGCCCATCTCTAAGTACTCTTAGAGCAAGCTTAAAATTTGTGCTTTTAAGAAGCTGTGTTAATAAATTGGTCTATGGAGAATCCATACCGAGGATTAAATAACAGAGTTTTCGGGACAGAGGTTTGGCCATCTCTAAAAATGCAAGTTTAACATTTTCTTTCATTCATGATAACATGAACTTCAGTTCTGCAACATAAATTGGCTTTTACCTTTTTTGCATCCATAAGGATTAAACTTTAGTTGTGCTATATAAATTTGTCTAAGGAGATTCCATAAAAAGGATTAAACAGAATTTTAGGGACAGTGGTTTGGTCATGTCTGAAAAGGCAAGCTTAGGGCCTATTCAGACTGTAGCCAAAATAAACCTTACCAAATTTATTGGCATGTTGGCAATATTGCCAAAATTTTGATAGGGTTTCTTATGTATTTATCAAAGTTTGACAACAACTAAACGTAGACACAATTTTAGCAACTATGCCAAAAAATGGTATGGTTAAAAGTGGCATCAACCTGAATAGGCGCTTAACCTTTTCTGCATTCATGATAACCTGAACTTCAATTCTGCAACATAAATTGGCTTAAATCATTGCCAATCAGTAACCTAGCTTGTTATGTTACAGCTCCTAAAACAACATAAGTGCATTTTTCATCACATCGATCCAAAATCTGTCAAGAATGTTCTGTGCAACTTGAAAATAAAATATGTACTGCATTGTGACCTTGCAAATAGAACTATGATAGAGGGCCGAATGTGTGAAGCCAAATTGCAGAGATGTCACATATACTTAATCGTGTCCAATTTGATTGAATGGCCTGCCTGATTAACTTCGATCCTAAACTGCAAAACCAATCTCATCAAACCTCCCCAATAAGGCGTGAGAGAAAAGTTCAGACCCGCTGCATCTGGTGGGGATGGGAGGAAGTGATGGTAAGGCCTGGATGGGTGATGGGGATCAGCTGGGGGGAAGTGCAAGGTTAATTGGACGCGTACCTGCCTACCTACTGCCTCGGGAGGACTTGGCATTCTGAATCTCGAGAATTTTGCAAGGGCCCTCCGTCTGAGATGGTTTTGGCACGAATGGAAGTCACCGGAAAAGGCTTGGGTGGGGTCAGAAATGCCTTGTGATGAAACGGACAGGTTGTTGTTTGCTGCTGCAACAACAATACAAGTTGGCGACGGAGCGAAAGCGAGTTTCTAGGACTCAGCTTGGCTATAGGGGAGAAGACTAAAGGATGTCGCTCCACTAGTCTAAGCAGCCTCCAGAAAAAAGAACAGGACTCTCCAACAGGCCGCTCAGATGGACCAATGGCTGCTCGACCTTGCTCTACCAACAACAGAAGGGTGGACAACGGAGCTGATTGACCAACTCATTGCCGTTTGGAGCACCATTCGAAGTGTGCAATTTACGGATTAAGAAGACCAGAGATCACTTGGAAACTAAACAACTACGGTGAATACACAACCACCTCAGCTTATAAGGCACAAGCCCTTGGTACAACATCGTTAAATTTCGACAACCCGATTTGGAGGCCTTGGGCGCCACGCAAGTGTAAAACCTTTGCCTGGTTGATTCTCAAAAACAGGGTGTGGACTTCGGATAGATTAGCAACCAGAGGCTAGCCAAACGGATCCACGTGCCCGCTATGTCGTCAGACCCAAGAGACGGCTCATCACCTGCTAGTGGATTGCAGATACACTCGGAGAATTTGGAATGAGATAGCGCATTGGACTGGCAATGGACACCTAAGCCCTCATCGCTGGCAAGCAATGTCTACGGTACACGAGTGGTGGGAGGCCATCATGAGTACAAGAGAAGCACCAAAGAAAGCACTACACGCACGTTAACTTTGCTAGTGGCCTGGGAGATCTGGAATGAAAGAAATCGAAGGACTTTCCAGCACAAGGAGTTGCTGGCGTCAAATGTTCTATCCAAGATAAAAGAGGAAGCAAAAATGTGGAGCCTTGCGGGTGCGAGAAGCCTCGCTACCTGGCTGCCGCTGTAATTAGCCTTTTCGGCACGGCTGCAGTCTTGTTTTTGCTTTTGTAAAGTTCCTTTTTGTACAGTTCCCTTCTTCTCTATTCAATGAAATTGGCGGCCTCGTCGATTCGTTCAAAAAAAAGGCGTGGATGGGTGATGGGGATCAGGATTCAGCGCCGGTGCTCGCAGGGGAGTAGGTGGAGGCGGTGGGCCGCCGTCATCCTTCCCGGATCTAGCACCCCTTGAGCACCTCCGGCGAGGGATGCGGTGCGGCTTCGACAAGGATGCGCCGGTGGCTTGGACGGTGCGGCAGAGCGGATGAGGAACCGGCCATGGAGGTGTTGGAGGATAGGGAGAGGAGGCGGCGGCCGCAACGGCAAGGGGATGCGAAGTGGCGTGCAGGGGAGAAGGGGCACACAACAATGGAGGGGTGAGGGGGAAAATGGAAAATGATCCATTCCAGGGGTGTGGAAGGATCTAGTTGCGATAGAGGTTTAGTCAAGGAACTTTTTGATATTTTTCCCATTTGAGGCATCTGATGGTTCTCCTTTGCCGATGAAAATATCGAATGGTTTATATTTTCTTGATGACGTGGATGTGTAATCTTGCAAGAAAGTTTTTAACTTTCACTTATTTAGATTACATTAGTTTAATTGCTCCAAGATTCAAAATTTTAAATCCATAAACAAATCAAACTCATAATTACTAAAATTTTAATGTCTAAATTACTCGATGATTTAATACTCTTTACATTACTCGAGATTGAAAATTAATGTTCTCTATATCTAATAAAATTCAAATATTAATAATAAGTCATCATACTTTCTCAAATCACCATCTCAAAACAAATTAAGATTCAAAATATTGGTCCAATTCAACGAGAGAAATTGCAAAAAATAACTAGTACACTACCATCTAGATTATTCATCACAAATGAGGAAAAGTTACATAGAAAATCAATAAACTAACCTCTAATGAGGAAAAGTTACATAGAGAATCAATAAACTAACCTCTAAGCATCCAAACAAATAAATATCTTGATGTTTTGAAGTTTGTTGGCAAAACCTTCCCTCCCCTTTTGATGAGCAAGAAAAAGACTTCCCAATCGCGAGCTACTATGGTGGGAGGAGTATATATAGACTGGGACTATAGGTGCTGGTTCTTGTTATGAACCAGCACCTATATCCCTTTTCCGGTCTACGTCGGCAAGATCATTGGTGCTGGTTTCTAGTGATTGCCCAACACCAAGGAAACAGGAAGACCGTTGGAGGGAGGGTCTTTGGCCGACACCAATATCCTTCTCTCAAAGAAACCGGCACGTATAAGATCTTATGGATGCCGCTTATTAGAATGGTGGGCAACAAACACTGGTGGAGAAAGCCTTTTTACTCCCGGTTGGTAACCCTCTATAGTCCCGATTTTCCAACCGGGAGTAAGAATCCAGAACTAAAGATCGATCTTTAGTCCCGGTTAGTAACTCCAACCAGGACTAAAGAGAGGGATCTTTAGTCCCGGTTAGTAACACCAACCGGGACTAAATAGAGGGCAACCGCAGTCCAGATGGTCCCCTTTCTTTTTTTTTTCATTTTTATTGTTTCTTTTGCCAAAGTTAATCCCTATAACTACCGATCATCCCCATAGTATCCATGTCCATATAAGTGGGCAATAGTAGTCGAAATTAAAGTCATCCTAATTTTAGAATAAATGCGTGTAGATATCTCACAACTAGAGACCGATCGATCACAGATTGCCTGCGCGCCTCGGCGCCTCCCGTCCTCGAGACCTCGACTAAACAGCAGTGAACAGTCAGAAAGACAGCAGAGCAACCGAGCAACGCTGCAACGGTGAGTCGCCGAGTCGGTGAACTGAAGTGTATTGATTATTTTAGCTTCATAGTTTGTGAATGACTATCTAGATTAGGATTTAGGAACCACCGAACCAGTGCTGCTTTGCTCAATTGCTCCATTGCTCAAATGATGATATCCTTCAATTAAGAAAGTTCTATTCAGAGTTGGAAAAGAGTGTAATGGGGTAGAGGCTATAGAAGCTCAAACTATACTACAAGTCTTTCAATCATTTGAGTTTGTTTTCTTGTTGCACATGATGAATGAAATATTTGGATACACAAGTGACTTCTGCAATGCTCTACAAAGGAGGGAGCAAGACATTGTGAATGCAATGGATCTTCTAAATTGTAAGATTTCTTATCATTTTGCCATTTTGTATGCTCTATAAATTTGATATGTTTTGTCAATTAATAATTTAGTAATGTACTCTAATATGCTTAACGCATTCAATTTATGGTCAATTCTATCCATTTATAACTTTATAAAATCACGCTTATACCGTTACATATTATACAACTATTAGACTTTGGGTTGGAAAATTGTCTCTCTCTCTTACAATTTCGAATACCCAAGTTGAAAAACCTGGGCCCGCCCCTGGGCACAGGGAACCAATTCAAGAATATGCACAATAGCATCATATCGCATGGCCTCTGTCCCTACACAGGTAGCTGCTTCCGGAGATGGAAATGTGGGCGTGCCGTGTACCTCTGCATAGCCAGGCGCCTTCCATGTTCACATCGTGAGCTAGGGTGCCTTAGCGATTCGTCTACCACTACAGAAATGTGATTAATTATATTCCTTCAAAAGAATTTCTTCGTCAGCACTGCTTGCTTAACTTTTTTCAAGCTCGCTAGTTTGTTAGCTTTATAACATATACTGGCTGTAATTTACTTAAGCATTTTGTCCATATGTATAATTATCGATTCACTTCATCTTCTAAAAGAACAAGCCCAAATTCAACTCTTAGAACAATTTTGAAGCCCAAATTCTTTTTTACATGGACTCTAAATAGTCCAAGTTTTAGTTGGACATGCACTTCAACTCCCTGGTATAGAAGAATTTTGTTCAATGTCACCTTGAAGATAAACAGAAACAAGACAACCACTTTCGCAAAATCCCTGTGAAAAGTTATCATTGTTTGGCTAATGGTTATAACCACTTGGTAAATGAAGTCTGAGATTCAGTTTAGTTATTTGTCAAATAATATAATTCAAGTGCGAGCTTCTGTTTGTTTACGAACAGTGAACTGTGCAAAGTGAAGGTACCAGCCTCGAACAGATTCAGTAGCTAAAATGCCAAAACTGAGAGTCTGATTCATAAAGTACTAGTATATTGTACACTGAAAATATTAAAGCAACAAAGATAATACCAGCCATGGAAAGAGCATTCATGTATAGATAGTAAAAATATGAAACTTGAGGTCTGAAGAATTTCATGTTAGCTGTATACACATATTATGGCCAGTGGCGAATCCAGGATAGAAATTGAGGATAGGCTCAACCTCAAAGTACTAAGTTCATGAAAACTACCGTTACACTAGTTTTTCAACACATACATGATTAAAAAAACGATGAAATAGAAGTACCTTGCCAACGGGAAATGAGTGATTGCATATTTGCATCAAGGCATCAACCATCTAAAGTGAGCAGCCACCTATGCATATAATAATAGCAAAATTAGTGACAATAGGAAAGTAAAAAAAATAACTAAAAGATTTGGCCAACCACTAGTCTACAAATACCTGCAATTGAATTACGAGGCAATGATATTCTGCGGGTTTTCAATGCTTGAAATCTATTCATGATTGCATCATCATCAATTTTTTTTGAATATTTGAGGCCTTTTTGGTTGATTTTTACTCTCATCAGTTGAAAGTTTAACAATGTTGTTTTCTTCTCCATCGCTAATCTATCAATAAATCAAACTATCAAATAGTGAGGCTCAATTCTTTAAAATCCCATCATCTAGCTGCTGATGCTGCTTAAATCAAAAGAAATAAAAGATGGAATGACAGTGATTGACTCACCGCGCTGGCGCGCTCGGCACTTGGATTTGGATCGGCTGGATCGCTAGCGCTTGCTGCTCTGCTAGTTGCTGCCTTGCTGCTGCTTTCCTATGGCCTACCCAGTGCGGCAGTGCCCACGCCGCATCGGTGCCGCCGCTTGCGGCCGGCCTTCGGCCGTTCGGCGGTTGCGCCCTTGCTGCTCGCTTTTGCCGCCGCCCGTCGCAACTCGCAACGCAGCCGCCGCCGACGCCCGGTCTCGTCGTCACCTGGTAGGGTTAGGGAATTGGCTTGCCGAATTGGGGGTGTCACCGCATCAGGCGTTGCTTCTGCCTTCATCTCTAGGCCGGGCCCTAGTTGAGCCTTTGGTTGTTTGGCTAATGGTTATAACCACTTGGTAAATGAAGTCTGAGATTCAGTTTAGTTATTTGTCAAATAATATAATTCAAGTTCGAGCTTCTGTTTGTTTACGAACAGTGAACTGTGCAAAGTGAAGGCACCAGCCTCGAACAGATTCAGTAGCTAAAATGCCAAAACTGAGAGTCTGATTCCTAAAGTACTAGTATTGTACACTGAAAATATTAAAGCAACAAAGATAGTAAAAATATGAAACTTGAGGTCTTAAGAATTTCATATTATGTGTATACACATATTATGGCTGTTATGCCAGTTGGCCCAAAATTAAAGTGTTCGATTGTAATTGTATTGGGACCCAAGCATGCATCTAACTATAAAAGCATGGATTCATATACTTGTGGAGGTCCGATATTGTTTCCTACTGTACAGGCCCAAAAATACGCAAGGCACCAGTTCCACTATATCCCAGTAGTTGGAGAAATTAGATCTGCCTAATGCTTTCGATTGATGATCAACCCCTAGCTTGATTCAGCTCATGATCACTACGACTTCAATTTCTAGGACGTTTCTGCATCCAAAGTTCCTATGTTCTACCTCTTTTCTTCTGAAAAGAACACAGCAGGGGAGGCCCCCACTGTTATACTTATGTTCTATCTTGTAATAGTTCTTACAGCTCATAAGTAAGGTCGTGCGCATTCTTAGGTGGCCTGCCAGCGGAAATCTTTAGCCTATATAAGCGGGCTCGCGCATGACTCTGAATATTTTCTAAGTCCTGAAGGCGTGAAAATCCTAGCCACGATGCCAGGCTTCCTAAATTTTGAGCTTCCTCCACCAGCGAAAACCCTAGCCACCGCCTACTGCCTCCTCCACACAACCGCCCTTCCACAAAGCTCCTTGACCTACTCCGCCCGCCCGCCTATCTTCGCAGCCACCGTCATACGCCACCGCACCGGCCTAGACTTGCCGCCGTTTAGTGAAGGCTCCCGTCGCGACCCATCTTCTGCCACTGCCTCCTCCACCTCCGCCTCCTCCTCAATCTCCTCTTCTGGCTTGGTCGCTGTGTCGGCACTCACCACCGCCCCCTTGTGCTATCCGCCGCCTCCTTGTCGTCTTCTGGCCCACTGCCTTGTTGTCGTTGTCTTCTTCCAAGCCACGGCATGCCAGGACTCGCCGCCTCGTTGTCAACTTCCTCGCCACCGGCGTCCCCCGGTAGGCCTCGCGCGCTGCCCCTGTTGCTTCCTTCAGCCACATCCCCTGCTGGATATTTTCAATTCTCTGAAATTCTCTCAAAGTTCAACATGTATGTAGGCGAATATTCTGAAAATTCAACATGTATGTGCTGGAATCTGTGTTTAATAAAACAGTATTGCTCCCCTGCTGGATAGTTGTTCGGGAGAAAATCTGAATGTTATTTTAGGTTGTTTCAAACAATAGAGTATTTAGGTTGTTTCAGATAATAGGTTCATTTGTTAGAATCTGAGTTTTTGTCCAATAAAATACTGGAGTAAAAGCTTTCTGAATTTATGGTCATAGTACAAATTCTAAACGGCTTTCTGAAATTTGAAATGGCTGCAGTACAAATTTTGTACGGAATTGAGGTATATTTGGGAATGTATGAAAGAAATGCATTTCCTGCTGCCTTGTGCTCTAATTTGGGATATTTGTGATATATGTTGTGCTCATTAGGGATGCATTTTTTATCTCATTTTTCCTGCTGCCTTATGCCTTGTGCTGCATAACTTTTGGTCAGGTGGTGCCTTGTGATATGGAAGAATTATTAAATATCTTCCCTAGTGGGTTACGTGTCGGCAATCAATTGGGACAATCAATTTTCGCTGATGGACCACGTGTCGGCAATCAACTAGGGAGAGCATTTTTGTTGGCGGGCCACGTAGCTTAATTGCGCCAGTGAAGATGTATTTTCACTAGTAACCTTTGAAGGGCAACCGCTAGCAATTAGTTTCTTTGATGACGGCTACCTTATGACGCCCGCCAGCAAAAAATATTTCTATGCTGGCGGTTGTCAGCCGCCGGACAAAATGGCACATCTTCACTGGCCTTTGGTCTTTGGCAGAGCTTATCGCCACTAGCAACAACCTATTTTGACCACCACAGAAAATGTTTTTCGTAGTAGTGTCAGCTCCTTTATATACTGATCAGTTACCATGGTGCATATTACTTTCGGAAAGCAGGGCATGCTAAGAACAGCAGGCATCATGAATGAATCTTGGCATATTGTATTGTTCATATTACAGTCCATTTTGAGGGACCATTCGGACCGGATGAGCCCCAATTTGATATGAGAAAATATAACTCTCAATACATCCCCAGCAACTGAAAAATTAATGTCCCTTTTAATTAACTTAACAGGAACAGTGCATCTAGGATGCAAAATACATATTTAAACTACTACAGAAAGGCACAAAGAAGTCGGCATTATAGGTGCAAGAATAGCTAAAACCTACACATATAATGCTTTTTCCGCCCACACACGCGCCCACAGTGGCACCTACAACAAAAACCGGCACCTATAGTATCAATATTGTTTATTTTAAAAAAATGATACCTATAATATATTATATATCTTGGTTTTTTTAGAACCACATTATTTTTTTAAAAAAATACCGACACCTATTTAAAGAACCTACCGGACCGAACCGACAACCTATCTACTCGTCATCCCTATCCTCCACCTCACTCCCGCCCCTCCTCTGCCTCTTACTCTAGCCCCCTCCGTCTCCTCCCTGCTCTCTCCTCCTCCACACTGCCGCCTCACTCCCACCCCCTCCTTCTCCTCCCTCCTCTCTCCTCCTCCACACCACCGTCCCATCCACCCCCACCGCCCTCCCCCCCCCTGCCTACACAGCACTCGCCTCTTCTCCGGTTCTCCCCCACTCTCACTCTCTTGCCCAGGGGATCCAAGCAACGACAACATCGGCAGAACGACACGACAACGACTATGGCTACGCGACGGCAGCGCTGCCCTCCACTCCGCTAGATCCGGCGGGAGGGGAGGCGGCGGCACCCTCCCCACTGCTCGAGCCGGCGGGAGGGGAGGCGGCGGGCTCCCCACCCGACAACAACACCCTCCCCTTCGTTAGATCCGGCGGGCTCCCCAAGCCATCCACCTCATCCCCTCCATCCTCATCGTCGACGGCCGCATCATCCCCGTCACATCTTCATCGTCATCCTCTCGCCCGCCCTCCCCGGTTCGAGCTCGGGGGGCACTGGATCTGGTTCCCCCAATGCTTGGCGCTGACCTCTCCTCAGCAACAGCGGCGGCATCCTCATCGGTGACAGCATCCGGTTGTTGATTGTGCAGGTCCACGATCCGGTTGGGAATGGAATCAAAGAGGACAAGATGGCAAGAACTGTGAATATTTTAGTGATTGTGATTGTGATTTAGCAAATTTTTTTGGTCGATTTTGATTCCTGAATATGTTTGGATGGTGAATCTTTCTCTTAGTGATTGTGATTTAATGAACTTTTGATGGATTTGTGATGTGAATCCGCTCTGCTCGGCCTCATTCACTCCTACGTGTTGGTTTTCGCTAAAACCGGCACCTATATATTATTATAGGTATCGGTACGTAGTACAACCAGCACCGATGACCAAAATCATCAGTGCCACATGTTGGGTCTCGGTTGGGAAATCCGGCACGTATGGCCGGTTCCCAACCGGCACCAATGTACATTTCTGTTGCAGTGTTAGCCTGCCGAACCATGCAATTTTTTCACGTTGGAGTTGCAGTTCATGTCGAGAAAAATATATATAGCACTTACACTTGCAAGATATATAACGTATCAAACATGCCAGAAAGGACTAGTACTACATTAATTCAACGTAACATGACTGCACATGTCAAATACAGAACTTTGACATCTCCAACCAACAAGCCAAGAAAATCGGAGAACATTAAGCACTGAAGAGTACGTTCTTTTTCACGGCCACCACCTGCAATGGCTTTACGGGGACATCTTGGCATGTACTCATATGCATGGCAGCTAGTCGGTCAGGAGAATAGGATTCAGAGGCATCAGGAATAATATAGCTCCAACAATACAAGCTTTGATGTTCGTCTAATGAATTGGTGTATTCTTACTGGCTCCTTCCACCCGTTGAAAGTGATGATGTATTGGGCAACATGGTGGTACTTTTGTAAAGATGGGAATGGGAAGATTTACCAGGAGAAAGAGAGCAACTGGAGGAATAAGTTTGCACTCAAATGGTGCCGCACTGCCTTCCAATGCACTGAGACGTCTCAGCCACTTCCATCATCTTGGGGAGCCCAAGAAAACTTATGGATAAGCTTGTTGCAGTCCATATTCTTTATCTTTGTTACAATCTGTTGTTTCGAGTGCTTCATCCTCTGTTTTAGGATATTGCACATGATGCGCATTGTGTTTTCTTATATATTGCACATAAAGCAGTTGAATTGCAGTCAGTTTTTTTTTTCAATATTGTATCTAGTTGGAATATTTTTTACCATGATGGAACATTTTTTTTCAAATATTATTCACCGTACAACGAAACATTGAAAACATAGTTTTACGCGTGGTGAAACTATAGTGACATTGGCGTCCATTTTTTTTTCAACTCTGTTAATACATGGTTGTTCTTAAATGAACCGTACAAGATAGTGCAATGTCTATAGCAAAAAAAAAAAAAACTACAATGCTATAGCCCTGGAAAGTTATGATTAAGAAAAAGATAAAACAACATGCCGCATGTCTATGACACATTGACTAATGGTAAGAGACAGACAAGAACATGGCATCCCACTACACTCAAAACCATCCATGCTATTAGGTATGAGAGGGATCAGTGGGCTAGAGAGAAGGATGGATCAACTCTCCCTGCGTAGTCCCGCTAACATGGCCATTCTGTGGTAGACAAAAGCACTGCCATAGGATGATAAACTGTATAGAGAAGAGATTGGACCTTCAAACAACGCCTCCAACGAGGTTGCAATGTCATAGGCGCCGCCGATGCCTACCCTAGGAATCAGCAAAAAGCTTTCGCCCGAAGGTTTCCTCGGGAAGGAAGACTACACCATGATAACACCTCCAAGGAGATTGTGGCCCTTGAAAGCATTGATGTTGCCAACCCTAAAGTGGGTTAGGCTTTCGCCCGGAGAAACTCTTGCTCCCATTGCTCATTGCTACATCCACATCCCCATTGCTCCCACCAGCCACCACCATCCAAAACCCCTTCAACGCCCTGACCGCCAGCCAGCCACCATGCATGAGGTCTAGGGATGGCAACGGGGCTGCACCCGTCGGGTTTTGCCACCCCGTCCCTGTCCTCGCCCCCGTAGCAAAAAAATTCTCCCGTCGCCAACCCCATCCCCGCACGCGGGGATGTTTTCTTCCCACCCCCATCCCCGTGCGGGTACGGGGCACCCGACGGGTGGCGACACCCACCAATGATATCTCAGAAATTGGGGGAAGAAGCATGGAGTTCAATTGGGAAGAGAATAGAAATTCATCCAGAAAAAAACACATTTGAAATTAAATGTAAACATCCACGGACGATCCATCTTTTTCTTTGGAAGACACACATGCACATGATTGTTTGGTTCATTCCCAACATAGAGCTACAGAAGCATAAATCCAGAGAAATACAAGGAAATAAAGAAAGGCAAGTGAAAGCTAGCAAGAGGCTGTTGTGCCATTGAGCTTTTGCTTTATCGCACAGGACATGCAAGATCAGCAGGGGATGGCATTCGCGTGGTATGAGCCGACCTCGCCGCTGTGCTTGGTCCTTGGAGCCTACGGCAACGGCCGCTATGCTCTGTTTGAAGCATTGGATGTGGCGACAGCGGCGCGGCACTTGCGCTGCTTGGAGGCGTGGCGCTGGTGCTACTTCGAGGCGTGGCGCTGGTGCTACTCCCACCAGCCACCACCATCCAAAACCCCTTCAGCGCCCCAACCGCCAGCCAGCCACCCTGCATGAGGTCCTTGGGGAAGGGCCAAAGTCTTGCATATCATCACTCCATACCAGCACCGCTATCTCCCACCACCGCCTGGACCATAGCCTTCACCACGGAGATGGAGGAGAGTTGCTACAGTCAACACCACACCAGTGAGCACCGTGGCCTCTCCCTCCCAGCAACATAGGCCAAAGGCTAACAGTACCGCCGCCATCAACAAAGACAGAGGTGGTGGGACGCGAAGGGAGGACTATCACCTTGTCGCCACACCCCACCCCTCCCCACTGCTAGCGCCCGTCATCATCGAGAGCCGCCTCGTAGGAGAACCCTGGATCCGGGCGGCCACCGTCCCACAGGTCACTCACGACAGTGCCATGTCACCGCTGGCCACACCGTCGCCGGTCAACGCGCAACCACAACGCCGTCAATCACACTGCCTCCCCACAACGTCGGTCGTCACGCAGGCTCGCCACACCAGCCTGTCACCGACATCGCCACCTGTGGACACGCTGTCCACTCAACCCCGTGCCCTGTCATCCGCTACCGACCGCCTTCACCATCCGTGCCCGCCTTCACCATCCACACGGGCCGCACTGAATCCTGGCCCAATTAGGATAATGTTGCATGTCCCATGTGGGTTGTATGCGCATGTTTAGTACCACCTTACTAGTTTAGTAAGGGTGGAACCAACTTATAAGGCCTCTTTCTTCCACCGATATCACTCCCGGGTTAACCCTTTTACGCAAAGCAGGGACGAAAGTGCAAGTGGTGCGGTATGGTGTAAGTGAGCCCGCCCCGAAATCGACATCGATAGCTAAACGCGGAAGAAAACGCTATAGGAGATCCAAACATGATGACGACACCGAGGCACGATATTCGGTAACGGAGTTCAGCCGTAGCCGCATGATATTCGGTAACGGAGTTCAGCCGTAGCCGCATGATATTCGGTAACGGAGTTCAGCCGTAGCCGCATGATATTCGGTAACGGAGTTCAGCCGTAGCCGCATGATATTCGGTAACGGAGTTCAGCCGTAGCCGCATGATATTCGGTAACGGAGTTCAGCCGTAGCCGCATGATATTCGGTAACGGAGTTCAGCCGTAGCCGCATGATATTCGGTAACGGAGTTCAGCCGTAGCCGCATGATATTCGGTAACGGAGTTCAGCCGTAGCCGCATGATATTCGGTAACGGAGTTCAGCCGTAGCCGCATGATATTCGGTAACGGAGTTCAGCCGTAGCCGCATGATATTCGGTAACGGAGTTCAGCCGTAGCCGCATGATATTCGGTAACGGAGTTCAGCCGTAGCCGCATGATATTCGGTAACGGAGTTCAGCCGTAGCCGCATGATATTCGGTAACGGAGTTCAGCCGTAGCCTACATCTCCGGGGCACTGATTACGGGCGTTTCTCCCTGATCCAACATATACAGCAGAGTTACAACGACTCACGACTGGTTGCTGCCAGCGGCGACCGGCAGCCGCTCCCTCTCGCTATGCTAAGTCGCCATGCGGTTACAATAGGCACGCCTCTCTATTTATGAGAGATCCTAGGATAGAGTCCGACTGATACTCTAGTCCTAATACCTATTACAACTTCAAGTCTTAAACTGTAACCGACTACGTACACATATTCGACATAAACTCTAACAAAAAGACCGGTTACAATAGGCACGCCTCTCTATTTATGAGAGATCCTAGGATAGAGTCCGACTGATACTCTAGTCCTAATACCTATTACAACTTCAAGTCTTAAACTGTAACCGACTACGTACACATATTCGACATAAACTCTAACAAAAAGACCGGTTACAATAGGCACGCCTCTCTATTTATGAGAGATCCTAGGATAGAGTCCGACTGATACTCTAGTCCTAATACCTATTACAACTTCAAGTCTTAAACTGTAACCGACTACGTACACATATTCGACATAAACTCTAACAAAAAGACCGGTTACAATAGGCACGCCTCTCTATTTATGAGAGATCCTAGGATAGAGTCCGACTGATACTCTAGTCCTAATACCTATTACAACTTCAAGTCTTAAACTGTAACCGACTACGTACACATATTCGACATAAACTGTAACAAAAAGACCCCGACGCGTCGTGACTACGTACACATATTCGACACAAACTCTAACAAAAAGACCCCGACGTGTCAGCGGCACGACCCCAGCCGGATCCGACACGGAGGCACTTGATCTAGCCGCGAGTGCCCTGGATTCAGTCATTGCAGTGTCGGATCCGCCACCTCCCCCACCGGGGCATGCGTCTAACCGTTCATCTTATTAAAAGTATTAATTTTTTTTTGTTTGTTTGGTAATGACGCTGTTAACATAAATAACGCTCTCAAGTATACACTTATATTTATACATATTTTAATTAATTTTTTAATGAGATAATTAAATGATAATGTCATGTTAAAATTAACAACATATATTTATTAATAGATATGTTGGAAGAGGGTAAAATTAAGATGATGTTTGTTGTAAATACTCATTTATTATACTGGTGCTGGCTTAAACCCACCTCAAAGATAGAGGCAAACAACAATCTCTAATCTCACTGAATTTATACCAAAAGTGGACCGATTATATGTGTAGTATGTATTACTCTCCTCGTTTCAGGTTATAAATCGTTAGACTTTGGTCAAAGTCAAACTATTTAAGTTTTAACTATGTTTTATAGACAATATTAATATTTATATACCAAATTAGTTTCATTCAAATCAATATTGGAATATATATTTATAATAAATTTGTTTGTTGAAAATATTAACTATTTTTTCTATAAACTTGATCAAAATGAGAATTATTTGACCAAGTCAAGACGACTAT
>CM020178.1:37131985-37172457 GCA_009805545.1 Oryza longistaminata
ATAACCAAAATTGGTACTTAGCGTCACATATACTGTTTCCGAGAGTAATTCCCTTGTTGGTCACAGCACAAAATATAATTTATTAAATAGATGTTCATGTACACACACAATACAATCTTCTTTACATGTGTTTAAAAACAAACTGAAAATCATACAATACCATGAATCAACGAACCAAACTTGCAATATACCACACCAAACCATGCAAACACACAAGCGAAGGAAATTTCAAAAAAGAACAAAAAAAATCAATCAATCAAACCAACACCATTGGTACTTAGCGTACGTACGTCATGATCATCGACACTGCGCACATTCGATCGATCTGCAGAGATGATGGTGTATTAGGGCAGACCGCCCTCCGGCGACTTGTCACTTGGGTTTGGGTCGCGGATGATGCCGGCGTGCGTGCAGAAGGCCCAGAGGTAGGTGATGAGGTCGCCGCCGTTGTCGGCGAGCGCCATGGCGTGGCCCTCGACGTCGCTGGACGGCGCGAGGTAGACGACCATGCGGACCCAGAAGTCGGCGAGCTCCTTCCACGCGGAAACCACCACCTCGCCGCCGCCCTCCGTCGTCGTCCGCGCGTGCAGCTTCCGGAACAACGCCATGCCGGCCTGCGCCGCCGGGTCCGCCGCGGCGTCGACCACCATGTCGTCCATCAGGAAGGTTCGCCAGCACCCGCACTTCCAGAGGCGGCGGCGCAGGCAGCAGCAGCAGCAGCACCGCGCCGCCGCCTCCTCGAGGAAGGCCCTCATGTCGCCGTACCTGTCGGCCACCCACCTCTCGTTGTCCGGCAGCAGCTCCGGCGACCGCGCCACCAGGTACATGCAGTACCGCGACAGCGCCGTCGCGACGCCCCGGTGCAGGATATCCTCCCTCTTCTTCTTCTCCTTCTTCGCCTCCTTGTCCACCATGACCACATGCTTCATCTCCAAGAGCTCCGTGGCGAGGTGACACGCCAGGACAACTTGTGTAGCAGTGTCATCCACACCTTTCTTAGGTTGAAGGCCGCTTAACTGGAAGAGGATTTTTACAATGTAAAAGCACGCGCAGGGTTCAAAATTTCCGGGTTCTATCCGACCCACCTCACATATGATATTATTTCGGCCGAAAATTTTAATTTCTTTCAATTTATTATGAATTTGACAATATTCGTTCAATGTATTTTTATAATATTAGTTTTGCAGGCGTTACAACAGATAAAATTAATATAATATTGTACTTACTTCATTGAAATCTATTGCATGTATATATGAGTCTAAAAGCGCATAATAACGACAAGTGCTATATATAGGGAGTGGATTTTAATTTCTCGAGGGGATATACCATCGTTGTTTGCATGCCACTAAAATGGTTATGAAAAAAATTTGAGAAGATATATTAACATGTGATATATTACTCCACAAACAAGCAAGTTCAAATTCATCTTCTACATCTGACAATGAAAAAAACAATTTTGACTGTGAATATATGTTAACTAGCTATAGTTTAATTTGTTTTTCTCATTGCGAGATGTAGAAGTTGAATTTGAACTAATTACATGTCTGTGGAATGATATATCACATGTTAATACATCTTCACAAAATTTTTTCATAATTATTTGAGTAACATGCAAACAACGAGCTAGCTAGGGATATCCTCGAGAGTAGATATATATCATGCATTGTAAATCAAATCGACTCCCTCGATCGGCTTAGTAACCTTACCTTGGGCATGCTGACAGTGGCCACATTGCCATCGTCTCTGAGACTGTCACGGACAACGTCCTCCAAGAAGTTGACGATGGCCGTCTGGCCTTCCGTGGCCAGCTTCACCTGAGGTGACCACGTCAAGATCTTGTGGACGGGCTCGCAAACCCGCAGGATGGACACCTGCTTGAGTTTGATCTTGTCGACATTGACATGTTAAAATTTAACAACATATATTTAAAATTAACTAGAATATGTTGGAAGAGGGTAAAATTAAGATGATGTTGTTTGTAAATACTCATTTATTATACTGTGCTGGCTTAACCCACCTCAAAGATAGAGGCAAACAACAAATCTCTAATCTCACTGAATTTATACCAAAAGTGCACCGATATATGTGTAGTATGTATTACTCCCTCCGTTTCAGGTTATAAGTCGTTTAGACTTTGGTCAAAGTCAAACTAATTTAAGTTTAACTATGTTTATAGACAGATATATTAATATTTATAATACCAATTAGTTTCATTAAATCAATAATTGAATATATATTTATAATAAATTTGTTTGTTGAAAATATTACTATTTTTTCTATAAACTTGATCAAAAATGAAGAATTTTACTTTGACCAAAGTCAAAACGACTTATAACCAAAATTGGTACTTAGCGTCGCATATACTGTTTCCGAGAGTAATTCCCTTGTTGGTCACAGCACAAAATATAATTTATTAAATAGATGTTCATGTACACACACAATACAATCTTCTTTACATGTGTTTAAAAACAAACTGAAAATCATACAATACCATGAATCAACGAACCAAACTTGCAATATACCACACCAAACCATGCAAACACACAAGCGAAGGAAATTTCAAAAAAGAACAAAAAAAATCAATCAATCAAACCAACACCATTGGTACTTAGCGTACGTACGTCATGATCATCGACACTGCGCACATTCGATCGATCTGCAGAGATGATGGTGTATTAGGGCAGACCGCCCTCCGGCGACTTGTCACTTGGGTTTGGGTCGCGGATGATGCCGGCGTGCGTGCAGAAGGCCCAGAGGTAGGTGATGAGGTCGCCGCCGTTGTCGGCGAGCGCCATGGCGTGGCCCTCGACGTCGCTGGACGGCGCGAGGTAGACGACCATGCGGACCCAGAAGTCGGCGAGCTCCTTCCACGCGGAAACCACCACCTCGCCGCCGCCCTCCGTCGTCGTCCGCGCGTGCAGCTTCCGGAACAACGCCATGCCGGCCTGCGCCGCCGGGTCCGCCGCGGCGTCGACCACCATGTCGTCCATCAGGAAGGTTCGCCAGCACCCGCACTTCCAGAGGCGGCGGCGCAGGCAGCAGCAGCAGCAGCACCGCGCCGCCGCCTCCTCGAGGAAGGCCCTCATGTCGCCGTACCTGTCGGCCACCCACCTCTCGTTGTCCGGCAGCAGCTCCGGCGACCGCGCCACCAGGTACATGCAGTACCGCGACAGCGCCGTCGCGACGCCCCGGTGCAGGATATCCTCCCTCTTCTTCTTCTCCTTCTTCGCCTCCTTGTCCACCATGACCACATGCTTCATCTCCAAGAGCTCCGTGGCGAGGTGACACGCCAGGACAACTTGTGTAGCAGTGTCATCCACACCTTTCGCACTGTGTGGCAGTGTGGGATGGATGGATAAGATACAGATGTCGCGTGGATGGCGCTGTGGGTGGTCAAAAACGTCGGCTCGGTTTTCTTTAAAGGTGTCGGTTCTATTAAAAAAACTGACACCTAGTCGGTCCTATTAAAAAAACTGACACCTATACCTATACTTATATTATAGGTGTCGGCTCTAAATAAAAAACCAACACCAAAAGTATATGTGTCGGTTTTTTAACATAACCGACACCTATAGTATTTAAAGGTGTCGGTTCTATCTTGTTTTCATCGTGCGGAGGTGGGAAAATGCTCATAGGTATCGGTTTTAAATGAACCGACACCTATAAGACCGGTCCTTATAATAGTTTTTGTAGTAGTGCCAATGGGTCGTTAGGAGAGATAAATGAGAGATCGTCTTTTTATTGTGTGAGGGTGGATCGTAAAGCTACGGGTGACCTCAAGCCTGTGATCTCCTAGTACCGGAGCTTAGCCTATAGATTTGAAGGGGACAATGTGAAAAACCTCACTAAAGCAAGGGTTAGTCTTGTTATTTGGTTAATACTAAAGTGGTGATATATATGAATATACACCACCGCCGGCTCCATCGCGCATTTGCTCGGCGCAGGTATGTTCAAGTAACTCATACTCATACTACTAGAGCTAGCTACTTAGCTAGTGTAATACACACACACACACTACAACAAAACCACTGTTATAAGACATTTGACTTAAGACACTCTGTAAGTTGTCTCAGCTTTGAGAATTACGATTAAAATAGAGACGACTTTTGAGACGCTTTACAAGTTGGAGACATAGTTTAAGACACTTTACGATTAGCAGAAGACTACATCGTTTAGATATGAATATTGAGACGTTTTCAGACGTCTCATTTCTAAGATGTGTTTAGATATGAATATTGAGACGTTTTCAGACGTCTCATTTCTAAGATGTGTTTAGATATGAATATTGAGACGTTTTCAGAGAGAAAATATGCCTTACACCTTTGGACAGACAGACAAAGTACAATTTAATTGCTATATATATATAGCCCTAGTTAATCCACTGTTAGTTGTTTGAGAAGACAGATGCTAAATGTCTTAGCCGACGTGGCCATCACCACCACCACAAACACCAGCGCCGGCTTCGTGTAATCGTGCGAGCTCGCCGTGCACGACGTCGGCGCCGGCGCCGCCGCGTCAGTCCCATATATATCACTCATACTTCTGTAGCTGTATGCTGTTGCGATGGAGTTAATTGGAGAGCTCACTTGCAATGCCTGCCTATATATATATATATGCATGCACGGCAGCAAGGCCAGGCTGGAGATGCTGATCGATCGATAACTAAAAGAAATGGTAAATATAGATTAACATGTGATATATGCAAATTTGAGGCCTATTTACCCTTATGTACTCCCTCCATCCAAAAATTCTAAGCCATATTTCTAGTCCTCGTACTGTATCTTAAACTTAAATTGTAGTGTTATCTTTTTGTTTTACGAAGCTAAATTGAAATGTTGACCAAAACCCAAGCACCTATCTCAATACTCATTAAATTGATTTGTTGACCAAAACCCGAGCACTTATCTTAATACTCATTGGTGACATGTATGCATATATTCCCTTTTAATTTTTTACATGTGGGATGAGTTGTTTTCTCTTTGGTCTTAGTGAAAAAGAAAATATGCCTTACACCTTTGGACAGACAAAGTACAATTTAATTGCTATATATATATATAGCCCTAGTTAATCCACTGTTAGTTGTTTGAGAAGACAGATGCTAAATGTCTTAGCCGACGATTTAAAACACTGATAAGCACACATACACATATACTGGTTAAAGTTAAATTAGTTATATTTATTACAACATGTGAATATCAAATTTGAATTTACATGCTAAATATCTCATATTAATCTATTTTATTTTTTTAACTATCGATATAACATGCAAAAGCGAGGTGATATCTTCTGTAGAAAATAGAATATGTTCTCATCCATGAATGAGGCAATCCATGAGTAAGCTTTACCTAGTACAGAAATAACATTCTTAGCTTAATTAGAAAACAATGCTACAGTTCTGTTCTCTTTGTTTTAGGGACCAATGGCCATGCATGCTTTTAAGCCTTTAATTACAACGCCTGCTGCCTTGCGCATGTATCAGAAATTAAAGAAGTAAAGCGCATCAGCTACGCCTGCTGGAACACGATGCTTGCCATGCATTGCAAGGAATATTTATACTTGTTCTCTTCTAACCTATAGATGGCCAAAAGGCCTGGGGCCGATGGCCTAGCCCAGGCACGGCACGGCCCGACTGGTGTCGGGCCCGTGCTAGCCCGCCCCGACCATTCGGCCATGCCTGGGCCTTCGCCTCAGCATAGTGGACCGGCCTGACCTGGCACGGCACAGCCCAATGATAAGGGAGACAAAATAGACTTATTTCAGCCATAAGAAACGGCTGAAAGAGATGAGGGATGGAAAATAGACTTATTCAGCCATGTAAGACACGACCCAAAGAGATGAGGGAGGCAAAATAGACTTATTCCAAGGAGGAGCACAATGGGCTTTCGTACCTTCGGGCCGGGCCAGTATGGCATGAGTCTTATTGGGTAGTGTATAGGCCGTTGGTGCAGCACGTGGGCGTGTAGGTCGGGTCGTGCCGGCCCGACAACCAAGTTCCTAAAAAGCCTATAAGGGGGTGTGAATGGATCTCAACGAGCAAATTGTTTTAAGTTATTTAAACCACAAGTTAATTATGTAATGAGTTTAGATATAGGGCCAAGATGAGATATATATAGACAAAGGAACATCCAAGTATAAAAACCTCATAACATCATCAATGAAAGTATAATCACATTCTTTCAAATTATACAGAAGCAGATGCTCCTTAATGACAACTTCAATAATTTCTATAGCAATCTATAATATATACATATGCAATGCAATGATATGTATTCTTGACTTCACACCCAACAAGGTGTGAAGCTGTATCGTATTATGACAAAATACGATGCTGACAGCTACGGTCGCAACTATAGGTTCACGACATAACTCCAAATACAATGCAAAGGTGATGCAATACAGGATAAATTCCAAAGTAATAAGATTACAACGTCAAACCTTCATATGAGCCCAGTATGAAGTTACCCTTGCCAAGAGCATAAAACAAGTATATAAATTGTGGCACTCTATGCCACAGATACCAGGTATTAGTAGCATGGGGTTGTTCGGCTGCCATTTACTGTATTGTTTCGCAAGATCTAGCTACTTTAATTGCTACAACAAGTAGCAGTGGGTTGTGTGACTATGCTGTAAAATGCAGCCGAATAACCCATGATCATTAGCACTAACTAGATGATGCCCCGCACTTTGCTGCGGGATATATGTTAGATAATGGAGAAATGAATAAATGATTTGGATTGAAATATTATGAAAATGGTTTGAGAATGATAATTTAGCATGTGTATTATGTTTAGTTTTAAAATGAAATAAATTGTAGATATAATTACTATATGCTTGCATATTGAGCTTTGTGTGCTTAATGGGTTGATGTGGTATGCTTCCATGTAGGTTTTAGTAGTGCTAATCAATACTATGCTTGCATGTTGAGCTTTAGGTATTTACTGTGCATTAGCTTTATAGAAAGAATAGATATGTTTATCCTCCATGGCTATAACTCTATAGCTAAATTCCAAGGTTAATTTTAGAGAAATGGCTAGGAAGTAAAAGGCCCAATTTTACAATATTTAACAAAATTGAACCAATCTCGAACGAAATTAGATGCTCGTACAAACCAAGCTGTTCAAGGGAGCTCCAAAATATGAGGATATTCGATGAAATTCGAGCGGAAATGTGAACTTTGTTCATGTCTCGGGGCTGGTCGTGCGCATGCCAGGCTGAGCCGGACAGCCCATTTGACCATCTATATCTCAACCAGACAAACTCTATACGTACCCTAGCTAATAATATGCATATTCCCAATATTGATCATCACCTATTATTATCGTTAGGTTTAATCCCATATTGGTAAATTAATAATAGGGAAAAGTTAATTAGAGGATGGAACGGTTATCACCAATCATGACCTTAAATTGTGGCTCCAACCAGGCCTAGCACCCTATTGGAGGTTGTTAAACCCTAAAGAATTGTCAACATTTTAATAAAAGGATATAAAAAACATATTACCACGCATTGATTTTGATTATTCTAACGAGTTCCACAAGTTTTGTTGTGTTTTATTATTTTGCAAGAACTATGGAACTATGGATTTTGTGGAGTTGTACATATATTTTGAATGAGTGTTGTTAAATTGTTTCAGAATTTATCATAACCGTTTAGATGGTTTTTAAGCGAATGAGGGGACATCCCTCAAGGGATCAGTTTCCCCTTTTAATGCTGGTTGTAGTCCCAAGTTGACCAAAGATACTATTTGTTTATGTTTCGCAACTATTCTTTCCAGTACATGCCCCAAAATATAGCTATCTTTTGAGTTTTAGAAGGATTAGGGATTGATGTGAAAGATCTAAAATACCCTCATCGAAGTGCTAGTTTTGGTTGGCGTGCTGAGGAATGACAAGGGAAGGATGGGAAGATTAGTGACAAAATTCACTTTTTACATATACGAGTTGTATTTGGGACAAATTGGAATCCTAAAGGTAGTTATATTATGTAACGCAAGGAGCATTTAATTTCATTCATCATATGCATGCTAAGCTATGTCGGCAGGTTGCTCATCCAATTTAAATAACCTATATCCAGAAGTAAATTACACAAACTTTATGACCTGTAGCAAAATTTGTATTTTGTTTCCTATTCATACGTTGTTTCAGAAATTATACAGCGGCTCACTTTTTCAAAGCTTGGTTGTAGTCTCAAGTTAACTACAAATTTTTGTATCAGACAACTTACATTTTAGTTTATACTCATACGTTGTTCCAGAAATTAGCAGCGTGATGTACACTCGTCAGCCTGACTGCCCATGCTGATATCTCAATGCAACTTCACTTCCACGTGTAATTACACTCTTGACTGTTTTTATCCATCCCTCGTTATGTGTTTACTTTGACCGGTGTGAAACTGTGAAGTCATCGTATTTACCGGTGGTTACGTACAACAGCACAAATCTCAGCGTCAATCGTGTGGTCAAATAATTGACTGAAATCAAGGTAAAATGTGGCGCCACAAATTTAGCAGAACCAAAAAAAACATTGAACCTACAATTATAAAAATGACCACACTTCCGCACTTCACTTCAACACGAAACACCATAACAATCAGGTAATACTTGATTGTAGTACCAACGAAAGGATTAACTTCAGCCACAGGATTCCAAGTACAAAATAGAAAGAAAACGTCGGCATATGCTGTAGCGAACGAGAAACCACCTCCTGGATGATCTTAGGTACTGATAACGGAGTCAATGCTAAACAACAAAACTCCAAAAGTTTAGAGGATTGTCTCTACTTAAATAATTCCGGGCGCCTCAAAACTGTGGTCTTCTCTGTCAATCTCACCGAGCTGCCTGTTGTGCTGCTTGAGCCGGCTCCACAATGTTCTTTGCTAGCAGGAAAGTCCGCATGTTAAGATTCTTTAAGCTTTCGATAACCTGCTCATGGCTGCAACATGAATAAATGATTAATTAGGTTCAATCGCATTGTCGAAAGCTTAGGTCAACCATAGCTTTAATGAGTAAAAAAGCACATAGCATGAACTGGCATATACTCGCAGCATGTATGGCCTGAGCAACTTACATGTTAACATGATTGGTCGTCATGATAAGAGTTCCAGACACTGAATCAATCTTGGCGTCGAGCTTTGAATTCCTAACTAAGTTCATAATCCACAATTCTGCCTCATCGTAGCTCATGTTCAGCTTCTGAGAAAGCATGCTGTTCATTGCAAAACATTGGAAGAACATCTTAGATATGAAAGAAACTGTATTCCTGCATGGTCCATATAATATGAAGAATAAACCTATATAAAACGTGTGCAAATTTAGTAAAACTATTTCTAACTGAGAAGACAGAACAGAGATGCAACGGCAACTAAAATAAAGTAATGATACAGTTTTTTGCTGATAAACATTGAGTATTCCCTATAACATGGAAAGCAATTGATTGGAAAACAATGCAAGCCCAAGCAAGGTACAGAACCAACTTATATCCGACACATGATTATTGAAATGATAATGTATAACTACGATTTCTACCATTCATCTTAGTGAACTTTTTTTCATGTCGGCAAAAAAAAATGAGTATATAGACAGAAACACCTACCCAATATCAATGCACCGATGAATACGGCAGTAAGTTTCAAAGATAAACAGACGAGCATTTTCAAGGAATTCATCTCTCAAAGGAACAGTGACAAAATTCCCTTCCTCAATGCGCTTTCCAAGGAAAGGATCATTCAATATGACCTACAAAGGTAGCCATTAGAACAGATAAATGCAAGATTGTTATGTAACAGTATGATCACCATTGAGAAGACAATAATACAGAAATAGCCCAAAATTTGGTAATGCAAAATCATAGCTATGCCCAGAGAAACAGTTATCATTTGAGGAAAAACATAAAATAAAGTAACAACAATAAGCTAATGTTCAACTCCAGAAATATATACATGCCAGGAACCCCCCACATAGGCCTCAGAGATATTAAGGATGTCAGAGGTGAACTTTGCCTTGCCAAACATAAAATATTTTAGTCAGAGGACAGAACTAGCAAGTGAAAATTCATATAGGAAAAGGATGTTTTGCCAAAAAAAAAGTGAGGAGAAATTGTCTTTCAATGTTTTCATATCATATTTAGTAATGCACCAAGTTAAAAAAAATAGTGATGGGATGGACAAAAGGTTCAAAACATGCTAACATACCTGCTCACACTCTATGAGTTTCTGTTGTGCACCATCAAAATCATAGTTAACATACAAGCATTCCAAGAATTCAGTGATGGGATCCTTGTAGCTGTGCTGCTCCTGCTGAATGACTTTAATCAACTCTTTAAGCATGTTCCTTCTCCTTTTGTTCACGACAACTGCTGTAGCAAGGTATCTCAGAAGATGGGGTGCATTTGTCTGGATCGCGTTCAAGTACCTGGTTAGACGAAAGGTGCAAATTGAAAATTAGCTGAGATAATCTTGATATACAGAATAAAATATAGTTCCGTCATTGCAACTAGATAGCACAGTAAAAATAATACTAAAGCAAGTGCTGTATGGACAACAGAAGCCCCTTGGCTCTGTAATCAACTTTTTAACTCTGTTCTTTTTATTTTCTTCCAATTCGGCTTGGCCAGAAAAACTTACTTCAAAAATTTGTAACAGCACAAGACAAGTGGTCACAATAATGTTGAGATTTTAGTAAACAAACCTATCCTGGAAGAACAGATCGATGATCCCATTTCTGCCGTTTTCATGGTTAAAGAAGATAAAAATACTCCAATGCATCAGCCATATCCTATTCTGGAGCTGATTTAGTGGTGATGAGAAGTTCTGGGAGAATAAAAAAAGGAACAAAATTAGTTATGTGATTCCCCTAAAAAAATAGTTAGGTAAAGCACCTAACCAACCACAACAAGTGATATAGTCATTCAGCCAAACCTTTGAATCAATAATCTCCTTCAAACGGTTGAGCTCATCCAGTGCAACATCCCAGTTCTGCATCAAAATCTCGGCTGCCAGCTTTCCCCACAGGGCACTCAAGCTCCTCTCGCTGTTCGTGCACAAAGCACGGTATTGATACAAGTAGACAGCAGCATCTGAGTAATTACCGCAGTCAAACTGAAACTTGGCATACTGATACAGAGTCTCAATCTGCTCAGGACCAATCTGCATCATTAACAGGAGTTTGATTATTTAGTTGGGTCGCACAAAAACATGCAATAAGTATACAGCATGCTAACCGACTTAACAAAATCATGGTAACAACAAAATTCAACAACTGAAGCAATGAGGAACATACAGAGTTGATGCTTCCATAAACAAGCCCAATACCTACAATTACAAGCAAACCCTCCTATACTTGACGGCGATTTAAAATTACTCTAACCATATTAAGATCAAGCACAATCTCAAGCTAAGAATCACCAACTGTGCCAATTTTACCCAAACCAACAAGTGAATAAAACTAAACCAATCTCACAACATTGCATCGCCACCTGCAAATCACAAAAACATTTCTGCACAGAGAAAACAAACCTAACATAACACAGAGGCTAGCGGCGACGAAGAACAGATCTAACGAGCGGGGCAAAGGTGGGGGGAGAAGTAGATCGACCTGGAAGCGGTCCTGGAGCATGTGGAGGTTGTACTGCTTGTCTGGCCTGAGCTCCTGGACGAGCTGCTGGTTCTGGAGGAAGGAGACGATGGGGGCGGTGGCCTCGTCGAGCGCCCTGAGCCTGGAGACGACGTCGGTGCGGCGCCTGACCATGTCGTCGGGGACCTCGTCGGTGTCGTGGAGGGACTTGTGGATGTCCATGGCGTAGTCCACCATGTTGGTCCCGCTGAGGAGGCCCTGGTTGAGCAGGTTGAGGAACATCACCATCCCCGGTAGGCCAAGTGGACAAGTTGCATGGCGTTTATATGGCAAGTGGGGTTGGAATTACAACGATCAGCCTACTAGTTCCATACCTAACAATGTCAAATGGTGCAGGCGGAGCCAGTGGTGATGGTGTGGTCTCATTAAGTAGTGGGTTCTGGAAGCTACAGATGTACTCTTCAAGGTGGGAAGGCTGCCTCGGCACTGCTTTCTCGCTGTTTTTCTTCCTCAGTCGCTGCTTTGAGTTTAGGCTTCGCTTGGTTAGGTTCCAGTGGTTCTTGACGGTGTTCTCGGACCGGCCGGGGAGCCACCTAACAATCCCTGACCAACGGTTACCATAAGTTCGGTGCACTTCGATCAGCTTCATGTGCTCTTCCTTTATCTAGATGTCTTTCTGTTGTGTAAATTATATTGCTACTTAATATTGGATGCATCCAAGGCAATTAAAGCTTGATGTATCCATTAAAGAGTTAGTGAATTTCAGATTGTATCCAATAAAGAAAAAGGGACTCCATAGATTCCTCTTTGATTATTTTTAATTTGAGCACATTTATTGAGATATAAAAGCATATATAAATGATAATGAACATTGGCCATTTTTGTGTAAGGTGATGGCAAATAATGTTACTCCTATTGATTACTCTGGTAACAAATAAAGAAGATATTGTATCTTGTTTGCCTGCCTATAGTCCTAAAGCAGCAAAAAAATAAAACATAGGCTTTGAATTAATAAGTGTCTAAAACATTTTGGGCTAATAAGAGTCTAAAACATTGGTCTTTATTAGCATATATTCAAAAACGATCTAAAACACAAATAAACTATTCGGGCCATTCCCTTTCTGGAGTACTGTCCAGAGGATTCCCCCCTAAACTTCTTCCCTAGGATTAAAAATAAAATTACTTAGGGATCCACTACAGGTCCCGATGAAGAAATTCCCACACTTATTAACTAGAATACTACTGAAAGAGACATGCAGCATGACTAACTATTTACTTAAGGGTTAATAACCGGCCACACCTTCCAATGGTGGGATGAAATTTCCTGGAGTTTTACATAATCGGAAGAAATTCCAGGTGTAAAATTGCATTGATAATGAACTAGGATCCCTTAGAACTACACATATAACCAAAGGAACCTTGATTTCCGAGTAGAGATGGTTGGTCCATCTCTCACGGCACTGCTTCCCGGTCTAACTTGGGAGGCTCTTTGCAATCTCTGTCCACTTGCAATCTCCATGGTGTCTCACCATTTGCCTAAGAACTCTACAATCAAGAGAACACAACATTAAGACATTATATTGTCACAAGAATGAAGAGAAGCTGATAAGCAAGATTAAGATAGCCTTATCGGCGTGGTCAACCGTGTTTTGGCTTGGGTGATAACCAACGGAGGGTGTTGTAGTGATTACGAGGGGTTTGATCGTTTTGGTTGGAACCTTTAGATCATTAATGTCGAGTCTCCATAATCGATTTATCAATACCTATTGGAAGATCGGGACCCTAGTTCCTCATCAATCATGAACTGGTTGGATGCTATCTAGACGACGTCAATGTCACCCATGTCATCTGTGCTGCTTGGGCCTACTGTTGACGGTTGTTAAGTACAAACATTATCCGTCAAATCCTGCATAAAAGAAATAAAATATAATATCAGAACTTAGTGGTAGAGGTTTACTACTAACCATTTCCACTAGCTTTGGTAAATATATGTATCTAGGTCATTTAAGGAGAAGATGCACCCGCCATGCGACAAAAATGAACCTCTGACCAATCACGCGTGAGTACAAGGATTGGAGGGCTCACATGATAGTCGAAACCGACCTAAAGTGGGGCCAAACCATCCTCACCCCCACTTGTCAGAGACTGAAGAAAGTCGGTTGCCAAAGACAGTGGAGGTGGTTTGGCCGAACCAACCTCGGCGCCCCTAACCGCCAACTTCCACGTGGCACTTCCCTACTGGTCTCCAATGATGGTTACAAGGGTTTATCGACTTAACTACTGACCTACAACCGTCATAGAGCTGCTATAACAGGAGGAGGCATTCACACTTGGAAAATGCACAAAGAATAGTACAACTCACTTTTAGAAATAAGACTTTACTTTAGTATATTAACTTGAATAGAGAGTGAGGGGAAGCTCTAGAAGGAGTGCCTCGAATATCAGAGTTTTATCTGAGACTTTTACGGAGGAGTGCCGGGAGTGTCGGCATTATTTAAACGGAGTTCCAGAGAAGCGTCGGGACTATCGGCCTTCTTCTCGCTTGTACCTCGGCGGATGCTTCCTTTTATAAAGTAAGTATTCAAGTCTGCTTATGTTATTTAATTAGTTTAATTACTTAAATTAGATATATTCTCATCGGTGCGGGTTCGTCGATTAGTGTGCAATTAAATGCTCTAGTACTAAGACTCTGGATAAAGAAGGATGTTCCCGCACAAGTCTAGAGTAGTAATCAATAACTTAGGCGTGCTGTCTAGCTTAGTAGTTACCTTCATTTGTTGTGTGCTCCACAAAAAGTGAGGTAGGCGGTAGGTGGTGACAACTCTATCCATCCTTTGCATCCGTTCACGTTCGGGTACATCATAGAGTTTAAGGCCAGACTCAACCTGATAGACCAGGGGAGGGTCGTTGCTCGATGTATTTGATAGAGTTTTACCTTTAACTTAAGCTAACTAGTTAAGTCCATAGGAGTCATCTCTAGCCAAACCTAGCTACCATCGGTTATTGTCTTTGGGTAGAATCATGTTCATAGATAGTACACACATGTTCCTTATGTTCGATACCCTTGGAATACTCTAAGGGGAAGTGTTACAGCGGTATCCGTGCACTTACGGATTTATCTGCATGCAAATACCAACACCTGCCTCCTCATCATAGTCGTCTCTAGCCTGGTAAGATGACTAGTGATCAAAATCTATGTGGGCGTCCGCGTGGCTCCCAACGAGTGATGATGGCGGGTAGTATAGGCCCAGGTGCGGAGCAGCCTACAACTCTTGAGCGCTGATCCCATGTGGCTGCATTGGTGCCATCGCTAGCAGCCTGCCATATTGTAGGTTGCCCTCCCAAATCAAGCCGTAGGTAGTATACGCTGGTGTTGAGGTGCGGCAACAATGTCATGTTGAACAAGCTAATGGTTTGCGGCTGCGGCGAGTGTGGTATAGCCTGGTTGAGCAGGTTGAGGAACATCACCATCCCCGGTAGGCCAAGTGGACAAGTTGCATGGCGTTTATATGGCAAGTGGGGTTGGAATTACAACGATCAGCCTACTAGTTTCATACCTACAAATGTCAAATGGTGCAGGCGGAGCCAGTGGTGATGGTGTTCTCATTAAGTAGTGGGTTCTGGAAGCTACAGATGTACTCTTCAAGGTGGGAAGGCTGCCTCGGCACTGCTTTCTCGCTGTTTTTCTTCCTCAGTCGCTGCTTTGAGTTTAGGCTTGGCTTGGTTAGGTTCCAGTGGTTCTTGACGGTGTTCTCGGACCGGCCGGGGAGCCACCTAACAATCGCTGACCAACATAAGTTCAGTGCACTTTCGATCAGCTTCAGTGCTCTTCCTTTATCTAGATGTCTTTCTGTTGTGTAAATTATATTGCTACTTAATATTGGATGCATCCAAGGCAATTAAAGCTTGATGTATCCATTAAAGAGTTAGTGAATTTCAGATTGCATCCAATAAAGAAAAAGGACTCCATAGATTCTCTTTGATTATTTTTAATTTGAGCACATTTATTGAGATATAAAAGCATATAAAATGATAATGAACAGTGGCCATTTTTGTGCAAGGTGATGGCAAATAATGTTACTCCTATGATTACTCTGGTAACAAATAAAGAAGATATTGAATCTTGTTTGCCTGCCTATAGTCCTAAAGCACAGCAAAAATAAAACATAGGCTTTGAATTACTAAGTGTCTAAAACATTTTGGGCTAATAAGAGTCTAAAACATTGGTCTTTATTAGCATATATTCAAAAACGATCTAAAACACAAATAAACTACTTGGGCCATTCCCTTTCTGGAGTACTGTCCAGAGGATTCCCCCCTAAACTTCTTCCCTAGGATTAAAAATAAAATTACTTAGGATCCACTACAGGTCCCGATGAAGAAATTCCCACACTTATTAACTAGAATACTACTGAAAGAGACATGCAGCATGACTAACTTTACTCAAGGGTTAATAACCGGCCACACCTTCCAATGGTGGGATGAAATTTCCTGGAGTTTTACATAACCGGAAGAAATTCCAGCTGTAAAATTGCATTGATAATGAACTAGGATCCCTTAGAACTACACATATAACCAAAGGAACCTTGATTTCCGAGTAGAGATGGTTGGTCCATCTCTCACGGCACTGCTTCCCGGTCTGACTTGGGAGGCTCTTTGCAATCTCTGTCCACTTGCAATCTCCATGGTGTCTCACCATTTGCCTAAGAACTCTCACAATCAAGAGAACACAACATTAAGACATTATATTGTCACAAGAATGAAGAGAAGCTGATAAGCAAGATTACAAATCTGAATAGAAGTTGATTGATCTGTCACTTACTCATCCTCTTCCCTTGTCCACCCTCCTTTGATCAATCCCAAGTTGTCGTTGCTACCTGCAGCTTGCATATGCTATTGTTGAGGCACCATGGCAGCAACTACTGGAAAGGTAGCAACAGAGCTATAACTAGCAGTTACCCCCCCCCCTCGGTGTCCGAAAGCTTGACGGAGCATGCCTATGCTAGCAACATGACGCCCTAAGTTGGGGACCCGTACGGTGATTGGAGCACCACGAGTGTTCTAGTAGCTGGCACCACCATGGCTTCTCATGATGTGCCTATCTGTCATGTTGTTAACCACCATCAACAACTCCTGGTTGAGGAAGGAATTACCTGCAGCCATCATCAACTCACCTTCAAAGGAATGAAGCAAGGGCAAGAATCACTGATTGGGGAGGATTTTAGGGAAGGCAAAGCGACCTCACTAGGGAGCAAATTGAGAAGGGGATTGGTTAGTGTGGATATAGGGACCTGAGTCCCCTCATAATATAGGGGAAGCGGGATACATGGCCATTCATCTCTAGGGCTATTCAATGGCCACAAACAAAGCTAGAGTATAATGTTCCATATACACTAGATGCATCCAACATCCAAAGAGGTTAGAAGTATCAAGGCAAAAAAAGAATAGTAAAAAATGATGAACATTAAATATACCTAGGATAATATCCCTATTGAACTAAATTAACATATTTATGTAACACCCGACCCAAAAATGGTTTAGGCCCAACTCAATTTGTTCGACTACACCTACACTGTAACACTCCGTGCTTCCGTCATTTCTTTGTGAAAAAATATTAAAACAAATGTTACTAATAATCAGGCTATCTAGTTCTAGGGATGAAAACCATATGAAAATTCCTAATCATACTAGCCATTTTATTTTGGTTCCATATTGTTCAGAAATGGTATAGGGTTCTTTCTGAATATTTTAGTGGCATACTGTTTTCATGCAAAATTACCAAAGAAATATTGCATAATAACGACTACCCATCAGAATATTAAAAACATATAGCCCTTACATGTTGTCATTGTTTTGATGCTATAATATTGTTATGAAGTATTTAAATTAGTTACTTAGTGCTGTGAATCTTCACTAATATATGTCTATGACATTAATTCATCATGTAAACATGACTATGACTTGCTTGCCCTTCTGACTAGTTGTTTCCGAGGCATTATTTTTATGATTTTGTTTATGATATTTTCCGATGTTAGGTAAATCTGATATCATTACATTTCCGACTATACCATTTTGATTCCTTTTCCAAAAAAAGGGTAAAAAAATGGTCTAAGCATTTTCCAACCGCTTCCAACCATTTTCATCCCTAATCAACCTTAAACCACTTCTCAGCTAGCTAACGATGTGGAACTATGTACAATTTAGCACTATATATACGTTGCTTCTGCTGCTTGCCATGGGCTAAGGCCAATTGATCTGATAGTGCTGCACACACTGCACTTAGCTAGCTTGGCCCAAGAACCACCAAAGCAGCCCCCTAGTCATTTTCTTTATCTCTTTCTTTTGTTTTTCTTGAATTATTCCATGGCGTCACAATTTATCAGTTAGGGATTTGGCATTTGGATCTTGGCACAAGATCAATATTATTTGTCATCTGCATGAGTGTTTTCTAATTTTAGAAAGGCATCTTGGTCCAATTTTTGTCACTAGTAATATGCCCGTACTAACGTTACGGTGTCATAACATTTTTCTTAATAAGTTATTAATATTCGACTGCAATGAAAATAATTTTCCTAGAATCTGTCCATTTAAGCTTTCAGTCGAAGGTCATATATCAAAAAAAATATTATGATATAACTTAAAATTATTTATTCAAGATCATCAATGATTATATCTAATCAATTCAATATATACTATATAGGACAATGCATATCCACACAAAAAAAATGGTTGAGTTATTCCTCAAGAAATCAAGATAGACAAGTATGAATCTTTTTTTTTAAGTATGCACCGTTAACGACCCACCGATTACTGCAAAAAAAAAACATTGACTTCTAGTAAAATATGGTTGAATTTTGTCAAAAATTTAAAGTCAGTTTCAATTTTTAAACTTGCTGAAAACACAAAACCAAACATTTTTGTTATCAAGCCAGTCTAATAAGTTTGATTTTTCTTGTAAACCCTGCTGGAGAGTAAACCTCAAATATTTATAACAGGACGTATTAACAACAAAATATATAACTCTTCTTATCATTATTACTTCTTTTGCATGTCTTAAATCAATCTCCTTTACTTAAACATATATTGTCTTCTGATTATTTGATTTGCATTATCAAATACTGCCGTGACTATAATACTCTTTTGGTTATCACTGATTCAAGCATTCAAGCTAAGTATTTGTCAACAAGCTGCAAGCCATTCCTGATGTAAGCCATTCCTGATGTATGTTTCTGCTTTCCAGCGGCATACATCCTTCCGCAAGCCAAAAGTTCAATCAAGCCATCTGAAGTAAAATAGCCAGCTACATCCTTTGATTATTATAGTTGAGTCATCATGTGTACAGAAAAAAAATGCAGTATTACCTCAGATTATCTTTCTACTGCTACAACTTAATTAATTTTAATACTGTTTGCTTCGTCGTAGCATCCGCACTTTGGCACAACCTTCATTTAACATGTCCAAGTTGTCAACCTACATGCTACAGCACGGCTCAACCCTGCTCCATGCATAGACAAGCTCTCTTCCAATGCCATTTTTGGCCTCAACCCTGCTTCCATGCTTAGATAAGCTCTCTTCTAAGAAATATGTCCTTTTAATATAAAGACCTAATGAGTTTCAGTGTTATTACATATCTCTTCTATATAGGAAATATGTTGTTAATCAAAACAATACAACCCTGATCAGCAAGAGGCAAAGATAAACATACCATCTAGTATTATTACATATCTCTTCTGTACAGGAAATATGTTAACTAAAATAATGCAACCCTAATCAGCAAGAGACAAAGATAAACATGCTATCACTGAATGTGAGATACCTATTTATCCAGAACAAGTGATGTCAAGAACAGCTTTAGAAAATTATCTGTATAATGTATAATATTTGTATGTTTATCTTCCCTAACATTCATTTTCTAATCGTTGGATTCAGACCATGTCCCAATCCACCTTACTTCCCACACATTCCAGGCCCTAATCTTATATATATATACATCTCATTATAACTATGTATTGATTGTATCAGTACATTCTATTCACTGCAAAGGCAAGTTTCTCTACAGGCTAATAAAATATGTGCTATTTGTTTCTTCTGTAGAATGATTTGGTCTGACAGAATGAGAAGTAAACAAAAATCTGAAAAGCAACAAATACTATAAGGAACTGAACTTACATTCAACTACCACTACAGAGTGAGATTGTTTTTTACTTGGCACTATTATGGAGTACCAATCAAGTGGAAGCCGCAGCCTTCCTGACCTTATCTTAATATATGTGGTATTTGATTTAACAATTAATCCACCGAAAAAAGTCACCGCTATAAGTTTCAATATCTAGGATCAAGAGGATCAGATCAATACACGGTGGTTGCCAGAGTACTTCAAGGGGCACAACAACCCACCCGAATCAGCTACAAGGGCAATTTATAGTATAGATAGAAGCAACTTCCATCCATCCAATACTTAACTTATTTTATCCAAGTTTGCATGGCCTAGTGAAGTTATAAGTTTGGAATGGAGTATACATGTGATCCTACTTGCCCTGCTGCCGCACCTCCATGGCAACAACAAACAATACTATCTGATGCTGTCTACAAAATCTTAGAAATTAAATGGGCTGCATATAACTCTTCTTCCCCTGCAAGAAGCATTTGAGTGAAGCCATTAAAGAATATAACCAAAAAAATTTCTGAGAACATTGTACAAAAGCTCATGAAATGAAATTAAGAAGTACCTGCCGGTGTACCAGATGTGAAGAACATATATATATATATCATGCAATGGCATGCTTAAATAAGTGTCCTGACAATGGCATCTCGTATCATGCCATATTGAAACTAATTTTAAGCAAAGCCATTATGCCATTCACTTCCACTTCAAGTACATGTATCGCAGATTATACACTAATATCTTATGAGCCCCACTTCCACTTCTGGTTTGCACAAATGAACCCATATTCACAAACTACCACAAAAGTAAAGTTGGAATACCTTCACCTGAATACCAAATGTTTCTACTGTTCAGCAATTTGGCTACTGAAACAGAAACAAGTTATCAACAATTCCTTCTCAGATATAGTTGTAAAGATATTTATGCATCATGGTTCAATTGCACCTTATGAGTATTGACATGAAAATGGATAAGAAATATCTTGCAGAGATGCTTCTACTCTGTGTAGCAGCAGACGTTTACCTACATGATAAGCTTCCGCATCCAACCAGTAATAGAAGAAACACAACAAAAATTCCACTGCAGAATCTTGCGTTTGTAGCAAATTCCACACACGGCCTTCTGCATATTACTTTTGGTGCTCCTCATATGCAGCAGGTGCTTTATATTTCCCTTAACCAGTGTCCTGGTAAAAGCAAATTAAGTCGCCACAACATCTAGTCATATGTAGATAAATATATCATTTTAGCCAACTAAAGGTTTGGATAAAATATCAAGCCTAGCCTATTTATCATGGAAGAAGATTTCAGATTCAGGAACAGTGTTTCTTTTACAGTGAGCAATTGTGAATTTAGAGAGAACATGTAAGCAGAGTCTGCTTGCCAAGAGCACCTATCTTATTAAACAAAGTGATTATTTCAGAACATACAACCGTTTACACCGCTAGAACACCTATCTTATCATAGTAGAAATGTTTTGTGGCGCAACCAGTTCTGTTCTTCAGAATAATGGGATATTGTGTTGAATTTCCCTGAAACAGTTTTGATGTGTGAAACAGCAGTACGCTGGAACACTGAGAGCCTAACGCGGTACTATTTGCATTCAGACAAGCAGCCTGCAACAAGAATCTTGTGTAGCATGTAGTAAGAAAGCACCCTTAAACCAATGCAGCTTGCAGCGTTAACCTAATAAAGTTGTGCAAATGAATGTCAAACTAAAAGATTACAAAGATAGAGAAGCCCTTATACAGGCACACCGCACACATCTACACTTGAAATATAAATCTAAATTGATACGAAAGACAGAGTTGCTCTTGCTAAAAGATACATTTCACTAACCTTAATGTCTTGTTTAAATCTGGTGATGCAGATTTTAACTGTTCACATGAACTGTACAATAAAGCTTATAAACTCAATTAAATGAATGTCAAAGGAAACAAATTATATGTACAAGGAATGTGGATAAAGAGATTAGGTAACCTGCCGCATCAGCTATCCCTGGACATGACGCCATCGAGCAGGGGAAACTGGCTTGCACATCCGGACATGGCCGAGCGCCGTGAGCCCGTGACAGCGTCGTCGTCGACATCCAAGCGTCACAGATCCAGAAAACAGTGAAGTCGGTGAGGAAGAGGCAGCGGTGGGGAAAGGGGGGCGTGCTGCGCAGCTCCGCATAGGTTGTCCGGTGGTCATCAGCGGAGGGGTGCATACACTTCGCGATATCGTCTCCCGAGGCGGCATGAAGCCACGAAGGCAGCACCTATGTGCGGCGCCGATCGATGCGGGCAATGGCGGGGCGTCGGCGACACGAGAGGCGGAGGATCGGCGTGACGGCGATGGCGAGCGCTCGGTCTAGGTTCTAAGAAGGATGTGTGGCGGCGCGGTGCATGCGAGAAGGGGGAGAGAGAGTCGGGTGCGAGAAGGGGAGAGGGATCGGTGAAGCGCGCGGAGCTGCGGACGATGCGGGGGGGTCCTCGGGACTATCGGCTGGCGACGCTGTGGAGCGGCGGAGAGGGCCCCGGTGGCGGCGCGCGGAGGATCGGCGTGGGTCTGGGTTTCGCCAGTGTGTGGGGAGGGGAAGGAGCGGCGGCGATTGCGTCGATTGCGTCAGAGGCCAGAGGGAGAGAGAGGGGTGCGGGAGAGGATGAGGAGCGACACGCGCGTATCTGGGACGTCCGATCTAACTCATCAGATGATTTTACACCGTTAGATGTGTGTAATGATGAATGAGTAAATGAGTAAAACCATTTGTTCAACTATAGGGTAGATTCAACTTTGTTCAAAGTCCATTTCCATCCAAAACTACAAAGCCGGTTTATTTTTCACACTAAAATTTCAAAAACCGGGCAAAATGACCATATTTCATAGTGGTTTTAGCTAACATGAGCTTCAAGTAGGTAAGTTCCATTGTTGTGATCGAATAAGTAACACCTACATTAGCAAAGTATGTATAATAAGAATACAAATAGAAAAAAAACACCTCGATTTCAAACAACAACACTGAAAATATATATGTTCTAGCATGTTATTCGTTCAGATTTGAATGTTGGGTATAAAAAACAGCCGGTTTTGGATCCAGGTAAAAATTAGACTTTGAGCATAGTTGGCAAAAAAATGGGCGTTATCATTTTATACTTAGTGCTTCTTAATTAGTACTTAATGCTTTAAATTACTTCCAGGATAATGATATCACTGCTAAATCAGTACTTTATTATTTAATATAATCAAAAGCTAAAATTTTAAACGTGATATAAATACATTAGACCTTTTTAGCAAGCTTAACAATCCAGCTTATACTCAAGCTTACCAAGCTAGACTTTTAAGTTTTAACCCATTTAGGTTAAGGAGCCAAGCTACCTTGTTATCCACCCCTACAGCCAAATGGAGGACTCTTGTATTATCTCCAAAGTCTATTTTACATCTTTGAGCTTCGTCTAACGCTAAAAATGTACTTATAACTTAGAAAGTGGTTCATAACTTCCCAGATCCTCCTTTTTTCTGTTTTGTTTTGTACCACATACTACCACTCTCCCACTCAACAATATAAACTAAAAAAAATACTTTTTGGGAGAATGAAAAGTAAATTTCTAGAACAGACAATGAAACTTATACATTGATTGACGCCTTAAAAGTAAGCACAACAAAATAAAGGTTCATATCTTAAACGACGTCTTAAAACAAAGCACAAGAAATTAATGAAATGTTCCCACACCACAGGGACCACTTAAGACTGAGATGTTTCAAACAAATTAAAGTACAGACATAGCCACGCACACTGCACACGCAGGTGAGAGTTCAACTTCATTGGAGAAAGAAAAACTAAGAGATGATAATCATAATTGTTATTATTAAATGGGTGATGGTTTGGAAGTACTGCGAACAAGCCTCAGTTGATCCACCTAGCCAGGTCAAGAATACCCTCATCCTCGGATGGCATCATAAACTGGTTGGACGCCATTTGGACGACGTCATTGTCATCCATGCCATTGGCGCTGCCACCAGCGGCGACGCTACTTGGGCCTGCCTCCTCGCCATAGTGGCCGCCGTCCGGGTTGGACAACTGGTGATCGAACTCCACTGTGCCATCCGTGTGGCTCCCGGCAAATGACGACAGCGGGTAGTACAGGCTTAGGTGCGGAGTATCCTGCAGCTCCTGGGTACTGATCCCATGTGGCTGCACCGGTGCTGGTGCTGGTAGCTGGCCATAATACAGGTTGCCCCCCGCGTCGAGTTGTAGACAGTATCCATTGGTGTTGAGGTGTGATACCTCCGGTGTCATGTTGAACAAGTCCTTGGTCTCTGGCTGCGGTGGGTGCGGTATGGCCTGGTTGAGTAGATCAAGGAACATCACCAATCCTGGTGGTGTGGAGGTGCCTGGCTCCTGCACAACGGGTAGAGTTGGACTTGCACCTATCACCCCACTATTGCCATACCTGCTGATGTCAAATGGTGCGGGCGGCGCCGGCGGTGGCGGTGCAATTTCACTGGGAAGCATGTGCTGGCAGCTACGGATGTAATTTTCAAGGAGGGAAGGCTGCCCCGGCACAGTTTGCTCGCTGTTTTTCTTTCTCAATCGCCGCTTTGAGTTCAGGCTTCGCTTGGTCGCATTCCAATGGTTTTTTATGGTGTTCTCCGACCGTCCAGGGAGCCGCTTGGCAATCGCCGACCAGCTGTTCCCATAAGTTCGGTGTGCTTCGATCAACATCCTGTCCTCTTCTTCTGTCCAGATGTCTTTCTACAGTGTAGATCGCATTGCAATTTATTAAATTTGGAAGCATCCATATGATCAACAGCATAAGTCTATTAAAGGTCAATGTACCATTAAAGAAAATCAGTGAATTTAAGATTGTATCCATTAAGAAAAAGGAACTCCACGGATTCCACTTTAATGGTTTTTAATTTGAGCACATTTATTGAGAAATAAAAGCATATATGCATAGATATGATAATTAATATAGACCATTTTTGTACAGGGTGCCGCCAAATAATGTTAGTGATTACTCTAGTGACAAATAAAGAAGATATTGTACCTAGTAAAATGTAAAGCAATATATAGAAACATAGGATTGGGACTGATAAGTGTCATACACATTTTTGGACTAATAAGTGTCTAAAACATTGAGCTTAATTTGCATATACAACAATGATTAAAAACACAAATAAACTTGCTGGACTACTGTCCAGAGTAGTTTTTTCCTAGGACTACAAATAATGTGTGGGATCCATTAATGGCCTAGCGAAGAAATTCCTACATTTATTAACTAGAATAAAAGACATGCAACATGACTAACTAATTACTCAATCGGCTCCCGTTTAATGTTAAATATTATGAAATTTGTACCATTTTCACGTAAATCTGAAAATAAACTCCACCTCTAAAATTGCACAGAGAAAGAACTAGGATCCCTTAGATCTACACATATAACCGAAGGAATATAGCAAGATCCAGACCTTGATGTCCGGGTGCAGATGGTTGGTCCATCTCTCGCGGCACTGCTTCCCAACCCGACCTGGGAGGCTCTTTGCAATCTCTGCCCACTTGCGATCTCCATGGTGTCTCACCATCTGCCTAAGAACTCTATAATCAAAAGAACACAACAATAGTTCAAGATCTCATCACAAGAATGAAGAGATGCCAAGAAACAAGAATTAAAATCTGATTAGAAGTAGACAGATCTGTCTCTTACTCATCCTCTTCCCTTGTCCACCCTCCTTTGACCAACCCTGGGTTGTCGTTGCTACCTGCAGCTTGCGTCTGCTGTTGTTGAGGCACCATCGTAGCACCTACTGGAAAGGCAACAACCGAGTTGTAACTAGCGGTTGCCAGGCCCTCCTTTGGCGTTAGAGAGCTTGACGTAGCCACGCCTATGCTAGAAACAGGGCACCCTAAGTCGGGGACCCCCACGGTGATTGGAGCAGCACGAGTGTTCGTGTGGCAGGTACCACCATGGCTAGAGCTCGGAAGGTGCCAATCCGACACCCCGTCGGCCGCCTTCACTAACTCCTGGTTGAGGAAGGAGTTACCTGCAGCCGCCATGATTCACCTTCCAAGGAAAGAAGCAACGGAAAGAATTGCCAAGGATTGGGGAGGCAAATCAACCTCGATATGGAGGAAATTGAGAAGGGGATTGTCTAGTGTGGAGATGGGGACTCAAGTTCCCTCATAATATAGGGGAGGCGGGGATACACCAACCGTTCATCTCTGGGAGTATCCAACGGCCACAAAGAAAGCTAGAGTATGGCGTTCCATATACGCCGAGTGCATCCAACATCTCAAGAAGATTAGCTGGCGCACTAAAAGGCTAGTTATCAATACAAAAGACAAATCAGTAGTAACGATGGGTTGCCAGTAGGATAAACATTGATCAAAGTGATAAGGTATGCTATAATGGCTAGAGATGCAAGCCTAAAATGATCAATTTGACGTGGGTATATGGTCGTATCTATAAGGCATATGCGCATCATGTACCAAGTATGATTTAGAATGTTGCATGCAGCACAAATGTGTGCATCTCATCATCTGCTTGCTGGCTTATTAGCTAGAGCAAACAAAATTTGAATTTTGAAAATTATGCATGTCTTGGGTTGATTTTAGGTCTTTTTTTAACGAGGTCTATTTTCCAATCTTGGCTTCTAAACCGCTAATAATACATATGTAAAAGTTGTATGCATAAATTATTTTGGTTGCTTCGTTCATTTTTCTATGGCTTACTAGTTTTGGCTCAATCGATCCTGAATAAGATGTTGCCATTGATTGTTTGTTACTGATCAAGATAAAAATCATAAGTAGTGTTGCCATCGCTTCACTTGGATGCATGACTAGTTGTTCAAGAGTTACTTCTTTTTATTAAGAACAACAAGGTTGATCTCATTCTCATGGCTTATATATTTGGAATTTGTTATCTTTAGAAGTATCAAGGAAAAAAGAGTAGAAAATGATGAACATTAATTATACCTACAGGATAATATAACGTATGAACAAAATTAACATATTTATGTAACGCGCAAACCAAAATTTGAATTAGGCCCAAGGTTCGAGAATGTGTTACTTGTCATCGGGCTATCCTACAAATAAACCAATCATGTTCTCAACCAAATGGCGATGTTGGACTAAAGTCCAACACTATATGCGTCATGGCTGCTGCACGCACTGGACTCTAGCTAGCTTGCCCAAGAACCACCAAAGCAGCACAGTAGCTTTTCTCTTTATCTCTTTCTTTTTCTTCAATTACTCCAGGGTGTCATAATTTATCAGTTAGAGATTTGGTGTTTTGATATTGGCACAAGATATAGATTATTTATCAAATTAATGAAAATATGTACTAATGTGTCCATGTTGTTACATATCTAGGAGTAGTGAAGGTTGCCCTCGAGCCCACATAGTATTTGAAACTGGTGGCATGTTCAGGTTCATCGTTGTTGTTGAGGCACCATCGTAGCACCTACTGGAAAGGCAACAACCGAGTTGTAACTAGCGGTTGCCAGGCCCTCCTTTGGCGTTAGAGAGCTTGACGTAGCCACGCCTATGCTAGAAACAGGGCACCCTAAGTCGGGGACCCCCACGGTGATTGGAGCAGCACGAGTGTTCGTGTGGCAGGTACCACCATGGCTAGAGCTCGGAAGGTGCCAATCCGACACCCCGTCGGCCGCCTTCACTAACTCCTGGTTGAGGAAGGAGTTACCTGCAGCCGCCATGATTCACCTTCCAAGGAAAGAAGCAACGGAAAGAATTGCCAAGGATTGGGGAGGCAAATCAACCTCGATATGGAGGAAATTGAGAAGGGGATTGTCTAGTGTGGAGATGGGGACTCAAGTTCCCTCATAATATAGGGGAGGCGGGGATACACCAACCGTTCATCTCTGGGAGTATCCAACGGCCACAAAGAAAGCTAGAGTATGGCGTTCCATATACGCCGAGTGCATCCAACATCTCAAGAAGATTAGCTGGCGCACTAAAAGGCTAGTTATCAATACAAAAGACAAATCAGTAGTAACGATGGGTTGCCAGTAGGATAAACATTGATCAAAGTGATAAGGTATGCTATAATGGCTAGAGATGCAAGCCTAAAATGATCAATTTGACGTGGGTATATGGTCGTATCTATAAGGCATATGCGCATCATGTACCAAGTATGATTTAGAATGTTGCATGCAGCACAAATGTGTGCATCTCATCATCTGCTTGCTGGCTTATTAGCTAGAGCAAACAAAATTTGAATTTTGAAAATTATGCATGTCTTGGGTTGATTTTAGGTCTTTTTTTAACGAGGTCTATTTTCCAATCTTGGCTTCTAAACCGCTAATAATACATATGTAAAAGTTGTATGCATAAATTATTTTGGTTGCTTCGTTCATTTTTCTATGGCTTACTAGTTTTGGCTCAATCGATCCTGAATAAGATGTTGCCATTGATTGTTTGTTACTGATCAAGATAAAAATCATAAGTAGTGTTGCCATCGCTTCACTTGGATGCATGACTAGTTGTTCAAGAGTTACTTCTTTTTATTAAGAACAACAAGGTTGATCTCATTCTCATGGCTTATATATTTGGAATTTGTTATCTTTAGAAGTATCAAGGAAAAAAGAGTAGAAAATGATGAACATTAATTATACCTACAGGATAATATAACGTATGAACAAAATTAACATATTTATGTAACGCGCAAACCAAAATTTGAATTAGGCCCAAGGTTCGAGAATGTGTTACTTGTCATCGGGCTATCCTACAAATAAACCAATCATGTTCTCAACCAAATGGCGATGTTGGACTAAAGTCCAACACTATATGCGTCATGGCTGCTGCACGCACTGGACTCTAGCTAGCTTGCCCAAGAACCACCAAAGCAGCACAGTAGCTTTTCTCTTTATCTCTTTCTTTTTCTTCAATTACTCCAGGGTGTCATAATTTATCAGTTAGAGATTTGGTGTTTTGATATTGGCACAAGATATAGATTATTTATCAAATTAATGAAAATATGTACTAATGTGTCCATGTTGTTACATATCTAGGAGTAGTGAAGGTTGCCCTCGAGCCCACATAGTATTTGAAACTGGTGGCATGTTCAGGTTCATCGTCCCTAGCTACTAGTGTGGTTTGGTCATGTTGACTAGATCAAGGTACATCCTCATTCCTTGTGGGTTGGAGCTTCTCGGACCTTGCACGATGTTTCTTGGACTTACAGTTACTAGCCCAATGTTATACTCAATGATGTCCCCCAACGGCACAGACACTGTTAGTGGTGGCCCAAGTCAAGTCTTCATGACCGAGAGGGTATTGTGAATGTACCCTTGAGCAGGTAAAGTTGTGTGGCATTGTCTGCTCACTCTTCTTTGTCATCATCATCATCTAGAGCTTTGACTTCAGGTTCCACTTGGTCGCATTTTGATGGTTGTTCATGGATTTCTCCAGCTGGTTAGGGAGACACCTAAAGATCACTGATAAACAAGTCCCATAAGTTTTGTGCACTTTGATCACCACCTTGTCAACTACTCATCCTCCACACCTCCTCGGTTCAAAAAATCCGGGTATATGACATTTTCAAAAGTGGGTTTCGCTAGAATGCCATCCCTCACATGTGATTCAATAAATGCCACTAGCAACCGATTTGTGTACACCAAAACGCAATTTTCTCTATTTTCCCAGATTAAAATGGTTTTGCCATTTTTTTCCAATTTGTGCTGACTAAAATGTAGCTAGTTGTACTACTTCAATCAGGTCAGGTTAGGTATGTGCATCAAACTACATCTATATCTCTCTCTTTCTCTTCTTTAGTCTTTGCCCAAACCATGCTATGTAAGGAGGGAGAGGGATGTTGTCGGGCACCGGGAGGCATGGGCTCGCCGTGCCACGCGTCAAGGGCTCCATCCTCAGACTCCGAGAACTGAATCTCTATAGCCCTCAATTTCCACACTTTATGTTCGTCAGTTGGTGAGAAAAAATGTTCAAGAAAAATTGAATCTGAAGAATGTAAGTGTGATAACAAAGCTCCATGTTAGATTGTGGATGCTACCTCCGGATCCTCTTGGGTTCCGAGGCCCAACGCTGCTGCAAGGGGCGGGGGGAGCTTGGTGCGTGCCTCGTACACAATCAATTGCATCCAAGAATTACTGTGCGCAAAGCATCCAATTCAAGCAGTTTGATTTCTTGTTTAGATGATTTTGAATTGATCCCAATCTATGTTAAATCAATTGTCTTTGCCATTTTTCCCATGGGTGCTGAAACATTTTAATTTGGGAGAAATTGTGGTAATGGCATTTTAGTGTGCACGCCCCTATTGAAAATGGTATTTTATTGAATCCAATTTTGGAGGACGACATTATGGAAAACCCATTTTTGACGATGGTGTATATCCAAATTTCTCCTCTGGTCCTTTTGTCCTACAATGTGAACTATCCAACATGTTAATATTTGTTTGCATCATTATGATTGGCAACACAAGGCACTTAAATGTACTATACACTTGCAAAAACATGGAAAACTCTTGTAATAAAACTGACATGGAAATAAACTTCAATCTTCATACGTGGAAAATACCTACAAGGTGAACCATCCAACTTGTAAATATTGGTTTGCATCATTTTGATTCGCAACATAAGGCAATTAAATGTACTATACACTTGGAAAACTCTTGTTATAAAAGTGGCATGGAAATCAACTTCGATCTCCATACGTGGAAAATGCCTACAGCGTGAACTATCCAACCTATTAATATTGGTGTGCATCATTGTGATTGGTGACATAAGGCAATTAAATGCATTATGCACTTGGAGAACTCTTGTTATAGAACTGGCATGAAAATTGACTTCGATCTCCATACATGGAAAATGTCATAAGAGAACCGGACAAGATATTTAACATGCACGGAAGGAAAGATCTTTATTTACTAGGTTCAGTCAAAACCTATATTCCCTAGGTATTTCCATTTCTACCATCCAATCAACTATATTATGTGCTTGTGTAACACAGGTCTATTCCCAACATTGTATGCACCTTCTAGGACTAAACAGTTATTTTTCCACCATAGAACATCCTATATGTGGCACACACGCTCATGGAAAAAATGATGCATGGCTAAAAAATATTGACTTGAATAATCATTGTTGTTTAATTTTTTTCACACTTCCTTCAAAATGTACATTAACTTCTCAGCTGTCTACACATATCACAAATAATTAACACAAACCACTTAAAAAGAGACGTCAATACATAGGGGATAAGTACTATCACAGGGATTGTAAAAGAAAAACATCCCTTGACTATGAAACTGAAAGTTCAAGTGTCATTAATTTGATTTTGATGATTAATGACAAATCCAATCATTTAAGACCGATATTTTTATGAGCATCTCTTTGTCTAGTCTCATGTGGATATGAAAGTGGAAATTGTGATAGGTATGTAATAAACTCCACATGTTTTAAGCCTATCTCTCTTGTGGGTCCAAATATAGAATGAACTCCCCTAATTATTCTTTATCATACATATATAGGACCATTTTCCTATGTGTGTATGTGTGTGTGTGAACATCTTTAGGGGATCTCATTCTATATTTTTAACTCAACTCTATATATTTAATATCAAGTTGACATCCAGCACCAAAAAGAAAAAGATTGAAGGATCTATAATAAACAATTTGTAATTGTTGTTTTGATGATTTATGACAAACCGATTTTGTGGGACTAACCTGTTTTCACGGGTTGGTAAATAAGTTGGCCCTGAGTTCATATGAGTTGAGATAGAAATATATATTGATGGTGGACCTAAAACACAACAAGTATGAAATGCATGGAGATCAAGCTATGTATATCACTCTCATTCTTCATCTACATACTGATATGTTCATATATATTATTTCCATTTGATTGACATATGCATGTGAGGCTAAACTAATGTTTTGTTCGAGTTCATATCTTTGTTAGTCTCTTTACATTGAGACATAGAGATGATGAAGGTATGCTTATATTAATGTCTATATTTGATAAATTTCTTGTATTCTGTATAGGATAAGTTCCCAATGTTTTCCTCTCTATTTATGCATACTCTTGCTTCACCAAATATTTTTGTATACATACATTTAGGGGGAGCAAATCATATACATTGTTATTTGATCCAAGTATTTCACTTACACTTGACTGAGATCTTACATTTGGTATATAACACTTGTGGTGTTGATTAATACTCATCGATTTATTCGTACCCTTTTATATTGCGATCAACTTGATAGAAGCCCATGACTCCTATCTGAAAGTGGTCTTGGCCGTAAGCAATTGCCGTAGTTTGTAGCGAAGCGGCGTATATCTTCAATAGCAAGCTACTGATGTGATATGCTACTAGTGCCACCATCATGCCTGCTTTCACTAACCTATACCTATTCATGCAAGCTCAATCTTCTATCTGGCGTTGCTCTGTGCTCGAAACAGCCAATTTTGCTCGTATAGCTAACACACCTGTAGAGTTTGGGGAGTGCTGCTATTCTTTCCAAATGGTTTTAAATGCAAGTCTATCAATTCTTATTGTAGACATCTGAGGAGGGGGGGAAAGAAGAGTAGACTTACTACTACTTGCAAATCAAAGGCAGAATTTAAATACACATCAACACTTAATCTGAACTCTTTGACAATTAATAGATACCTATTCATAGAGAAACCTTCTCTAAGCTAGGAAGCTTGCTTCTTGTTCCAGATTTGATCTTATTCTAAAATAGTTACTTTGCTTTTCCGCTCTATTAGAAAAGTTCTAATGTATTGATTCCGTAATTCTTATTTCAAAAAAGAGTGGACTCAATCTCCTTATGCCATCCCACGCTCAAAGAAGACTCGCTCCGTCTATGCGTCCTGAACCTGAAGAATAGAGATCCCAACTAGAACTATTTGGACTAGGAAATTTCATTGAGTTTAATGAGAGAAATATGTCTCAACAATTGGAAAAGGTTTTGACACTCAAGTGAGATCATGACACCTAAAGATATCAAGGATGATAAAGTTAATATATTGAAGATGTGGTACGAAGTGGCTACTATGGCAATACAAGGCAAGCAATGCCTCGGCCACGGTGAGGCCATGCTGTGGTGAAACGACAAGCAAGGGGCTGGGGCGAAATAAACAAAAATCCGATGGTGAACAATGAGTGACAACTTTGTCGTGATAGACTGTGCAAGGTTATTTGAAGCTACACAGTAGCATCAATCATTTGAAGAAATAATGGTGAAATAGTTTTGGCGTTGACATGCCTTAAGACAAGAAAGGAAGATTGCATGAAAGGCATTCCTATTGGTATAATTAATCTTCCTATTTACATTTGAGTATAGGAATATCAATACTATTAAGAGGGATGCAACTTGATGTGTTTGTGTATGTCTCGTTGCTCAAAGTGGCATATCCTAGTGCTAAGTTAAGAGAAACCCAACGTTTTTAATATATCAATGGTGGTTTTACCTGCTTTTTGGCTAGGTTGGGAAGCCCTCTGAGTGAGCCTGACATACAGTCTAAGATCATAAAAACAGACTTCAAGCAAAAGTTGTGGTTCTTTTGGTGAGTCGCATTGGAAGTTCTAATGAAAGTTGGATATTCCGATTTGACTTCGGAATATCCAATATGTGTAAGATCTCTAGGATGAAGAGCTTTTGGTTTGTGACCTTTGGGGTGTAGGTGTGCTTTGAATATATCGGATATTCTGATATTTAAATTCGGTTGGAATATCGATATGTGCACAAGGGCTAGTTTGAGAGGCTCGGGTATATAAACCCCTCCACCCCCTTTTTGAGTGGCTAATGTTCTTGATGAGGACATTACTAGCTCGGATATGACCATGGCTTCCTTATATATTTATCAACCAAAGGTGCATTCTTTATATGTAAGATTTATATGTTATATATTTGAGCAAGCATTTATGATGTAAGACACTCTCAGCTACACATGATGTAACAAGGGTGATGATTTACGTCATACATCACATGAAGAAAATGAAAATGACGTAAACCAAGTTGATGGATTACGCCTCAACAAGAATGATCAAACATATCATGGTCCAATCACACGCGGTCGTGCTATGAAAATAACACAAGAGGTTACACCCGAAGACATCATCCCTACAACCGAGAAAGATGGGTTACATGGAGGATGAACAAGGGTTAAGCCAAGCGGAAACCAGCTCATACATTATCAGTGGTTGTTTGCAGCGAAAGAAGATAGATTTACGCTGTAAGAGGTCATCTTCCAAGCCTTGTGCCATCCAGCCAGTCAAGAGATGGAGTGCATGGCATACATAGTTGGAACGAGGCCCAAGTCTAAGTTTCTAAATGCTCAAACTCCACCTCAATCATTTTTCCAATGAAAAGTTAGAGTATTTTTACTGAAGTTGAGTAGGAGCTAAGGGTTGTGCGCGAACACGGAGAAAACCTCCTGTATTCTCGTTTACGTTATCCTTGACCACTAGAACATGCCTTTTTATGTTCACACCTAAGCTAGGAGGGATGTTCCTAGTATACATACCCCTCTACTCCATCCATTAGACAACTTTGTCCAATTGAAACACTTATGTATGAGAGATTGCTGAAGATTGTATGTGTCTTACCCCCTTATTGTTTGTGGGTTCTTGGACTTGTGGCAAGGCTCCTCTGGTGCCCCTTAGTTCATGCTCTGGCTTTCGGCCCTCTTATGTGGATTTGTGTCGAATTGTGGTTTTGTGATTGCTCGTTTGTGGGTCGGAGTTCAGGAGTCTTCGGAGTGTTCTCACCCTCTCCACTTGGCTGCATCCAACCTTGGCATGCATGTATAAAACTTGTTATCCTCTAGCTGCTCATAGCTAGTTACTCTTGAGGTGCATGGTTTCCGCCGGTAACCCTTATACAAACGCTATTGTCATGTGAATCAAGCCACCCCTCGCGAGTGAGTTCACATCATGTTGCTGCACCATGAGATTTGTTTTGCTCTCGTTCGCAAGAGCTACTTTCTTCGGTGAAGGGAAAGAGATTGAGCACAAGGAATGCATGATATATCAAAGAAGTTGATTGGTGACCAACCAAGACCTTTTTCAAGTCTACTCCGACATCACCATATACTTTTTGTCCATATAAGGCAAGAGGTGAAGTTTTAGCACATTTTGGATTCGAATTATGGGTCTCCTAACAACATCAAATTCAAAACAAACCTAGCCATTGATCCAGAAGGACTCTCGGATCCGATGAGTACTTGTTGGAAAACAAGTCTCCTTCATATGGGTTTCTAGTCCACATGTCAAATTCCTCCTGATCTGTCGGAAATATATAAAACAACATGTACCGTCAGTCTTGTCCGAGTTTGATTTGGGCTTTGGACCTTGTAATGTGTGGTGGGCTAGCCCAAGGGGGTGCGCGCCTATGGCTAACCCTAGGATGCCCCTAATCATATTTTCAGTAGTTGTCATGTTTAAGTTGGGTTTTGTTGAGATTATTCTCCTATTGTGGTTCCATCGCTTGGTTCAATTTGTCAGAACCACTCCGACTTGTGAATAGCCCTCTTGCTTGTGTTCTCCATTCGCTTACAGGAGATATCCTTCTTGCGAGGTCAATCGCGTTCGACGCGGTTGAAACCAACAAAGTTTGTGGTGTAGTGATTTATGAAGGGGTTCAATCGTTCTGGTCGGAGCCTTTGAATCATCAATGTCGAGATCTCCATAATCAATTTATCAGTATCTTTCGGAAAGATCGGGACTAGATGCTCATCAGTTCTTAGGCATGACATAGCCTTAGGACTTTGTCATTCCTCTACCCTAGTGGTGAAGCCTTTATTGAGGGATTGAGAAGAGATGAGAGCATTGGATTGAGGAGATTGAGAAGTTGAAAACTTGTGAGCTTCACATCAAACTTGAGCCACTTAAGTTCATAGCAAACAAATCTTGGATTGTACCTTTTACTCTTGGGGACTGTAAGGTCTTCTAGATGGCTAGGTGTCTCCTGTAAGCACCCAAGGTTGCAATGTGGCCATAGGAAGTTTAGTGAAAGACTTCGATTTCACCTCCGCAAGGGAAGAAATCTAGTGTGTGGCGTGGGTGTGTGTGTGTGGTGTGTGTGTGTGTGTATTATATGTAATGTATTGTGTGTGTACCGGCGTGCGCGCGCAACCTCGTGACGAAAAGGGTGTGAAAGAGCCTCTATTTTAGGAAGCAAAGAGGAATAAAAGTTCTGTATCTTCTCCCTTTTGTGGGTATTTTCATGACCTTTTTGGCCCTCAATCGAGACATAGTATCCGTGATCTAAACTTCGGGAAACAAATCACACACCCCTTCTCTTGTTTTGGTCATTCTTATCTTCTCTTATATATTGTGCTTGAGCTGTTTTTAACCCTTATTTACTTGTATGCTTAATTGATCTAATTGGACCTTATATCTTGCTTAAATACCTACGCTTGTCCCTTTTTGATTCAGATACTTTTTTTTGTTTGAGCTTCAAGTTTCATAGTCAGTATTTTTCTCAATTTGACAATTAGAGAAGTTCGATCGGGAAGTTTGTTCGATTTAAACTGAAAGTTCAATCTCTCTAATATACTATGAATTGTGATATTTTTGAGGAATGCCTATTTACTCCGCTCTAGGCAAACATCAGGTCTTCCAGAAACCAGGCATTTTACCCCTCTTAACCATCAAAACTAGTCGAACGCCCCCTAAGGGAGTAAGGGTACTGTAGTTCTTAATGGTGGTTTTCATGATTTTGATAATGAAAGATGTAGAAAGTAGCTAATTGCAAGTAGGGAAAAAAGTAGATGTTCAAGTAATAAAAAAATAAATCACTAAAACCACACAACATTGCCATATTTTGACAGATTTGAATAGCCGAGGCTATAATGTCTGATTTCATGATTATTGTTTAGATGTTAGTGTCTGATTTTTATGGGTTTGATGGTTAATTTCATAAGTTGATGGACTGAAAACCACTTTCTTAAATCCTCTAGATAACAATATAACACCTTAATATCTTCCACACTCTTATAAAAGTATGATTATTATTGGAAGGACATAAAATGAATTTACGATTGACAAAAATATAAAATTTAAATATTAAAAGTATTCAAACTCAGTTACAACAATAAAACCATACAATAAAACCATACTCCTAAATAGATATAAAATTTTAGGCCGCTCCATGTGTACCTTAGTCAACTGAAATTTTAATTTTTCATAAGCTTGAAATCTACAGAATACCACTTTACATTTAAACATAAAAAAATACTAGAAAGAGAAAGTGCATCGGGTATCGCTGGAATTTTCTTGTGTTGAAGGGGAAGTAATAATAGATCGGCATTTTTTAATCTGGGATCAGTTGGTGTTTGAAACATAACAAATTAAAGTTGAGACACATAAAAGAGAAAGCTATTAACTCTAATTAATTAAGTTTTAGTTATTACAACTTTACAATTGATATATTTGATATTTTTAAGCAGCTTCTGTAAAAGGTTTTTTCCACGGAATGGAAAAAAAGAGGAGCCGGAGTGTTCTTGGCCGCCACGATCGTAGAAGGCTTTCTCTGTCCTCTGTGCTCATCCGACGTCAGCGTCCCCAAACCTAGCCTAGGGTTTAGCCGCCTCCGCTTCGGATCGCTTCCTCCGTTGCCGCCGATCCCGCGGCGAGCGGGGCATGTGGCCGTCGCTCGCGGCGAGCAGCAGCCGCCGGCGGCGGGCGCAGGTGAGCCCGAATCCTTCCTCTCCCCTCCTCCGTCCGTCGCGTTGCTCGGCTAGGCGTACGCCGCTCGCTGTCCCCCCTCCAGACGCGCGCCGCGTTTGTTCAGGGATTAGGATCGTTCGATTCGGTGTCTTGAGGAAGGAGGGGTTGGGGGGAGGGGGAGGGGGGGAGTGTTGATGCTTTTTTATTTATTCGTCGAGGTTGTGGGATTGGCGTATTAATTTCAGAAATGAAGATGACGTCACGAGTGAATAAGAAATATATGCATCTGATTCTGTGTGTCTCTAGATGCTGCTGTGAATTATTAAAACGTCGCTTAGAAATGGGATTTTTTTTTTTGTTAAAACGAGTTTCGTTTTAGGGACTGGATCATTCTTTGATTTTTTTTTTGGCCCCCAGGTTCAAGAATGTTTCTCATTTGCTTCCTAACATGTTCTGAGAATCATGGACGGTAACCTTGATGGTGGTTCTTTGAGGGGTCTGGGGAAAATTGGCTGCCAGGTGTCTTTGTCAAGAACTCCCATTTGGGTTATTCAGGAACTGGTTCCCCTCGATTCGGAGACTTTCCTCAGAGCCTGCAGAGGCCGATTCGGGAACAAAAAAATGATAGTGGAGATATTGGGGGAGGATGCGTCTGATCAACTACCAGATGACAACTTGGAATGTGATGAAGAATTCTTGATCAACATAATGTTATGATTGATATCGAGTGAGGCGAAGGCTAAGAATCTAAGGTCCCAGTTTCCTGCAATAGATCGTAGTGGTGAACACAAAACTGGAAATAAAAACGCTACAGGTCTTATCTTTTCCAAATTGTGTTGGATGCGCTCCCTCAAATTCTCTTGGCATGTGCTCGATAAGTGGATTGAAGATGGTAACGCAGCTTGAAAGAAACGACGTATGCTGGTTTTGTTTCACCTCAGGAAACAACATATGTATCGGAAGGCTTTGGGCGGTACCTGTTTTACCTACTAGGCAATCATGTTATGTTGTGTGTGTTACATCTCATAAAGTGAGTGCTTCTAAAATATGCAACTATATGTAAACCCAGCTTGCTTTTGGGAATTTATTCTAACTTGTCACCCCCAGCAAATACTATGAGTTTCTTAATATTACGAACTATTCATGCATACTTTTCTGTTAACTTATTCAAACAGTAATTCACTACGTTTAGTAATGGGGACTTGTCTTGTATGCAGTATAGAACTGCATTGTAATTGTTCTATGTAAGGTTGGCTGATAGCCCCCATGAAGCTGAAATTTTCTCGAGATGAGTTTTTCTGTGCATGTGGTATCTTGTTCTCCTGGTACTTGAATTACTAAGTTCAACAAGCATTTGGACTCCTGGGCAGTGTTTAGATCTGTGGCAATGCGTATGGGTGTTCTGTTATGAAACCCTCAAAATTGGTACTGTTTTGGATCAACAAGCAGGCATCTCTGTCTTCCTACTTTGATAAAAATAACTTTTCTTATTTACTGGAATCTATAAAAGAAACCTTCTTTTCTTCCAGCTAATAGCAGCACTTTGCTTGATGATGCCATTTGCTGATGAAGTTCCATTGCAACGCGTAACAAAGCTAGAATCTTATATTCTTATGTAATCTCAATGACGCATGTGTTTCGACTCTCAATTCTGAATAAATTTCAATAAAGTTTAGCTTGGTTACTTAGTTAGGAAATGAGTTAAAGTGGACAAAGTTTGCACAAGTTTGTTGAACTATCTTTTGCTATTCTCAATGTGGACATGCATTATAGGATCATGCTTTACTTACACCATGGGAGGGCCTATAGCTGGCTCTTTGGGGTATTGTGAATATTCTCCAAGAATTCTGGTGCATTTAACCGTTATTGCTTCTGTAAACATCGTAGCTAAATAATCCAACGTGTTACATAAGGTAAGTATTGTATGATATAGTTCAGTTTTCCGCGGATTGTTTCCATTCGTCTGTGAGAATGAGGCCTAGAGTTTGTGTTCAGGTAAGCCGAGTTGAAGAATGGTGGAGTTTTCCGTTTAATCAGACTATTCTCTGATTCTAGTGTGTGGTGAGAACATATGCTTCCGGTGTATGTGCGTGCAGTTGCGGTTGTGTTCTAGGAAGTAGAAGGTAATATTGAACTTGAATAGACTCTTGAATACTTGATACTCTTGGAATGTTTCTTGGAGTTAAGGTGAAATATTCCAAGGTGGTAAGTGAATTTTCATGTGGTTGGAGTTCGATCTGGTTGGGCACAGATAAGAGCCAGGATGCAGGGAATGGCCGGGAGTTGACAAGTCGGCTAAATCAGATGAGTGCTATTTCAAACTGTGCATTTTGTAGTTCTGGGAAAGGACGAGGCACAGCTGCTGTATATTGAGTGAAGTTTAACCAGTCGATTGGGCATGGCGATTAGTGGGAACGTTGAATGAATAATTGTAAGGTCAAAGTATTCTGGAAGCAATCATCTGAGAGAACAGGGACCTATGCTGTTTTCATTAGTAGAATAACGATAGCAGATGATCCTTTTTGAAAGTATGTGTTGTATTGGCAAAAATCCTTTTGCAGCGTAGTCACCATGCGTAGAAGAATAATAATGAAAAAATGAGGAGCTGTGGAATATTTCAGTATAAAAGATTTGAGAGGGAGAGAGGAGGGAAATAGTCAAGTTGCTAATTACCTGAGCAGTCAAATTTTACGAGTTTGGCCTTTGTGTGCTTACTTGAATACTTGTGCAGTAGTCTTCCATTGGAGAAGGTTAGATTACAGGTTGAACAAAGTATCAATTCAAGTGTGTAGTTAATTAGCAGCATTTCTAGCAAATTATTACTCTCTGAAGTAGGATATCGGCAATTCTAAGTCTCATGGCGAAAGATCTGCCCTGTTTGCAAGTTCAGAAAGATTGGAGATGTTTGTAACCCAAACTTGGAAGCTTTGAGTTTTCAGAGATGCTTGAAGGCATAAAATTTCAAAATTGAATTTTAGTCTGTTCAAAAAATACAAATGTTAGTTCAATCCAATTGCGATCCATGAGTTGTACTTTTGCAAGTCCAAAGCCTTCAATTTCCAAACTACGCAAATTTTAAATTTAAATGTCGTGTTTATGGCCGTGGTT
>CM020178.1:37172482-37202927 GCA_009805545.1 Oryza longistaminata
AAAAAAAAAAAATAACACCACACACAAGGGAGAAAGGAAAAATAACCCAAATTTTTCCCCCCCCCCCCTAATGGTGGGGGGGTGAAAAATGGTGGGGGGGTGTGTGGGTGAACATCTTAGGGATCTCATTCTATATTTTTAACTCAACTCTATATATTTAATATCAAGTTGACATCCAGCACCAAAAAGAAAAAGATTGAAGGATCTATAATAAACAATTTGTAATTGTTTTTTGAATGATTTTAATGGCAAACCGATTTTGTGGGACTAACCTGTTTTCACGGGTTGGTAAATAAGTTGGCCCTGAGTTCATATGAGTTGAGATAGAAATATATATTGATGGTGGACCTAAAACACAACAAGTATGAAATGCATGGAGATCAAGCTATGTATATCACTCTCATTCTTCATCTACATACTGATATGTTCATATATATTATTTCCATTTGATTGACATATGCATGTGAGGCTAATGTTTTGTTCGAGTCATATCTTGTTTAGTCTCTTTACATTGAGAACATAGAGATGATGAAGGTATGCTTATATTAATGTCTATATTTGATAAATTTCTTGTATTCTTGTATAGGATAAGTTCCCAATGTTTCCTCTCTATTTATGCATACTCTTGCTTCACACAAATATTTTGTATGCATACATTTAGGGGGAGCAAATCATATACATTGTTATTTGATCCAAGTTATTCACTTACACTTGACTGAGATCTTTACATTTGAGTATATAACACTTGTGGTGTTGATTAATACTCATCGATTTATTCGTACCCTTTTATATATGCGATCAACTTGATAGAAGCCCATGATTCTCTATCTGAAAGTGCTCTTGGCCGTAAGCCAATTGGCGTAGTTGTAGCGAAGCGGCGTATATCTTCGGATAGCAAGCTACCTGACGTGATAATGCTACTAGTGCCCTCCACTCATGCCTGCTTTCACTAACCTATACCTATTCATGCAAGCTCAATCTTCTATCTGGCGTTGCTATGTGCTCGAAACAGCCAATTTGCTCGTATAGCTAACACAACCTGTAGAGTTTGGGGAACTGCGAACAAGCCTCAGTTGATCCACCTAGCCAGGTCAAGAATACCCTCATCCTCGGATGGCATCATAAACTGGTTGGACGCCATTTGGACGACGTCATTGTCATCCATGCCATTGGCGCTGCCACAAGCGGCGACGCTACTTGGGCCTGCCTCCTCGCCATAGTGGCCGCCGTCCGGGTTGGACAACTGGTGATCGAACTCCACTGTGCCATCCGTGTGGCTCCCGGCAAATGACGACAGCGGGTAGTACAGGCTTAGGTGCGGAGTATCCTGCAGCTCCTGGGTACTGATCCCATGTGGCTGCACCGGTGCTGGTGCTGGTAGCTGGCCATAATACAGGTTGCCCCCCGCGTCGAGCTGTAGACAGTATCCACTGGTGTTGAGGTGTGATACCTCCGGTGTCATGTTGAACAAGTCCATGGTCTCTGGCTGCGGTGGGTGCGGTATGGCATGGTTGAGTAGATCAAGGAACATCACCAATCCTGGTGGTGTGGAGGTGCCTGGCTCCTGCACAACGGGTAGAGTTGGACTTGCACCTATCACCCCACTATTGCCATACCTGCTGATGTCAAATGGTGCGGGCGGCGCCGGCGGTGGCGGTGCAATTTCACTGGGAAGCATGTGCTGGCAGCTACGGATGTAATTTTCAAGGAGGGAAGGCTGCCCCGGCACAGTTTGCTCGCTGTTTTTCTTTCTCAGTCGCCGCTTTGAGTTCAGGCTTCGCTTGGTCGCATTCCAATGGTTTTTTATGGTGTTCTCCGACCGTCCAGGGAGCCGCTTGGCAATCGCCGACCAGCTGTTCCCATAAGTTTGGTGTGCTTCGATCAGCATCATGTCCTCTTCTTCTGTCCAGATGTCTTTCTACAGTGTAGATCGCATTGCAATTTATTAAATTTGGAAGCATCCATATGATCAACAGCATAAGTCTATTAAAGGTCAATGTACCATTAAAGAAAAATCAGTGAATTTAAGATTGTATCCATTAAGAAAAAGGAACTCCATTAAGAAAAAGGAACTCCACGGATTCCACTTTAATGGTTTTTAATTTGAGCACATTTATTGAGAAATAAAAGCATATATACATAGATATGATAATTAATAGGGTTAAGTCTGATTTACCCCCTTAAACTATTGCGAAAGTACGCTTTACCCCCCTAAACTGTGATACCAGACATTATACCCCCTTGAACTATTCAATCCGGACACTTAACCTCCAGCGACCAATTTCGTCTGGTTTCGCCCATTTGGTCCAACGTGGCACACCCACGTGGCAAATGACGTGGCAATAACATAAAAATACCCCTCCCCTTCCTCCCCATCTCTCCCTCTCCCGTGAAAAATTTCCCATCCCAAACCCTAGCTCCACAGGCTGCGCCGGCCGGCGTGGTGAAGGGCAGCGCAGGCGCTGTGCAGCGCGGCGACGTGGTGCTCGCACGGCGTAGTGTGGAGATGGGGACTCAAGTTCCCTCATAATATAGGGGAGGCGGGGATACACCAACCGTTCATCTCTGGGAGTATCCAACGGCCACAAAGAAAGCTAGAGTATGGCGTTCCATATACGCCGAGTGCATCCAACATCTCAAGAAGATTAGCTGGCGCACTAAAAGGCTAGTTATCAATACAAAAGACAAATCAGTAGTAACGATGGGTTGCCAGTAGGATAAACATTGATCAAAGTGATAAGGTATGCTATAATGGCTAGAGATGCAAGCCTAAAATGATCAATTTGACGTGGGTATATGGTCGTATCTATAAGGCATATGCGCATCATGTACCAAGTATGATTTAGAATGTTGCATGCAGCACAAATGTGTGCATCTCATCATCTGCTTGCTGGCTTATTAGCTAGAGCAAACAAATTTTGAATTTTGAAAATTATGCATGTCTTGGGTTGATTTTAGGTCTTTTTTTAACGAGGTCTATTTTCCAATCTTGGCTTCTAAACCGCTAATAATACATATGTAAAAGTTGTATGCATAAATTATTTTGGTTGCTTCGTTCATTTTTCTATGGCTTACTAGTTCTGGCTCAATCGATCCTGAATAAGATGTTGCCATTGATTGTTTGTTACTGATCAAGATAAAAATCATAAGTAGTGTTGCCATCGCTTCAGTTGGATGCATGACTAGTTGTTCAAGAGTTACTTCTTTTTATTAAGAACAAGAAGGTTGATCTCATTCTCATGTGGCTTATATATTTGGAATTTGTTATCTTTAGAAGTATCAAGGAAAAAAGAGTAGAAAATGATGAACATTAATTATACCTACAGGATAATATAACGTATGAACAAAATTAACATATTTATGTAACGCGCAAACCAAAATTTGAATTAGGCCCAAGGTTCGAGAATGTGTTACTTGTCATCGGGCTATCCTACAAATAAACCAGTCATGTTCTCAACCAAATGGCGATGTTGGACTAAAGTCCAACACTATATGCGTCATGGCTGCTGCACGCACTGCACTCTAGCTAGCTTGCCCAAGAACCACCAAAGCAGCACAGTAGCTTTTCTCTTTATCTCTTTCTTTTTCTTCAATTACTCCAGGGTGTCACAATTTATCAGTTAGAGATTTGGTGTTTTGATATTGGCACAAGATATAGATTATTTATCAAATTAATGAAAATATGTACTAATGTGTCCATGTTGTTACATATCTAGGAGTAGTGAAGGTTGCCCCGAGCCCACATAGTATTTGAAACTGGTGGCATGTTCAGGTTCATCGTCCCTAGCTACTAGTGTGGTTTGGTCATGTTGACTAGATCAAGGTACATCCTCATTCCTTGTGGGTTGGAGCTTCTCGGACCTTGCACGATGTTTCTTGGACTTACAGTTACTAGCCCAATGTTATACTCAATGATGTCCCCCAACGGCACAGACACTGTTAGTGGTGGCCCAAGTCAAGTCTTCATGACCGAGAGGGTATTTTGAATGTACCCTTGAGCAGGTAAAGTTGTGTGGCATTGTCTGCTCACTCTTCTTTGTCATCATCATCATCTAGAGCTTTGACTTCAGGTTCCACTTGGTCGCATTTTGATGGTTGTTCATGGATTTCTCCAGCTGGTTAGGGAGACACCTAAAGATCACTGATAAACAAGTCCCATAAGTTTTGTGCACTTTGATCACCACCTTGTCAACTACTCATCCTCCACACCTCCTCGGTTCAAAAAATTCGGGTATATGACATTTTCAAAAGTGGGTTTCGCTAGAATGCCATCCCTCACATGGGATTCAATAAATGCCACTAGCAACCGATTTGTGTACACCAAAACGCAATTTTCTCTATTTTCCCAGATTAAAATGGTTTTGCCATTTTTTTCCAATTTGTGCTGACTAAAATGTAGCTAGTTGTACTACTTCAATCAGGTCAGGTTAGGTATGTGCATCAAACTACATCTATATCTCTCTCTTTCTCTTCTTTAGTCTTTGCCCAAACCATGCTATGTAAGGAGGGAGAGGGATGTTGTCGGGCACCGGGAGGCATGGGCTCGCCGTGCCACGCGTCAAGGGCTCCATCCTCAGACTCCGAGAACTGAATCTCTATAGCCCTCAATTTCCACACTTTATGTTCGTCAGTTGGTGAGAAAAAATGTTCAAGAAAAATTGAATCTGAAGAATGTAAGTGTGATAACAAAGCTCCATGTTATATTGTGGATGCTACCTCCGGATCCTCTTGGGTTCCGAGGCCCAACGCTGCTGCAAGGGGCGGGGGGAGCTTGGTGCGTGCCTCGTACACAATCAATTGCATCCAAGAATTACTGTGCGCAAAGCATCCAATTCAAGCAGTTTGATTTCTTGTTTAGATGATTTTGAATTGATCCCAATCTATGTTAAATCAATTGTCTTTGCCATTTTTCCCATGGGTGCTGAAACATTTTAATTTGGGAGAAATTGTGGTAATGGCATTTTAGTGTGCACGCCCCTATTGAAAATGGTATTTTATTGAATCCAATTTTGGAGGACGACATTATGGAAAACCCATTTTTGACGATGGTGTATATCCAAATTTCTCCTCTGGTCCTTTTGTCCTACAATGTGAACTATCCAACATGTTAATATTTGTTTGCATCATTATGATTGGCAACACAAGGCACTTAAATGTACTATACACTTGGAAAAACATGGAAAACTCTTGTAATAAAACTGACATGGAAATAAACTTCAATCTTCATACGTGGAAAATACCTACAAGGTGAACCATCCAACTTGTAAATATTGGTTTGCATCATTTTGATTCGCAACATAAGGCAATTAAATGTACTATACACTTGGAAAACTCTTGTTATAAAAGTGGCATGGAAATCAACTTCGATCTCCATACGTGGAAAATGCCTACAGCGTGAACTATCCAACCTATTAATATTGGTGTGCATCATTGTGATTGGTGACATAAGGCAATTAAATGCATTATGCACTTGGAGAACTCTTGTTATAGAACTGGCATGAAAATTGACTTCGATCTCCATACATGGAAAATGTCATAAGAGAACCGGACAAGATATTTAACATGCACGGAAGGAAAGATCTTTATTTACTAGGTTCAGTCAAAACCTATATTCCCTAGGTATTTCCATTTCTACCATCCAATCAACTATATTATGTGCTTGTGTAACACAGGTCTATTCCCAACATTGTATGCACCTTCTAGGACTAAACAGTTATTTTTCCACCATAGAACATCCTATATGTGGCACACACGCTCATGGAAAAAATGATGCATGGCTAAAAAATATTGACTTGAATAATCATTGTTGTTTAATTTTTTTCACACTTCCTTCAAAATGTACATTAACTTCTCAGCTGTCTACACATATCACAAATAATTAACACAAACCACTTAAAAAGAGACGTCAATACATAGGGGATAAGTACTATCACAGGGATTGTAAAAGAAAAACATCCCTTGACTATGAAACTGAAAGTTCAAGTGTCATTAATTTGATTTTGATGATTAATGACAAATCCAATCATTTAAGACCGATATTTTTATGAGCATCTCTTTGTCTAGTCTCATGTGGATATGAAAGTGGAAATTGTGATAGGTATGTAATAAACTCCACATGTTTTAAGCCTATCTCTCTTGTGGGTCCAAATATAGAATGAACTCCCCTAATTATTCTTTATCATACATATATAGGACCATTTTCCTATGTGTGTATGTGTGTGTGTGAACATCTTTAGGGGATCTCATTCTATATTTTTAACTCAACTCTATATATTTAATATCAAGTTGACATCCAGCACCAAAAAGAAAAAGATTGAAGGATCTATAATAAACAATTTGTAATTGTTGTTTTGATGATTTATGACAAACCGATTTTGTGGGACTAACCTGTTTTCACGGGTTGGTAAATAAGTTGGCCCTGAGTTCATATGAGTTGAGATAGAAATATATATTGATGGTGGACCTAAAACACAACAAGTATGAAATGCATGGAGATCAAGCTATGTATATCACTCTCATTCTTCATCTACATACTGATATGTTCATATATATTATTTCCATTTGATTGACATATGCATGTGAGACTAATGTTGTATCGAGTCATATCTTGTTTAGTCTCTTTACATTGAAACATAGAGATGATGAAGGTATGCTTATATTAATGTCTATATTTGATAAATTTCTTGTATTCTTGTATAGGATAAGTTCCCAATGTTTCCTCTCTATTTAGCATACTCTTGCTTCACACAAATATTTTGTATACATACATTAGGGGGAGCAAATCATATACATTGTTATTTGATCCAAGTTATTCACTTACACTTGACTGAGATCTTTACATTTGAGTATATAACACTTTGGGTGTTGATTAATACTCATCGATTTATTCGTACCCTTTTATATATGCGATCAACTTGATAGAAGCCATGATCTCTATCTGAAAGTGGTCTTGGCCGTAAGCCAATTGGCGTAGTTGTAGCGAAGCGGCGTATATCTTCGATAGCAAGCTACCTGATGTGATAATGCTACTAGTGCCATCCACTCATGCCTGCTTTCACTAACCTATACCTATTCATGCAAGCTCAATCTTCTATCTGGCGTTGCTATGTGCTCGAAACAGCCAATTTGCTCGTATAGCTAACACAAACCTGTAGAGTTTGGGGAGTGCTGCTATTCTTTCCAAATGGTTTCTAAATGCAGTCTATCAATTCTTATTGTAGACATCTGAGGAAGGGGGAAGAAGAGTAGACTTACTACTATTGCAAATCAAAGGCAGAATTTAAATACACATCAAACATCTAATCTGAACTCTTTGACAATTAATAGATACCTATCATAGAGAAACCTTTCTCTAAGCTAGGAAGCTTGCTTCTTGTTCCAAATTTGATCTTATTCTAAAATAAGTTACTTTGCTTTCCGCTCTATTAGAAAACGTTCTAATGTATTGATCCTAATTCTATTTCAAAAAAGAGTGAGACTCAATCTCCTTATGCATCCCACGCTACCAAGAAGACTCGCTCCGTCTATGCGTCCTGAACCTGAAGATAGAGATCCCAACTAGAACTATTTGGACTAAATTTCATTGAGTTTAATGAGAGAAATATGTCTCAACAATTGGAAAAGGTTTTGACACTCAAGTGAGATCATGACACCTAAAGATATCAAGGATGATAAAGTTAATATATTGAAGATGTGGGGTACGAAGTGGCTACTATGGCAATACAAGGGCAAGCAATGCTCGCCACGGTGAGCCATGCTGTGGTGAACGACAAGCAAGGGGCTGGGGCGAAATAACCAAAAAAATCCGATGGTGAACAATGAGTGACAACTTTGTCGTGATAGACTGTGCAAGGTTATTTGAAGCTAAAGTAGCATCAATCATTTGAAGAATATATGGTGAAATAGTTTTGGCGTTGACATGCCTTAAGACAAAGAAAGGAAGATTGCATGAAGGCATTCCTATTGGTATAATTATCTTCCTATTACATTTGAGTATAGGAATATCATACTATTAAGAGGGATGCAACGTTGATGTGATTTGTGTATGTCTCGTTGCTCAAAGTGGCACTTCCTAGTGCTAAGTTAAGAGAAACCCAAGTTTTAATATATCATTGAGTGGTTTTAGACCTTGCTTTTGCTAGGTTGGGAAGCCCTCTGAGTGAGCCTGACATACAGTCTAAGATCATAAAAAACAGACTTCCAAGCAAAAGTTGTGGTTTTTTGGTGAGTCGCATTGGAAGTTCTAATGAAAGTTGGATATTCCGATTGACTTCGGAATATCCAATATGTGTAAGATCCTAGGATGAAGAGCTTTTGGTTGTGACCTTTGGGGTGTAGGTGTGCTTTGAATATATCGGATATTCTGATATTTAAATTCGGTTGGAATATCCGATATGTGCACAAGGGCTAGTTTTGAGAGGCTCGGGATATATAAACCCCTCCACCCCCTTTTTGAGTGGCTAATGTTCTTGATGAGGACATTACTAGCTCGGATATGACCATGGCTTCCTTATATATTTATCAACCAAAGGTGCATTCTTTATATGTAAGATTTATATGTTATATATTTGAGCAAGCATTATGATGTAAGACATCTCAGCTACACATGATGTAAACAAGGGTGATGATTTACGTCATACATCACATGAAGAAAATGAAAATGACGTAAACCAAGTTGATGGATTACGCCTCAACAAGAATGATCAAACATATCATGGTCCAATCACACGCGGTCGTGCTATGAAAATACAACAAGAGGTTTACACCCGAAGACATCATCCCTACACCGAGAAAGATGGGTTACATGGAGGATGACAAGGGTTAAGCCAAGCGAAACCAGCTCATACATTATCAGTGGTTGTTTTGCAGCGAAAAGAAGATAGATTACGCTGTAAGAGGTCATCTTCCAAGCCTTGTGCCATCCAGCCAGTCAAGGAATGGAGTGCATGGCATACATAGTTGGAACGAGGCCCAAGTCTAGTTTCTAATGCATCAAACTCCACCTCAATATCATTTTCCAATGAAAAGTTAGAGTATTTTTACTGAAGTTGAGTAGGAGCTAAAGGGTTGTGCGCGAACACGAGAAAACCTCCTTGTATTCTCGTTTACGTTATCCTTGACCACTAGAACATGCCTTTTTATGTTCACACCTAAGCTAGGAGGGATGTTCCTAGTATACATACCCCTCTACTCCATCCATTAGACAACTTTTGTCCAATTGAAAACCTTATGTATGAGAGATTGCTGAAGATTGTATGTGTCTACCCCCTTATTGTTGTGAGTTCTTTTGGACTTGTGGCAAGGCTCCTCTGGTGCCCCTTAGTTCATGCTTCTGGCTTTCGGGCCTCTTATGTGGATTTGTGTCGAATTGTGGTTTTGTGATTGCTCGGTTTGATGGGTCGGAGTTCAGGAGTCTTCGGAGTGTTCTCACCCTCTCCACTTGGCTGCATCCAACCTTGCATGCATGTATAAAACTTGTTATCCTCTAGCTGCTCATAGCTAGTTACCTTGAGGTGCATGGTTTCCGCCGGTAACCCTTACTACAAACCTATTGTCATGTAGATCAGCCACCCCTCGCGAGTGAGTTCACATCATGTTGCTGCACCATGAGATTTTGTTTGCTCTCGTTCGCAGAGCTACTTTCTTCGGTGAAGGGAAAGAGATTGAGCACAAGGAATGCATGAATTATCAAAGAAGTTGATTGGTGACCAAACCAAGACCTTTTTCAAGTCTACTCCGACATCACCATTCACTTTTGATCCATATAAGGCAAGAGGTGAAGTTTAGCACATTTTGGATTCGAATTATGGTCTCCTAACAACATCAAATTCAAACAAACCTAGCCATTGATCCAGAAGGACTCTCGGGATCCATGAGTACTTGTGGAAAACAAGGCTACTTTCATATGGTTCTAGTCCCATGTCAAAATTCCTCCTGATCTGTCGGAAATATATAAAACAAGTCTGTACCTCATCTTGTCCGAGTTTGATTTGGGCTTTGGACCATGTAATGTGTGGTGGGCTAAGCCCAAGGGGGTGCGCGCCTATGGCTAACCCTAGGATGCCCCTAATCATATTTTCAGTAGTTGTCATCGTTTAAAGTTGGGTTTGTTGAGATTATTCTCTATTGTGGTTCCATCGCTTGGTTCAATTTGTAGAACCCCAACTTGTGATATTCTTATCCCTCTTGCTTGTGTTCTCCATTCGCTTACAGGAGATATCCTTCTTGGCGAGGTCAATCGCGTTCGACGCGGTTGAAACCAACAAAGTTGTGGTGTAGTGATTATGAGGGGTTCAATCGTTCTGGTCGGAGCCTTTGAATCACAATGTCGAGATCTCCATAATCAATTTATCAGTATCTTCGGAAGATCGGGACCTAGATGCTCATCAGTTCTTAGCATGACATAGCCTTAGACTTGTCATTCCTCTACCCTAGTGGTAAGCCTTTATTGAGGGATTTGAGAAGATGAGAGATCTGGATTGAGAGATTGAGAAGTTGAAAACTTGTGAGCTTCACATCAAACTTTGAGCACTTAAGTTCATAGCAAACAAATCTTGGATTGTACCTTTTACTCTTGGGGACTAAGGTCTTCTAGATGGCTAGGTGTCTCCTGTAAGCACCCAAGGTTGCAATGTGCCATAGGAAGTTAGTAAAGACTTCGATTTCACCTCCCGCAAGGGAAGAAATCTAGTGTGTGCGTGTGTGTATGTTGTTGTGTGTATGTGATGTATATATATTATGTATGTATGTGTGTGTTGTACGCGTGCGCGCGCAACCTCGTGACGAAAAGGGTTGAAAGAGCCTCTATTTTAGGAAGCAAAGAGGACATAAAAAAGTTCTGTAATCTTCTCCCTTTTGTGGGATTTTCATGACCTTTTTGCCCCTCAACGAGACATAGTATCCGTGGATCTAAACTCGGGAAACAAATCACACACCCCTTCTCTTGGTTTGGTCATTCTTATCTTCTCTTATATATTGTGCTTGAGCTTGTTTTTACCTTATTTACTTGTATGCTTAATTGATCTAATTGGTGACCTTATATCTTGCTTAAATACCTCGCTTGTCACCTTTTGATTCAGATACTTTTTTTTGTTTGAGCTTCAAGTTCATAGTCAGTATTTTTCTCATTTGACATAGGAAAGTTCGATCGGAAGTGTTTCCGATTTAAACTGAAAGTTCATCCTCTATAATACTATGAAGTTGTGATATTTTGTAGGAATGCCATTTACTCCGCTCTAGGCAACATCAAGGTCCTTCCAGAAACCAGGCATTTTACCCTCTTAACCATCAAAACTAGTCGAAACGCCCCCTAAGGGAGTAAGGTACTGTAGTTCTTAATGGTGGTTTTCATGATTTTGATAATGAAAGATGTAGAAAGTAGCTAATTGCAATAGGGAAAAAAAGTAGATGTTCAAATAATAAAAAAATAATCACTAAAACCACACAAATTTGCCATATTTTGACTAGATTTGATAGCCGAGGCTATAAATGTCTGATTTCATGATTAAATTTTAGATGTTAGTGTCTGATTTATGGTTGATGGTTAATTTCATAGTTGATGGACTGAAAACCACTTCTTAAATCCTCTAGATAACAATATAACCACTTAATATTCTTCCACACTCTATAAAAGTATGATTATTATTGGAAGACATAAAATGAATTTACGATTGACAAAAATATAAAATTTAAATATAAAAGTATTCAAACTCAGTTACAACAAATAAAACATACAATAAAACCATACTCCTAAATAGATATAAAATTTTAGGCCTCCATGTGTACCTTAGTCAACTGAAAAATTTAAATTTTCATAAGCTTGAAATCTACCAAATACCACTTTACATTTAAACATAAAAAAATACTAGAAAGAGAAAGTGCAAATACGGTATCGCTGGAATTTTCTGTGTTTGAAGGGGAAGTAATAATAGATCGGCATTTTTTTAATCTTGGATCAAGTTGGTGTTTGAAACTAACAAATTAAGTTGAGACACATAAAAGAGAAAGCTATTAACTCATAATTAATTAAGTTTTAGTTATTACAAACTTTACAAATTGATATATTTGATATTTTTAAGCAACTTCTGTAAAAGGTTTTTCCACGGAATGGAAAAAAAAGGAGCCGGAGTGTTCTTGGCCGCACGAATCGTAAAGGCTTTCTCTGCTCCTCTTGCTCATCGACGTCAGCGTCCCCAAACCCTAGCCTAGGGTTTAGCCGCCTCCGCTTCGATCGCTTCCTCCGTTGCCGCCGACCCGCCGGCGAGCGGCATGTGCCGTCGCTCCGGCGAGCAGCAGCCGCCGGCGGCGGCGCCAGGTGAGCCGAATCCTTCCTCTCCCCTCCTCCCCGCTCCCTCGCGTTGCTCGGCTAGGCCTACGCCGCTCGCTGTCCCCCCTCCAGACGCGCCCGCGTTGTTCAGGATTAGGATCGTTCGATTCGGTGGTCTTGAGGAAGGAGGGGTTGGGGGGAGGGGGAGGGGGGGAGTGTTGATGCTTCTTCTTAGTTCGTCGAGGATTGTGGTTGGCGTTATTAATTTCAGAAAATGAAGATGACGTCACGAGTGAATAAGAAATATATGCATCTGATTCTGTGTGTCTCTAGATGCTGCTGTGAATTATGAAAACTCGCTTAGAAATGGGAATTTTTTTTTTGTTAAAGAGTTTCGTTTTAGGGACTGATCCATTCTTTGACTTTTTTTGGCCCCCAGGTTCAAGACTGTTTCTCATTTGCTTCCTACATGTTCTGGAATCATGGACGGTAACCTGAATGGTGGTTCTTTGAGGGGTCTGGGAGAAATTGGCTGCCAGGTGTCTTGTCAAGAACTCCCATTTGGTTATTCAGGAACTGGTTTCCCCTCGATTCGGAGACTTTCCTCAGAGCCTGCAGAAAGGCCATTCGGGAACAAAAATGATAGTGCGATATTGGGGGAGGATGCGTCTGATCAACTACCAGATGACAACTTGGAATGTGATGACGAACTTGATCAACATAATGTTATGATTGATACGAGTGAGGCGAAGGCTAAGAATCTAAGGTCCCAGTTTCCTGCAATAGATCGTAGTGGTGACACAAAACTGAAAAATAAAACCTACAGGTCTTATCTTTTCCAAATTGTGTTGGATGCTCCCTCAAATTCTCTTAGGCATGTGCTCGATAAGTGGATTGAAGATGGTAACCAGCTTGAAAGAAACGATGCTATGCTGGTTTTGTTTCACCTCAGGAAACAACATATGTATCGGAAGGCTTTGCAGGTACCTGTTTTACCTACTAGGCAATCATGTATGTTGTGTGTTACATCTCATAAAGTGAGTGCTTCTAAAATATGCAACTATTGGTAAACCCAGCTGCTTTTGGAATTTAATCTAACTTGTCACCCCACAAATACTATGAGTTCTTAATATTCGAACTATTCATGCATACTTTTCTTGTCTACTTATTACAAACAGTAATTACTAGTTAGTATGGGGATTGTCTTGTATGCAGTATAGAACTGCATTGTAATTGTTCTATGTAAGTTGCTGATAGCCACATGAAGCTGAAATTTCTCGAGATGAGTTTTCTGTGCATGTGGTATCTGTTCTCCTGGGATACTTTGAATTACTAAGTTCAAACAACATTTGGACTCCTGGCAGTGTTAGATCTTGGAAATGCGTATGGTGTTCTGTTATGAAACCCTCAAAATTGTACTGTTTTGGATCAACAATGCAGCATCTCTGTCTTCCTACTTTGATAAAACATAACTTTTTTCTTATTTACTGAAAATCTATAAAAGAAAACCTTCCTTTTCTTCCAGCTAATAGCAGCACTTTGCTTGATGATGCCATTTGCTGATGAAGTTCCATTGCAACCGTAACAAAGCTAGGAATCTATAAAAATATATTCTTATGTAATCTCATGACGCATGTGTTTCGACTCTCAATCTGAATAAATTTCAATTAAAGTTTAGCTTGGTTACTTAGTTAGGAAATGAGTTTAAGTGGACAAAGTTTCACAAGTTGTTGAACTATCTTTTGCTATTCTCAATGTGGACATGCATTATAGGATCATCTTTACTTACACATGGGAGGGCCTATAGCTGGCTCTTTGGGGTATTTGAATATTCTCCAAGAATTCTGGTGCATTTACCGTTATTGCTTCTGTAAACATCGTAGCTAAATAATCCCAACGTGTTACATAAGGTAAGTATTGTATAATAGTTCAGTTTTCCGCGATTTTTTCCATTCCTCTGTGTAAATAGCCTAAGTTTGTTTCAGTAAGCCAGTTGAAGAATGTAGTTTCCTTTAATCAACTATCTACTGATCTAGTGTGGTTGAAACATATCTTCCGTTATGTTGCTGCAGTTGCTTGTTCTAGAATAGAAGTAATTATGAACTTGAATTAACTCTTAATACTTTAAGACTCTTGGAATATTTCTTGGATCAATAAATAATCCAAGTGTTAATGAATTTTCATGTTTGAGTTCATCTGTTGGCACAATAAACCCAATGCAGAATGGCCATTGACAAGTCTAAATCAGATGATCTATTTCAAACTTGCACTTTTGATATTCTGGAAAACGAGAGCACTCTTATATTATGAAGTACCATCATTGGCATGGCGATTAGTGGATACTTGAATGATAAATTGTAAAGTCAAAATTTCTGAAACAATCATCTAGAGAACAGGACTACTGTTTTCATTATAGAATAACATTAGCAGATGATCCTTTTTGGAAAAGTATGTGTTTATTGGCAAAATCCTTTTGCACGTATCACCATGCTAGAAAATAATAATAAAAAATGAGAGCTTAATATTTCATATAAAAGATTTGAAGAAAGGATGAAATATCAAGTTGCTAAATTACCAGCATCAATTTTACAGTTTGGCCTTTTGTGCCTTACTTGAATACTTGTGCATATCTTCATTAAAGGTTAGATACCAGTTGAACAAGTTAGTCAGAATTCAATTGTATTAATTTAGAGCATTTCTAGCAAATGATATACTCTCTGAATAGGATATGCAATTCTAAGTCTCATGCAAGATCTGCCCTGTTTCAAGTTTCAGAAATTGGAAGTTTGTAACCCAAACTTGGAACTTTGAGTTTCAGAGATGCTTGAAGCATAAAATTTCAAAATTGAATTTTAGGTCTTTCAAAAAAATACAAATGTTAGTTCAATCCAATTGCGACCATGAGTTGTACTTTGCAAGTCAAAGCCTCAATTTCCAACTACGCAAATTTTAAAATTTAAATGCTTTAGCTTTACTGATTTTATGATCAGAATGTTGAAGTTTTAATATGCCAAGATTTTGTGTACTTTCTCAGCAAGTTTGAAAGCTTGAAAAGAAGTTCCAAGTCTCAAATTTCAGCAGAAGTTCACAATGGTTTCAAAATGAATATAATTCAGTAAAACAAATGCGTTCATATTCCAAGCCTTGTCACCCATGGCTGGTCTGTCTTCTGCTTGTCATTTATATCCAGACTTGGCAGTACTTCTTTCTCGCTATAGTTCGCTTAACACCTGCCACACTCGGTCAAGCCCATGGCAATCAGCTGCTGCATCTGCCATGTCTAAGCACTGACCATCACTTGCCACAGCTTGGTGCTGCACCCTTGTCATGAATCATGATAGTTGCCCTGATTCACCAAGCTACCTCAGCAGGTAGGTGAGAATGGCCCGTTGGTGCTTGGGTCAAGAAATTGAGACTGTTGATTGCTTCAAGGATGGAGTAGATGAAGGTGGTGCTACTGTTGAAAGCCAGATTGGCCATAGGGGCTGATATACTTGGGGATTTCTGGTGCATGGTCAGCTGATTCAACACTGTTTGGGGATTCAGGGAATGCAAGCTTTGTGTTGTGGGAATGTGGGTAGGGTGAGGCAGTGAACACTTCTTTTCTTAATTTAATCATGGTGTCATGGCTGTCCATTGGCTGCTAGTAAGAAGGGGTGGCTGACATTCTATCTTGCTGAAACATTAGGGAATGGTTCATCATTTGCAACTTTCTTTTCTTAATTTATATCCAAGCAGCTGCTCATTCATTGTTTTTTATTGCTCATTTAGTGCTGATAACATATCCATCCTCTGAATTATGGCTTATTAAATCGACAACGGCAAGACTTAGGCCTCTGACAAACTGTAAGACATCATTGACATGTGATTTTATGTCATTTAATCCATGTATTTTGTGTATGATTCAAACCATAAGGCCACTTCGGGAGATATCATTTTACATTTATAGATCATTGGGGAAAAAACACTATTCTTTAATACATCTGTGAATATTTGCAGTTTGTGGAGTGGATGGAAAGAGGAAAGTTACTCAATTTTGAAGAACGTGACTATGCTTGTCATCTTGATTTGATTGCACGGAGCCATGGTATTGAAACTGCTCAAAAGTATATTAAGAGGGTTCCACTACCTTTCAGGAATGAGGTACTCTATGAAACTCTAATTGTGAACTGTGTGTTGGCGGGCGATATCCAGAAAGCAGAAGAAGTCTTCAAGGAAATAAAAGACCTATGTTTGCGTTTAACTGTCACCCTCTGCAACCAAATGATACTGCTATACAAGAGGATTGCTCCTGGAAAGGTAGCTAGCGTACTCATGCTGATGGAAAAGGAAAATGTCAAGCCTTCTGCCTTTACATACAGACTGCTGATTGACTTGAAAGGGCGGTCAAATGACCTGGCAGGCATTGAGGTGGTCTTAAATGAGATGAAGGCTTATGGCATTGAGCCATCTACTTCAACTCAAACAATGGTTGCTAGGTTCTACATCCATGGTGGGCTCACAGAGAAAGCGGAAGCAGTTGTGAAGGAGATGGAAGCACAGCTCTCGAATTCAAAGGACGGACGGCATGTCATCAAATCTCTTCTTCACCTCTATGCTGCCCTCAACAAGCCAAATGATGTGGCCAGAATATGGGAAATGTGCACAGAACCTAAGCTGGAGGATTTCTTGTCTGCAATCAAGGCATGGGGTGAACTCGGGCTTATTGAACAAGCAGAGGAGACCTTTGAGGCGATGGCGAACGCGCCAGAAAAGCTATCTTCCAAGTACTACAATGCGATGCTGAATGTGTATGCGCAGAATAAACTTCTGGCTAAGGGCAAACAGTTTGTGGAAAGGATGTGCCGTGACGGGTGCCCGAACGGTCCTCTAACCTGGGATGCACTCATCAATCTCTATGTGAATTCAGGCGAGGTGGAGAAAGCCGACTCATTCCTCCTGAATGTGGCAGAAGAAAATCCTGACAGAAAGCCGCTTTTCACCTCGTACTTCTTCTTGATGAAGGGATATGCGAAAAGCGGTGATATCCATAACACTGAGAAGATATTTGATAGGCTGAAGAAGGCCGGGTACGCAGCAAGGCCACTACATTATGCTGTTCTTCTTGAAGCTTATGTCAATGCCAAAGTTCCAGCCCATGGGTTCTTGGAGAGGATGAGAGGTGACAATGTGCGCCCAACGAAGAAAATCGTTACATCTCTTGACACCTTACAGAAAGGATATATTGCAGGCTTAGACTAAATTTTCTCTCTTTTGTTCTCGCTTTGTTCTTGGGATGGAACACACGATGCATTTCTTGAGTAGTTTTACAGAACAGAGGCTACTTGGAGCCCGGTAAACTGCACAGCATAAGAATCAATTTTGCTTTTGATGTCTTCCCGATTTGATTTTGTGCTCTTGGTAGAGATGATGTTCTGATATTACATTATGGTCATCGTTTTAGGATGCCACTATTAGGCTATTATTCTGAGTTGGGCACTTCACCCTGATGATGGTTTTCCAAAATAATAAATAAATAAATAAAATCACCTGATGCTCTAAATATTGAAGGGAGAGGAACGAGGATACTTTTTTTAGGACGTTTGCTTCCTTGCCATTAAATTCAAGGCTTAGATTTTGATAATGGAACAAATTGCTTCTAGATTCAAAATTGAAATTATCAATTATGTAAAATGCTGACATGGTATTCGTATATGCCGTGCTTTCTTTTTTTTTTAAACAGTTATAGTCTGCGTTTTATATTTGTCAAAGGCTCCGCTTAAAATAAATTATTATCTACTACTTGAATACAGGTGTAAATTAAACATTTTTAGAAATAATCTCAACAAATACTCTCTCTGTAGTTTATTTGTAAAGTTCAAAGTTTGTTTAAATATAAGTTGATTTCTACTATCTTTTCTTAGCCTTGGTCCACGAATTAATAAGAATATTATCTCTTCAACGCCCTCATTTATCCCTTCACCAATATTATTACTTTTCAATTAATAAGAGATACTTTTGCAATTTTTCCTTCCTACCAGAAATGTCTCGGGATAAGTTATTTAAGGTATCGTTTTATCTTGGGATATAGGGACGAGCAGAGAAGTGCTTGGATATAAGGTAGTACATGTCCAAATTCGTAGTCCTAGGATGAGTCTCATCCCATCCTAGGTTGCAATATTATGGGACGGAGGGAGTACTTGTTTTGTTTTGGAACATATGGAATAGGCTCAAAATGAGTGATCCAAGTAATCCCCAGGGCGGGGTCCTCGGCTCCGTCCGCTTCCTGCTGATCCTCCTCCGTGGATCCGAGCGTGAGGAGGTTTGACGCGTGGCGCGCGGACGCGTCGACGAGGGAGAGCTCAGCGAGCGCGAAGGACGGCAGCGGGAACTGGGAAGACGGGGCAGTCGGTGGCGCGGCCATCGCCTGCACGCCGCCGTAGCCGCTCCAGCCCTCGCCCGCACGCCGCCGTCGCTACTCCGGCCCCCGGCCGCCGCCGCCGCCGATCCAGCGTCCGAAGGGGGAGAGAAAAGGGGAGAGAAAAGAGAGAGAAGGGAGGGAGAGGGACGGAGGAGGAAGAAGGGATGGAGAAAGGATGACATGTGTGAAACTGTGAACGATAGATATTTTTTTAATTCTAGTGCCATATAAGCTCCACGTGGGATGAAGACCAGGTTAGCACCACCACGTCAGCAAAACCATCCTCCAAAACCACTGGAGGAGTCAAATTGCACTAGTTTTAATAATTCAGGGAGTCGTCTTACCTGGTTTTGTAGTTAAGGGTCATGAATTAGATTCGGTGAACAATTAAGGGAGTCTAAGTGGACTTTTTCCATAGTAAAAACCGGGACCCATTAGCCCACTAAAATTCTGCGCAAATCCCATCCATTAGGCCCACCAAGGCCCATTTACCCCTTCTCCCAATCCTCCTCTCGTTTCGTCTCCCCCATCCACTCCTCCCCTCCCTCTCCTCCTCTCCAGCCTTGAGCTCGAGAATGCTTGTTGCCGCCGCCGCCCACTCGCCAGCGAGCACGGCCCTGCCTCGCCGTCGCCGGCGATCGGCCGCGCCGCCATCGCGGAAGACGCCCGAGTCGCAGGCGCTCCGCGCCATACTCCGCTCGCGCGTCATTGCTTGCCTCCGCGCACAAGAGTAAGCAAAGGCTTTTCTTCTTCTATTTCCCGGGTTCCTCTGCCGCCCGCCCGTCACCCGTTCGGCGGTATGCCTCGCCGGGGAAAAAAGGTTTCGCTGCCTGTCTGACGTCGTGTTTCCACTCTTGTGCCGTGGATCCTCCCATCCCTGCAGCGGGGAGACGGCGATGCAGGCGGCCCGTGCGGCCGTGCGCGGCGGCGTCTCCGTGGTGAGTTGTGTTGGGTGGTACCTTCTAAAATGCGGATGATTCTTGCATATTCGTGCAAGAGCTTGTGCGACCGCACTTAGATTTTGTGGTCGCGAGAATCAATCCATCTAAGCTTTTGCTTGACAATGTCAGTAATGGACTGCTTTTTCATTGCTCATCCCTGGTTCTGACAGGCATGTGTTCTGTTTTGCAGCTAGAGATTGTGACGTCCACCCCTGGAGCGCTGGAGGTGGTGCCATTTCCACCATTCTTCTGCAAGCTTGCCCTTCTGCCATGATCATTGCTGCCTGCTATTTTAAAACAGACTGATAAATCTTCTCATATTGATAAATCTTCTCGTTGCAGGTTATTGGTGATCTTCGTGGCAGTTATCCTTCTTTGACATTTGGGGTTAGTCCCTGCCATAATTTAACTTCGTAGGTTTCTGTTTCATTGCCTGCATAGGTGTCTCATGGCATCACGTGTTGTGGCCTAGCTACTGTTTCAGTCTGTCAGAACCGCTGAATTCGTGTATTCATTTTACCTTTTAGTTTCCTTGATACTAACTGCTTTGATCATTTTCAACATTTCACTAAAGATGTGATATACTTAGTTTCGAGATGAAAGGTATGCCGCTATGCTCGCTTTACTATTTTTACTTCCAACCAAGCTGTGTGGTGCAAGTGTGTGATTCCTCAATTAATTTGTTTCTAGAAGGTGGTAGTCACATCCTGCTATACCAGAGCTAACAATGTAATGCGTAATATTTTTATTACTGTCAAGCACATAAGTAGCTGATGACACTATCTAGTATTTATGAACCTGGTGTTATATTAGGTTGGCACGGTCTTGAATCCTGAAGATGCAAGGAAAGCCATTAGAGCTGGTGCACAGTTTCTCATGAGTCCTGGTACAGTCATGGTAAGTGGCACAGGTATTATGAACATTTGCAGAATTGTTTCTTTTCTAATAACAAAGGTTCCTATTTCCCATATTTATATCGTGATGTTCCTTTTTAACATCTTTCTTATACACTTCTGTTACAATTTGTTGATGCAACCTTGCATGATGTTAATGGTTTATATAGCTTCATAATGAATTTAATTTGGCAAGTTTGATCCAATTTCAGTCTGTGCTTTGATGTACTTAGTGGGACACACTACTTAATACTTACATATTATCATTATACATCTAAGCTGATTGATTCTTGCATATTGTATTTGTGTAAGGAAATACTTCATGCTCTTAAAGAAAGTGAAGTGCTGTATATTCCAGGAGTGCTGACACCAACTGAAGTATGTTGAGGAGTCCTGATTATATCATCATAATGAACTTATTTTAATTCCACGTGTCTGATATATTCGACTTTTACAGGTTATATCTGCTTCCAATGCTGGAGCAGAAGTCGTTAAGGTAGCTTTGCCTTTCTTCTTATAGTTTTGGTTGATAGGTCATACCATTAAAAATAAAGCATTAATAGACAATTTCTATCTTTTTTTTTCTTCCCATGTGCGTTACTTTGTTTTGTCCTTTTGATTCCCGATTAATTAGTTAGATGTACTCGTTTTCAGCCTGCATTTATAGGACTAATTGGAATTTCTTGGCTTATGTGGTAAAATTAAATTAGGTCTACCCAGTTTCAGTAATGGGTGGGGAGGTCTATATGCTTGCTTTGAAGAAACCATTTCCTTTTCTACCAATGGTCGCTTCTCAAGGAATAAGCATAGGTAAGTTACATGCTAATCCATAGTTATAATAAAGTTCCATAAATGTCTCCATGTTCCTGTTAAATATCTCAGATTTTATAGCTAAGAACGCATACAAATGTTCTTTTCAGAATACCTAAGGATCTTAAGCTAGCCACAAACAAAAGTTTTATCACCCATCCATTTTTAGAAAGAAGTGCTTAAACAAAAACAGTAGGCGCACATACTATAGCTAATGGTTTGCTGTATGAAGCCGCTCAATCTGTTGCAAAATTGCTTATTGTAGACTCAATCAAGGGGTATTTGGAGGCAGGGGCATCTGCAGTGGTGCTATCTGATGCTATTTTCGACAAAGAATTGATGAGAGAAAGGAAATTTGATGAAATTTCAGAACTTGCAAACCTGGCCACTCTACGGGCATCGCAATCAGGAACATGAGGCAAATATGACAAAAAATTTAGCATTATGTTCCATTAAGAAGAACACAATACTAGTAGTCTCCTAATGCGACAATGGGCACCCATTTTGCTCGGTATGATTGAGCCATGATGAGCAGTTGTTTTGCCTGGCATGATTGACGGCCATTCTCTCTGTGATCTGCATGAGGATAGCTAGAGAAGTGATCAAATTCAAGCCCTAACATTATGAGGAATTGAGGATATCTAGAGAAGTAATCAAGTTCAAGCCCTAGCACTGTGTTCCTCAACAGAAGTCATGGGCACTGGTGGTCTGGCAAAGAAGTGATATAAAATCTCCGAGCTAGCTACCATTACTGGCATTATGAACTTACAAAATGTGGCAAACTCAAGTGCTGAGTCCATATCTGAGAACTCAAATGGAAGCAGTGGAGAGTCGCATTTGCATTTGACGAAATGGAAGCACCAACATCTTGTCAGTTAATCAGTTACTGTTATGCAGATTGCTAAAAGGAACAGGTATTGTTGTCCAAATCTGGAGTTACAGATCATTTGCCGCTCGATATAATGGCACTACGTGGTTTGCCATCTTTTTGTAGATTCAATGCTACTTAGGTATACTCTCTAATAGAACAGGTACTGTTGTCTCTATAGCTTGTGTAGTTGTGTAAATACTCCATCTAATGTTATAAGGAACAATTTTACTTGATGCATGTACTAGGGAGGCAACTCCTGTAAAACTGATTGGATGGCATCAGGCAGGAGGGGTTGTGCTAAAATTAGGTGCTTAGTCAGGAAACTCTTCTGTTTATGAATTTCTCTTAATAGAAATGGGAGGGTTTGCCCTCTCTAGGTAAAAAAAACATTGGGTGAAGATGAGTCTGGTCTACCAAGTGACAACTTAGAATGTGATAACAACAAGCTTGCTCAACGAAATTGGTAACATTGATGCAAGTGAGACAAAAGTCACGTCATGAAACAAAATTGCAAGACAACTTACAGGGTTTGTCAAGTTGTGTTGGATACTCCCTCGAATGCTTTTAGAGATGTGCTTGATAAGTAAATTGAAAGAAACAAAGTCAGGCTTGATTTGTGATCTGCACCGGAAGGTTTTGCAGGTACCTTTTTGTGAATATTTTCAATCCAAGTTGACTCCTCTATATACTAGTCCATGAAATATAAATATTTAGACCATTCACGCATAATTTTCTGCCTTAGATGTTACAAGCAGTAGTTAGAGCATCTCTAACTATTTTGTGATCGATGCATAAACCGACGTGGTAGGCTCAAAGTGACTCATCATCACTGAAGAAGCCAACTTGTATCGAGGAGAGAAAATAATTGATTCACATTTAAGAGTCGACTCTAGAGAATAAAAAATATATCAGTCCTACATGTTGAAAGCTTGCCGCAATTATCGTATCATGAAGAGATGAATTGTGCGTAACTTTTTATTTGGGGAAGGAGTTTTTTATGTGGGACCAACACTGCTTTAGCCCAAGAGTCGACTCTAGCTTTTTGACCATATGGCTTCCTCTCTGTTCAATGAATCAACGTAACTCACCGTTGTGGATGTTTATATGGATTTTGGATTGCCTTTTTATATAGTATACAATTGCATCGTGATTATTTTATATAAGTTGATAATAACCACATGAAGCTGAGATTTCTTGAGTTTATTTTTGAGTTCATGTACTACCAATAAGAGAAATAACAATATTAGTCTACTAGGTTATTAATTTTATCTCACAAACAAGATAAGCAACCATCACAAAACTTGATAGAACTGAAGGTCAATGAGTACCTTCCATGTTGCTAAAAAATACCAGCCCAGGTGAACTAACATTCTACATTTCTACCCAAAATCCTTAAAGCTAAAAGTGCAAACATTCGGCCAATAAAATCATTCCCAAATCTAGTGCTCTACTCATTCAATATTCCCTCAAACCAACTGACCAAATCGAAATACTCTAAGTATAGAACGAGCTCACCAAGTTTGGAGTTGATCCATGCATGTCTCTAATTGCTAACTTAAAGAGAACCATGTGTTAACCACCGATCTCTTGTGTTTGCTTCTCTCTTGCATTTGATGGTTGTGTTGATTTTCATATATACCTCTCTCTAGTTGCTACAACTAGGAGACAAGTGAGTTATGTTTTTTTATATAATTTTACAAGACGACACAATCTCAAATTGTGGATCAAGAACCAAATAAAAAGCTCACTATGCTTGTACTTTTAAGCTGCGATAGGCTAAGAATAGAGGTCCATATGATGGAATTCCTCAATACTCTACTGGACATGTTTACAAATACGATAAAAACCGCTCTATCATAACCATCAGTCTTATCTTGGTCGTCCTCATCTAGAAATCACTTGATAATTTTTAACTTTTAGCAAAATTTATACAAGTTTCTCCGTCATGACTGTCATGGACCAATTGACCGGTTTTCATTGACAAATCGTCAATGCACAAATATTTTTTCGGTCGCTCGGTCGGTCCATCTTGAATTTGAGCTGTCCATCTGAGATCGCCGCGCCCTCCCTCCGCTGGGACTTTTGATCTTATGCCATCCTCTTGGATGTCGTGTTCTCGAATACCACTCTCCCAAAAAAACTTAGATTATTTGCCACTCGGATCCACCCTACCCTCATCTTCTTCCTCTTGCATACTTAGTCTAGTCAAGGAGACAAAGGATGAGGAGCAGCCATGGAAGATGGGCCGCGACGACAGGAACCCGAGGCATTGGCGCTCCTCTTCTTTCTGAGTTCCGACGAAACGACGATGAACCGATGGCGGGATCCGAGGAGGAGGCGGATGGAGCGGCATCGGGACAAAGGGGGAGCAGGGCCGCTGCCGTCGCAGGGTGGGAGGTGCAAGGATGCCGCTAGAGGGGAGTAGGGCGCGGGGCCGCTACCGCTGAAGGGGAGGGAGGCTCACGGCCGCTGCCATCGCCGGAGGGATTACGCAATGCCGCTGCCGCTGGAGGGGAGGGAGGCCCACGGCTACCGTCGCCGAAGGGAAGTTGGGCGCGAACATGCCAAGTTATTTGGAAGGCTGGCATTTGAGAACATGCCATCCGGGATGATGGCATAAAGTCCAAAATTCCCCCTCCGCTCCCACGCGTCGCACCCCGAACCGCGTCGCTGGCGCTGCCTATTATTTTCCACGGTCACCGCTTCACCCCCCTTCCCACCCCCGAAATTTTCCATCGGAAATCCCACCCCCCGCCTCTCCTTCCCTCTCCCGCAGATCAGATCAGATCAGATCCGATCCGATCAGGTAAGCTCCTCCCCCCCGCCTCTCCCTTCCCGGCGATCCATCCGCCGCCCCGCTGCTCGTGCCCGTCACCCGATGATTTCTACTGGATCCGCCGTTTCTCGCTTCTCTAGATTTCGATCGCTGATGTGTGGGGGCGAAGATCCGGTGCCATTTGTTCGAGATTTGATCTGGGTTTCGAGCCGTTAGGGCGTGGGGGGGATCATTGGGTGGGTTTCGGTGGTGGAGGGAGGTTGGATCTCGTGCGGATTTGGATTTAACGGATGGGAGATCGTATGGATTTGCAGGTGAAAAAGAGGAGGGGGGAAAGATGGGGTTGGCGTTCGGGAAGCTGTTCAGCCGGCTGTTCGCGAAGAAGGAGATGCGGATCCTGATGGTGGGGCTCGACGCCGCCGGAAAGACCACCATCCTCTACAAGCTCAAGCTCGGCGAGATCGTCACCACCATCCCCACCATTGGTCAGCCACATGCGTTTCTTTTTATACTATGTTATACTTATTTCCTAGAATTTAGCTTCGTGTGTTGCCGACCACATTCCCTAATTGGATATGGAATGATGCATTTACTACTGCATTTTCCATGTATACATTATTTGATCCAGATATATAACGTGATGATAAACGTTTATAAGTGCTTAATTGATTTGGATGTCCTGACAATTCCAATACCAATGGTGCTGAATTTCAGAGTTGCCGCCTGAGACCTGAGTACCCACCAAGTCCATGCTGAAAAGCTAAATCACATATTACGTCGATTACATTCTCAACCATTTTTCTTAGTGATGCTGAGCATCTCTGTTCTTGGATGCCCCCCAAAAAGATTGCTATCGGGTCTCCTGGTGCCCCCATTTCTGAACCATGTTGTGAACTTTTGTTTGGGGAGGCATAATTAACATTTCTTGTACACTTCAAAATAGGCTTTCATGCATAGATATGTTATATTTTCTTCCATACCTGAAAACATGGGTTGAATAATTGCGTGGAAGAAAAGCATAATATTGTGACTTCTGTCATCTATGTAAAATTAAGAGTCAGCATTCCGTGTCCAATATCATCTTTAATTGATGGAGTGCCTTTATTGGTTGTCAGCTTAATTTAGGCAACAAAATTTGGACAACGAATAGTCGGTAGGCATTAAGTGTGATCTCCCTCTCCCTTCTGTACTTATAATTGATGGTACAATCTTAACGTTTCCATTTCTATTTCTGTATCTTTGATCTTTCTGATTTAATAGTTACCTTTGCCATACAGGGTTCAACGTTGAAACTGTTGAGTACAAGAACATTAGCTTCACTGTTTGGGATGTCGGGGGTCAGGACAAGGTATGCTGTAATATTTTGATCCTACATTATTGATTGTTATAATCTGTTTGATGCTATATTACCACTTTTTTTTACTGTTGGCATGTAGTTTCCTAGTGATCTATTTAAAAATAAATAAATTAATCGATCAGATTACTATGAAAATTTCAGACCAGTTGGTCCTTTGTCTTGACCTATTTTAATTTCAAAACTATCTGGAGTGTTGTCTAACTTAATGCCTGTGCGTCTGAAACAGATCAGACCTCTTTGGAGGCATTACTTCCAGAACACACAGGGTCTTATCTTTGTTGTTGATAGCAATGATCGGGACCGTGTTGTGGAAGCTAGAGATGAGCTCCACAGGATGCTGAATGAGGTAAATCGATTTTTTCTGTGTTTTTATGTGGTGCTGTAATTCTACCATGTATCAGTTAATTCATGAATTATTCCACTAGTATTAACATCCATGATACGCGAATTGATTAGCAAAGCAACCCTTTACTTCTTTAGTTCAATCCTGTGGAACTTCAGAAAATAATGACAAATGAAACTACTGCATCAATGTACATAAGATTTACTAATTTATTTACTGTAAAGCTATTCTATATTCCACATTTCTTTTGGGGAAAATTTCTTCACTAGAGCCAAGTGAAAAGGGCTCATATCCAGGAGAATCCCATTGAGTTGCTGCTAGTTGTCATGCATTTATTTTCTTTAGGATGGGAAATATTATCTTTGTTGCAGACACTGTTGTAGAAAACAAACATTTCATCAGTTGACAAATTGACAAACTCTTTTGCAAGTTGCAACCATGTATAATGATCAATTGAAATTTATGGCAGGATGAGTTGCGTGATGCTGTTTTGCTTGTGTTTGCCAACAAGCAAGATCTTCCAAATGCTATGAATGCTGCTGAGATCACTGATAAGCTTGGACTGCACTCCCTTCGCCAGCGACACTGGTAAATAAGGACCACCAATGGATTCTTGCCCTTATATATTGTTTTTGCTGTGGATATAGCTTGAAGCTCTCCAATAAGCGAATACAATACTATTTTAAATTCATTGTATCCTGCATCTGGATTGTGATTCATAGTTTTTTTTTACCATTGATGTAACTCACTGCCTCACTTTTCCCTTGGATACTCTTGTATTCATTATATCCTGCATCTAGAAACTAGAATGCGACGCATGGTTTTTTTACCATTGACGTAACTCACTGCCTCACTTTTCCCTTGGATACTCTTGTATTCATTATATCCTGCATCTAGAAACTAGAATGCGACGCATGGTTTTTTTACCATTGACGTAACTCACTGCCTCACTTTTCCCTGGGATATTCTTGATCTAAATCTGTTTTCTTCCTCACAGGTACATCCAGAGCACTTGTGCCACAACTGGTGAGGGTCTGTACGAGGGCCTGGATTGGCTGTCCAGCAACATTGCTAGCAAGGTACCTCATTATCATTTTAGTTCTGTCATTTCTGGAGATTATTCCGATAATAGGCTAGTAAAATTGTTTCCTGTTCAAAGTTCTAATGTATATACTTGTTTGGCCTTTTCTTTGCTGTTGTGCACAGGCTTGAGGCTTGGAACTCCGACCGTAAAACTTCGAGCTGACTAGGAGCTATGCATGTATCTCATTCATACGTAGGACGAAGCACTGTTTCAATCTTGTTAGGTGTCTTCGGCAAGCCCAATATTTTTGTAATGATACCTCACTCCAACGTTATCTTCTCCGTATTATTTGTACCTACCCCAACCTGTGGTCGTTTTGCACAAGGATTTGCAGTATGATGTTCCCGTGGGCATGTTGTGATGAACCTGTCCAATACCTTACTACACATTCTACCAGCTTTTTGCTACAAAACATATATTGCTGCTCATAGGATTTGATGAATGCCTCATGTTTAGCAGTTCAATTCTTTCCTAATACGTACTGCATTCTCTGGATCCTGGAATCGACTAAAACAGTTGTTCTGTTTCTCTTTTGTGGCCTTTGTCTGTGTGCGTGAGACATGGTGCTGAGGACTATGCATGCGTATGCTTATACAAGCATTAGTCATTTTTTTTTTGGTTATCTTAGAATGATGAGCGTGTGTTCCCGTGAGGATCTTTGCATGTAAGGCGCCATTAAGATATATTCTGTTTGGCGATTGTCTCGTACTCTCGTATAATGAAATTTAACCGAATGTAACCTCTCCTAAATCGTCTGGACCTTTTAACTTCCCTGCAAGTTACACCCTTTGGCCTTAAGCAAACATCTACACAGATAAACAAAGATAAACAAGAGCAAAGTAGTAAGGTTACTGAGACGGAGGCTTGTATGTGGCTGTATGTGGCCGGTCAAACCGTTAGGGTCCGAATCTGAGTCTGTTTTCGTTGGGTCTGCTTGGAAAGGCATGTTTCGGGCTTCTTTGGGAAGGCTCGGACCGTCAGGATCCGAGTCCGAGTCTGTTTTCGTTGGGTCTCGGGTTTCCTTGTTTGGGAAGGCATGTTTCGAGTTTCTTTTGGTTTCTATCCCGAGTTGGACATGGAGAAAGGCATGTAGAGAGAAAGACTAACCCCTATTTAAGGGACAAGGCCGGTTCAATTGTAATACCCCAAACATACAATCTACTTGAATCGCTTTTTCTTTTATCATTACTTTTCAGCCATGTTTTCTACTTTACCTTAGTTTTAGTCCATCTTTATCGGTTTGCACCATAAAACGTCCGCCACCGCCGCGAGAGTGTGACACCTCTTTGTAGGTTTGTCCTGAAAACCTTCTGTTTGCCCACGAGACGGGTAGTTATCCTCATATCGATCTAAATCGGCCTAGAGGCTGATTTTGATCTCTAAATCGGCTCCGATAGCCGGTTTAGCTATTTTCTACAAAAACCCATCTTGATTTGGCCTTTTGGCTAGATCGAGGTGGTTGGCGACTCTGTATCACCGCAAAGCGTTTAGGTGCTGTGATCGTGCTTGTCGACTTGTCAAAAAAGTTGCCAACACCTTCCTCACTAGATTAGGTTTTCGGGTTGGGCATAGTTCGTCAGTAGGTTTAGGGTGAGTATTCGGTCTGATCGAAAATTTTGGTCACGGTCGGTCATCAAAAAGTGAAGACCAAATAACAACGCAAAATTGTCAGTTCGGTCATTAAAAAGTGAAGAAAAATAACAACGCAAAATTGTCAGTCTTAGTCCTAACCGAACTGTGCCAGTTCCAGGAGATAAAATTTGCAATGATAAATTTTGACAGCACTGAACCTCTTTTAGACAACTTTTGACAGTTATATATCACAAAAAATACAAGATAATAGGCAACACCAAACACCAAACAAATATCAAAAGATAGGATCAAGTAGCAAGAATAAACCAAAAGCATCATGCACTTAGTTCTCAATTTCACATGACATGCATTACATCACATATCAAAATTCGGTTATGTCGATCAATTCGTTTAACCGAGGTCACTAACAAAATTGACCGAATAAATTTCAGTCTTTCATTGGTTGAGACTGAACTACTGACTGAATTTCTCAGTCTCGGGATTTTCGGTTCGGTCTTATTTTGCCCACCCCTAAGTAGGTTATGTTAGAGTTTCTTCAATTTCTTCTCTTCTCATGCCAATATGTAGTGTCGGGCTTGTTTCATTTTGGAGTTCACTATTGGAAATCATAGCCCTATTTGTCTCCTAGCAGCAGTAACCATGGAGGGTTTATCGTTCGGGTTGAGTATGAATCAAATGTGTAACTTTGGTTGGCAGGATTGCAGGCTGAGATCCTCATATTCAATGGCAAACTCCATGGATATGCTTTTGCTGAGTCTGGTGAAGCTCACACGAAAATCTACTGTTCATCAGCAAAGCTCTGTTTGTTCCTATGGTGGCAGCAGAAGATGGTCATCGATTTGTCAAGCGGAGTGCATGTCAAAAGGAGGCCAAGGATGTAACTCTGTGGCAACGCCGCAGATCCCCTGTCAATTTGCTCATCTACTATTTGTTTGGTTTCATTGTGAGGTTTGTTTCGTTAGTTCTGTTAGCTGTTCTTTTGATTCTAATGCTTTAAACTGATTTATTCGACGATGTCCTAGGATTATTTATCTGAACTCTTATTTTTTAATAAAATGTTTATGATTTAAAAAACCACTTTATATAACATTTTACATACATATATATAAACT
>CM020178.1:37213848-37233135 GCA_009805545.1 Oryza longistaminata
CCTGCCGCTGGAGGGGAGGGAGGCCCACGGCTACCGTCGCCGAAGGGAAGTTGGGCGCGAACATGCCAAGTTATTTGGAAGGCTGACATTTGAGAACATGCCATCCGGGATGATGGCATAAAGTCCAAAATTCCCCCTCCGCTCCCACGCGTCCCACCCCGAACCGCGTCGCTGGCGCTGTCTATTATTTTCCACGGTCACCGCTTCACCCCCATTCCCACCCCCGAAATTTTCCATCGGAAATCCCACCCCCCGCCTCTCCTTCCCTCTCCCGCAGATCAGATCAGATCAGATCCGATCCGATCAGGTAAGCTCCTCCCTCCCGCCTCTCCCTTCCCGGCGATCCATCCGCCGCCCCGCTGCTCGTGCCCGTCACCCGATGATTTCTACTGGATCCGCCGTTTCTCGCTTCTCTAGATTTCGATCGCTGATGTGTGGGGGCGAAGATCCGGCGCCATTTGTTCGAGATTTGATCTGGGTTTCGAGCCGTTAGGGCGTGGGGGGGATCATTGGGTGGGTTTCGGTGGTGGAGGGAGGTTGGATCTCGTGCGGATTTGGATTTAACGGATGGGAGATCGTATGGATTTGCAGGTGAAAAAGAGGAGGGGGGAAAGATGGGGTTGGCGTTCGGGAAGCTGTTCAGCCGGCTGTTCGCGAAGAAGGAGATGCGGATCCTGATGGTGGGGCTCGACGCCGCCGGAAAGACCACCATCCTCTACAAGCTCAAGCTCGGCGAGATCGTCACCACCATCCCCACCATTGGTCAGCCACATGCGTCTCTCTTTGTGTGTATATATTGTAATATTACTAGCTAAAGGCCCGTGCGTTGCGACGGATATTGTAAGAGATAAAATCAAAAGCAAAAGCAAAAAATGACAAGTTTGTAGCATTGTTAATTGATTAGGCATATAATTCTATATCCAAAAGAAAAAGGCATGTAATTACAAGTTTATAGCATAGAGTTAATTGATTAGACACCACATGTCAGCTCGTAGCATTGGAGGCGGACTCGGATGCCACCACTAGCATCATTTAAAGTAGTATAGGAATATGCCAAATTGTTTGGCCTTGCCGCTTTCTGTTTGTGTTCTATCCAGGACCCCATCCGTTGCCTATGACTTATTATAAGCCGTAGCGTCTTATTAGTGATTAGAAAATAATTTGTATGTAGATATTTACTTATATGTTCTTAGCGACTTAAAAGCCATTGCTGAGAAAAAAGGTACATTGAAAAAGCGTCAAAATCAACTTCAAAATCATGTTTTAAAATTCAATTCTTTTGCAGTGGCATATGAGCCAATGGGTAAACGATGAGGCCTCCAGAATGTAATTTAGTTCATGCTGCTATTTTCATGGTTGTATAAACATCAAATTTCCATTTCTGACTTTCTGTACATTATATATGCCAATTTCTTTAGCCTTGTTGCGTGCTGTTAGAGTTCATTTCCAGAATGGACTTTAGTTCTGCAGAGTTGTTGCCGCTAGGTTTTCTTGGCTGTATTGACGTCAAATTTCCTAATTGGTTGGAAAGACGAAATGTCTTATTCCATGACCATGGGAATGCTAAGTTTTTACTAGCACACTTGATAGGCAGAGATGTCTGCTTGTCATTTGTTTTACTTGAAAAGCTATTTGAACTATTGCATAACGCTGGGAGCTGTTTCTTATGAAATTTAAGACTTCAACTTTACATGTAGGATATCGATTGAATCTTAAATTGTCGGAGTGAACTTTATTAGGCATCTATTTAGGTTTTAAATTTTAAACTATTCAACATTTTGATCCTTTTATGGGTGCGTTCGCTACCTCTGGTTCCCATCCGGAACAGTGAATACGGAAAACGGAGCGGTCCATTAGCGCGTGATTAATTATGTATTTGCTATTTTTTTTTCAAAAATGGATTAATTTGATTTTTTTAAGCAACTTTCGTATAGAATTTTTTTTTAAAAAACGCACCGTTTAGCAGTTTGAAAAGCGTGCACATGGAAAACGAGGGATATGGGTTGGGAAAAAGGGGTTGCAAACACACCCTATGTCCTTGACTCCTTGTGCTATGGTATTATCTCCTTTTCTATTTATGTATTTGTATCTTTCAAGCTAACTGATTTTCTTTGAATTATAGGGTTCAATGTTGAAACTGTTGAGTACAAGAACATTAGCTTCACTGTCTGGGATGTGGGGGGTCAAGACAAGGTAAGAACTGCAGCCATATTTTGACCAATATTTTTATTTGATGCCTTCAATTAAATTTATCTTTGTCATTATTAGCATCTGGTTTCCTAGTTATTTATGTTGTTTACATTAAGCTGTCCTATGTCTTTATTTGTTTTAATATTTAAAATGTTGACATATGTTATCTCACCTTATGATTGATCCCAACCAAAACTGTCTCTAGCAAAACACCAAACAAAATATGCCATAGGGCAGCTAAAATAACATGTGCATTTTGAGTGGCTCCACAGAGCTCACAAAACTCACATCCCTCCCGGTTTTTTTTGTTTTAGTTGTTTTGTGGTTTGAATCCTATCTCTTATAGCTAACCACAGGAAATGTGTTTGTTTAGGGGGATTGGTAGCTTCCAAAGTAACTTCATCTTGGGTCCAAAGTACCTCTAAAGGTTAGTAGCCGATACATTGATTTTGGGGAAAGAAAAATTAGGGTTTGCTTTGAGGCTTTGATTCTAATTCATGAGTTAGATGAGTGCTTTAGATGCACTTTGTAAACACATCTATTTCATCGAGACGTGTTTTTCTGAATTCCAACGACCAGACCGACGATTGGTGGTTTCGTTTATTGGTTCTTGCTAGATTTGAATTTGCTTACGTTTTATGTTTTGTTTAGATTTGCTGAAATTTCTGAGACGATTGGCTTGAGAGTGTTTTCTCTTAAACCGTTTATTAGTTTGCTAATCCATGCGGCGGACTTGTTCCTTAGTTTGTCTAGTTTATTTGTAAAGATTTGAGCTCGATTCAATGGTTGGTTTTGAAGAAAACATCTTTTTCTTATACAAGCTTTATCAAGCTATTTTTAGGCTAACGGTCGGACCGCGAGTGGACATACAGGATCATAAAAGGTTTTTCCCACCCTAAAAGCTACCAATGAGGCGAGAGATACCCTATGTGGGATTATTCAATAATCTTCCCTATCACACATTGGTGTCCCTCAGCCGTTCACCTCCTTCACCGTACACCGATGGTCCCTCTGGTATACGAGCCCTGCAAGCACCCACGGTCTATCAGGCCTTGACACTCTTGTCCATCGAACTAGAGATGTTGAACTAGCTAGACTCTGATACAAATTGTAGGATCTTAAAGGGTTTTTTCCACACCTAAAGATAGCCAATGAGGTGAGGGCCACCCACCACTTATATATTAGGTCGCTTGCCCTTTGACAACCAATGTGGAACTATTCAACATTCCCCTTGCAAGCCGACACCGACGCGCCTACCCTCTCGCTAAATGTTGCCACCATGGCATTATCAAATGTAAAACTTTGGGATATTTAAAATTGGAAATATCAAATACGTTTTCGCAAGTAATTATTGCATATAGTGGCATTCGTGGTCATCTTCTATATATGGAAGAACTGTACCAATCCATGGTTTCTGTTTCCAACTCATATTGCATCCCTCTTCCCTATATATAGGACTACAGTGACCATTACCATCGTTCACCTGACTACAAGGTTCTCCAGATGCCGAGTGCTATGTCTTCAAGACTAACAAAGCGGCTGTTGGTCTCTAATGAAAAGATGGCAGCTGAGTGATCATCTCGAAGGTACACAATTTATTCATCTTTTGTGTTAAGATTTTCACTTCGAGTAAATAGTTCATGCATTCTAGGTAATTAGGTATGAGGTTGTCTAAAGATTTGAGTAGTGTTTGTCTATGATGAAGTTAAGATTTTGGTTACATTTGAAAATGGCTTTTCTCCTAAAATCTGCCGATTTTTTAACTTTGTTTGCTAGTTAATCCTATCATTGGGACCTTATGTACAGTTTCAAACCTTTTCAGCAAGTACATATTCTTTTACATAGAAACCATGAATGTAGAAAAACACGGTGTGCAAAAACATGATTTAAAACACTAAGAAAATGAACTATATATATGTTGCTTTATATGAGCTTCTCAAATGTTAATTAGATGCTAGAAAAGATATGGTAGACTATGCTGTTTGTCGACTTTACCGAAATAAAAGACCAGATATCTCTGAACTATGCAAAACCGTATAAAATAACCCTTTTAAGAGAAGTTTTGAACAAATAATTTTCATGTTCATCAGTCATCGCAAACATGTTTTAGGAGTCAGGTTATGATTACAATATAATTGTGCGTAAAAGTTATCTTGTGATGACAACATGGTGTGTGGCTTGCAATACACACGCTCGGTCTAAAAACACATATCCTTTTGTGGCATCGGACCTGTCCAACCAAACCATTTCACATTGGACGCGCTGGCTCTGGAAATAGAATGTCCCATAGCTGATACTCCCTTCGTTTCACAATATAAGTCATTCTAGTATTCTTCACATTTATATTGATGTTAATGAATCTAGATAGATATATGTCTAGATTCATTAACATCAATATGAATGTGGGAAATGCTAGAATGAAACGGATGAAGTAATAATTTGTATTTTGGGTAGGAAACTACATTTTTTTTCTATGACTGCACCAGATGCTTACAGTTGGCGATAAAAGTTGTATACATGATAACTGCTGGCATCTAGATGACCGAATTGTAATTTCCTCGTGGAAAGAATTGTTCTCTTCCTCCCTGCGATCTCTAAATTTGTAATTCGAACTTCTTCCTGTCCCCTTCCAGTTTAATGAAATTCAGGTGGGGAATCTCTCCCCCCTATGAAAATTTCAAAAAAAAAAACTGTTGGCATCTATCTATAATATATGTCTTAGGCCCTCAAACGACTTCTTAGAATCGTAAGGCTTCATTCAAAAGTCTCTTATCCCAACCTCTACTTCCTCGTTTTTCACGTGCACACTTTATGAACTACTAAACGGTATTTTTTTTAAAAAAAAAAATCTATACAAAAGTTTCCTTAAAAATCATATTAATCTATTTTTTAAAAAATTTTAAGTTAATACTTAATTAATCACACACTAATGGCTATATCTCGTTTTACATATCTTCTCTTTTCCTCCTCTTAAATAGTGCAGCGTGTGGTTTAACTCTGAACGGTCTATATAAGAGGCGACTACATTGCTAAAAAAATCTAACTCATAAAAAAACATGTATGTAATTTCTTCATGATATTAGAAGTAACTATATTGTTATATGAAAGTAACTCTTGACAATATTAAAAGTAACTGCATTGTTCTGTTATTAAAATAGTCACTATTCATGGTATTTGAGGTAACTATGTTGGTACAGGACCTAAGAACAAAGTAAAAAAATTGAATATATTCAATATTGAACTTGTTTTGTGACATATTTTGAGTGGAGTACGATAGTTCAACCGGATCTTTAAAATAATATACGGATTAAAAGATATAAGTGGAAGTGGTTTTATAAAAAGAATACTAGTGCAATGGTGCATGAACTGCATGGTGCTTTCTCGTAGAAACGATGTACATGGGGGAGAGAGAGGGGATGTGGTACTATTTTTGGTAATGACGTTGCTCTGCTTAGTACTAATGAGTGTATGTGCGCATGTCTTTTTTAGAAAGACACACTCACGTGAGGGAAGGAACACACCTCTTCTTTTGGAAAGAAGTACGTCGCCGGTTAGCGCTATTACACTAGCGCACCATCTAGTCGCAAAATATAAATCGAGAGCATTCTTGTTTTTGTCCTATCGCGCAACACTGGATTAGCGAGCGACGCCGTTAATATGCGAGAGAACTACTACTACACGTCTACAGTTTGCTATCAGGTCATGTATGTCTTTTTCTTTCCTTACAGAATTTTCCCTTTTGAAATACTACTTATGCAATCCGACTACGCTGTTGTATTCATTGTAATAAAATTTTTATAACAAATTCTCACATGATTATATTCTAATAAAAATATGTATGCATATTTTAAATTACTTTTATATCATATATGTAAAATATATGTGTGTTTTTTATTAGAATATAATCATGTAAGATCTCGGTATAGAGATTTAATTACATCGAACACAATAGTATAATCGGATTATAGATCAGATAAGTAATTTAAAGAATATTTTGTTTGAAATTTAGATGTTAGGAAGTAGGCGAGGGTATGGGATAAAGTAACCATGAAAGGGAAGAGGAGAGGAAGAGGTGCGTGTTTTTTTTTTTTTTACTTTGGAGAGTGAGGTTGCTGGTTCTGACAATTCAGTTCACATTCTCATTGTAGTCGCATCCATATATATATACCATTAGATCCATAACTACCAACCAACACCACTCCATTCAGTGGCGGAGCCAGGATTTCAAAGCTGGGTATTCCCGTCTAAGCGCTGAGCCGCTGGCCGCCCCTGCCCCTCTCGGCCGCCGGCCACCCAACCGGCTTGACCGCCTGAGCTTGGCGGAGTGGTGGGTGCCGGCCGGCGGCCGCCGTGGCAATGGCCTCCCCCTCCACGGTAGCACGATCCAGCTCCCGCCTCTCCACGCCAGGGAGGGATGGGTACCGGAAGGAGAACGAGAGGGGGGCGTCTCGAAGAGTGGTGGCTAATGTAACACCCCATGAAAAAAAAAGAGCGATGATCATGATCACCACCGACAGCATGGTGGCTTCTCCGGCGAGGTCTCCGGCGCGGCGCCGGAAGATGTTGACTGGTTTGACTACGACGAGGTGATCCGCGGGCTGGACGAGCTGGAGATTCCCAGCTTTTTTGGCGGCTACTATATTTGAAGAGAAACTGCATGGACGTTTCCTGACCGTCCGATCTGAGACGGATGGCTCGGATCAAAGCTAGAATATATACTCACCTAAGAGATTATCTGAGAAACGGTTCGATTTCCGTATTTGATCGAAACTTACTCTTACTTCCTACCTTTAGAATGGTTGAAATTTAATTTAGCAGCTCTAATTTTAGTTGTTAGAGTTTTGTTGCAATTATATATGTCTAAGTTAGATAATGGGGAAATGTTTTTACATCTCTGGTCTGCAATTTTATCTACGCCATTTGTTATTAGGGGTAATATTTCCTTGGGAGATTGCAAAATCGATCTTGGAAGGGACAATTAAGTTCAACTTATGTCTCCTGGGTGTTAGATTGGAAATGAATCCTCTTAGCCCAAGTCATTTTGGGCTATCTGGGTGATTTTTTTTTTTATGTTGTAGTGCGAAAGCATACTCATCGGTATGAACATACACTTACACACATACCTTATTTTTATATACATCTCTAAAAGACTTTTGCTCGGTACATATTGAGAATATAGTCTCTACTAAAAGAATAAATAAACATAAATATGAGTATCGTGTTGTCTGATAGACTTGAACCTAGATCCCACCCCAAGAAACCTAATGGGGGATTGGGGGCATCTAGAGTGATCCTAATCTAGTGGATATGGAAAAGAGTTGTTTTTGGTTTGTGCTTTTTATTTTCGAGAATCACCTGTTTTAATTCTGTTCTAATTGTCGTGAAGGATCTTACCCAAATAATACATGCATGGCTTTTATTGTTTTGCACAGAAAAAAAATAGGTTTAAGAATCCGGATTCAAACATTTGCCCGGTAACCACTAATAACTGGCCTGTTATTTACCTTTTATTTTTTTTCTAAAACTGGTATCCAACATTATTTTGCAACCACCATTCACGTTTGCGGTTCCACGCCAGAATTTTGGTGAAAAAAACCTGACGACAGTGGATTTTTTTTTTAATGTTCGATCCTCAGAAAATACCCATAGAAATTATTCTTCTAGGGAAACTGACAGGAAAGTGAAAATTTTCTGACGGGTTCACTCCTACAGGGTAGTCTGTCTTTGCATTTGCTCCTTTGAATGTCTATTGGGTATTCCAAAATTTTTCATTGTACATTCTCTGTTTCACATTTTAAGGTGTTTTGGGTATTAAATAGATTCATGTATGTGTTTCATATGCGGGTATAAATGTTAGTGAATCTTGGTAAAAGAAAGAAAACTAAAACATCTTGTAATGTGGAACAGAAGGAGTAGGTTGATAAACTAATTTAATGGCTATTTCGAAGTTGTATGCCTCACTAGAATTGCCATATAGAGAAAGAGCGAGACTGCCTTGATCTTTTGAGAAAACTTCACCATGAGATTTGACATAATGTTTTTTCTTTTGGGGTGGGATGGGGTGGGAGCAATTATGTTTTAGTTTCCTCCAATAAACTTTATCCGCAATGAAACCCAATTTATAATGAGCATTTGTACGATATCCCAAATTAAAGGCGCTCGTAGATAAAAATAATCTCGTATCTAACATATCTTTTCTCTTTTACAAAGAAATTATAAGTTTTGATCTCTACACAAACTAAAGATGCACGTAGCTATAAGTGACAGAAAATTACAACGAAAACCCACTAATTTTTAGTTAAAATTCTATAAAAAGATTATAATTCCATGGGTCAGCTCAAGGCTCAATGACCCCTGCCCACAGCCATTTCTCTGTCTAATCCTACTAAATTCCTTTCTAAGATAGTCTATTGTTCTAAACACCTCGTATTATAACCACAAACCACTATAACTACAAAGTTGCCTAGCTAGTCAATCTAACCATCCCATAGGCAACTTTTATCGATGATGATGACATGGTCACACAGCTGTGCTGTTCGATTAGATTGAATATTTATTGTTGAATCCTGCAAGTGAATTAGTTGAGAAGTTGAGTGTTTTTTTAATCAAGGTTCGAGAAGTTAGTTGGACTAGCTAGCGTCAGATTAGTCACGCTGTAATGCGTGTTAAGCTGCCAGCAGGTCCATTAGTAATACGGCTTTATTTAGTGCTTACGCGTGTACATACTTCTGTCGCCAATTAGGCCTAGAAATACTACTATTAATTTGTATAATTGAGTTAGAGTAAATTGTGTCCATGGTGCATCAACTTGGCAGGTGGGTGCAATTTAGTGCAATAACTTAAGAAATGACTATTCTAGTACAACTTAGAAGGTAGGTATAATTTAGTATAAAAACTTTATAAGTGATCATATAAATATAACAACTTGCAAGGTATGTACTATTTTGGTACAATAAATTAAAAAGTTATGCAACAATTTAATTATTTAGATCATTTTTATATAAAAATTCATTTTTAAGTACTAATTTTGATAATATACTAGCACGGATTTGTATAAGTATATTTATATTTTTAAGACAATGACCTTATTGCACACAAAATAAGTTATGCACCCTAATTTTAAAGAGTTGGCACATTTCTCTGCTGATAAGATTGCCACCAGGAAGATTTTACAACATATTGCCCGTTGCATTAGTGTCGTATATAAATAAATAAATAAATAATCCTTGATTCCTACTTCTAGTTAGTTTGCCTAACTCAGTTACTTATTATCAATTGTGCATCGCACTTTAAGCATAATCAGTTCTTAGGATGATCATAGAGTATATCAGTTGTTTGGATTATCATAGAATCTATGATGAAACAATTTTGAGTGGGACAAAAGTACTGAAGAAAAAAAGTAGGACCAGGGTGTTCTACATAACATCATCCTTTTAGGCTAAGTTCTTTCCCCAACTTTCTCAACTCATCTCTATCGTTTTTCACGCGCAAGAGTTTTAAACTATTAAACGGTACATTTTTTTAAAAAAAAAATTTCTATATGAAATTTGCTTTTAAAACACCATATAAATCTATTTTTCCAAAAAAGTATATAGTTTATTAATTATAAGAAAATACATCGCTCCATTCTTGTGCGCGAGAGGTGAGTTCCCAACCTCACCTCCTGAACACAACCTATCCTGGCTATTAGTACAAGGAGTATTGGTTTATTGGAATAGTTTATTTTAGCACTGTTTAGCATGAAATACACCGAAACCATGGCTGGGGAAACTCTATCCTAAAGTGTAATTTAGTTATTTGGAAACCGGCTTATTCGTTTCAAAAAATTGCAAAAGAAGAGTACAGGAATATACAATTCTTTGGAACGGATACTACACTATCATTCGTTTTAAAGAAATGCACAAAATGAAAAATTCCTATTCCTCACTTTTACGGGAAAAGCAAAGAAAAAAAAATACAACCCAATATTTTCAATCCTTTGAATTGTTTGCCTATAGAAAAGTTTTCTTTTTCAATTCTTAAGTTTGCACGTATATTTTCATAATATTTCTAAGTTTTTCCTATTCAGAGATGCTGCCCCCTCTGATCGCTAATTTGCCACCATGGCTATTATCAAATGTAAAACTTTGGACTATTAAAATTTGGAAAAATATCAATAGACGTTTTCGGCAAGTACTTTATGCAGTACTAGTGCAGGCAGTTCTGTGGTCATCTGCTATATATGGGAGCATGTTACAATACTCCATGGGTTTCTGTTTCCCAACCATATTGCATCCCTCTCACTAAATACTAGAACTACAACGTATCCTTTCAAAATGACCATGTTACAATTCCATCCAGTTCAGGCTGATCTCAAGTTTTTCTCAGACCAGGCTATGTCTCAGCTACAGCCGTTGTTGGTCTCTAATGAAAAGATGGCAGCGAGTGATCATCTGTCGAAGGACACAATTTTTTCATCTTTGTGGTTAAGATTTTATCACTTCAGAAATAGTTCACATGCATCTACGGTAGTTAGAGTATCGAGCTATGTCTAAAGATTTGCATAGTGTCTTGCTATGATGAACGGTTAAGATTTTGGAACATTTGAAAATGCTTTTCTCCTAAAATCTGCCGATTTTTTAATACTGTTGTTTGCTAGTAATCTATTCATTGGGACCTTAAGTAACAGTTCAAGTCTTTTTCAGCAAGTACATTTTCTTTTACATAGAAGCACCATGAATGTAGAAAACACGGACGCAAAAACATGATTTAAAAACCACTTAAGAAAATGAACTATATATATGTTGCCTTTAAATATGAGCGCTTCTCAAATGTTAGATGCTAGAAAAGATATGAAGTAGAACTACGCGATTTGTGTCGACTTTACCTTAGAACATAGAAACCAAGATAATATCTCTGCTATGCCAGAAACCGTATAGAAATAACCCTTTCAAGAGAAGTTCTTGAACCAATAATTTCATATTCCTCAGTCATCGCAAAACATGTTTAGAGTCAACAAAGGTTATGGTATTTTACAAGTTGTGCGTAATTAAAAGTTTTAATCTAATCAGTGATGACTAACTATGGGTGGTCCTAGGCTTGCATACACCGCTCGTAAAACCTATAAAAAACGCATATCCTTCTTGTGAGCATCGACCCTGTCCAACCAAACCATTTCACATTGGACGACGACTGGCCTGAAATAGATAAGCTCCTATAAGCGATACCCCCCGTTTACAATGTAAGTCATCTAGCTAGATTCAAAAATAGATGATCAGATGGTATCAATAAGTATTCTAGCAATGAGAATTTGTTGTACAATTTCAACTCGTATGACATTGAGGAAATTGGAGCATGACTCAATTAATGCTCCCTGACGACGTCATAATGTTATTTTTGGTAGAATCAGCATAACTTTTTCCTGCTGCCCTATACCTCACTGTTATGTAAAACTTGATCAGAATGGGACTGGCAATGACGAATGATAATTCTCTGAAAAAGCCTCCCCCCTACGTCGAAATATGTATCAAAACACACCCTCAGAAAATAAGAGTAGGTGGCATCCCGGGTAAATTCAAAAAAAACTGTGCATAATCTATATCATGTCCTTAGGCCCTCAAACGATTCTTAGAATCGTTAAGGCTCTCATTCAAAAGTATCTCCTATCCCACCTCCTTTCCTCGTTTTCACGTGCACACTTGTATCTGGAATTCTGCTATAAGAACGTATTGTTTTTTTTTAAAAAAAATCTATACTGCAAAAGTCGTTCTCTTAAAATATATATTAATTCTAATTTTTCTAAAACAATTTTAATAATCACTAAATTACATCAACATGCATAGTTTACTGGGGTCTTATGTCATTACAACCTCACATCTTTTCGGGAAGGGCTTCCCACACCCTTACGAAGAGATATTAGCCTATATGCACAAAGACTTCCAAAAACCTTACCCGTTTGATATTACGCGTGTAAAGTTCTCCTCTCAGTCATGCTTTATTTTATGCACGGAAACCAAGCTATTATTTAATTTCCTTATGAGATTAACTTGACATAATTTTACAGTTTTACAACGATATTGTTTAAAGTCGAGAAATTGTTTAAACACAGATTACGAAAAGAATAAGCTACCGATAGACAAAATATAAATATGTTATTACCGGAGTTGCTGAAAAGAACTCTATCGCAGCAAGAAAGATACGTGATTGTGCCATGCTCAGATTAACATCAAGATATTATGATAAGATCAAACCATTCTTATCTATCGGAGAAATCTAAGAGGCAAGAGAATTGAATTATCTAGTTTTCCAAATATGCTAACACACGGATCTATTAAAATGGACGATTTCAAGAAATCAAAATATATCTAATGCCTCAAACCTTTCTTAACATTTGGATCATATTTTTCACAAAGATATATTTTTGACAGGGATATCTTTATTTTGCCATTTTTTTCTCAAAATAGGTGCAGGTACAATATTAAGTCCTGTTAATTTGCTTCTGGCAATATAAATCAAATTATAATAATTTTGAAACTAATCATCGTCGTCCATTCAGGATTAAAAATAAATGCACTGGTCCAGGAATTCGAGTCGCAAGAGGGTTTTCTTTCTCCTCGACCTCGAGCCACCGCAGCATGCCAAGCGCCGGCGACGCGCTCCCGGCGACGAGCTCGCCCAAGACCGACGGCGTGGCAGATGGCGTCAATGGCGTCAGGCGGCGTCGGCGTTGAATGCAGCTGTCCCGCGGTGACCATGCAAGGCAGCTGCTCTGCTACGGGCGATGCCAATGGCGCCGGTGGCGGGCGCGTCCCGCTCGCGCCTCGCGCCTCTGCAGGCTCCCGCAAACGGCACGCTGGAGCGCATTGGTGAGGGAGCTGGGCGCAGGACGTGCACGCCGCCGCTGGTGGGCGCGGCGGGGACAGGAGATGTCGGCGGTCGGCGTGGGCGCCGCCGCCGCCGTGGTGGCCCCGACGGCGGAGGAGCCGTGGTGGGGCACCGAGGTGGGCGGCGCACACGTGCGCGGGGAGGCGGATGGCGACGCCCGTGGCCGTTCGCGATCAGCCCGGCCGCCTCGCGAAGGCCGAGCAAGGTGGCGTGCTCGTCGCCGTCGTGAAGCACGTCGCGCCGGACCTCGGCCGCCTCGCCGCCGCGCGGCCCGCTCCAGGCTGAACCGAGCTTCGAGTCCTCCATATGGGAGAGCGTGCTCCGCGGCGAGCGCGAGCGCCGCTACGTCGTGATGCCGTCGTTCATTCCTGCTGCCGCCCCGCGCCGCGCCGCCGCCGCCACAGCAGCGCGCACTCCGCCGAGAGCGCCGACCAAACCGCCGTCGACTTCTCCTTCTCCGGCGAGGACGCCGCCGCGCGTGGCGGTGGCAGCGAGGATACCGCCACTACCGGGGCCGGAGCTCGAACAGCTGGTGGGCGAACGGCAATGGCGCCACTGTCGAGGGAGAGGGGGCAGAAGCGGAGGGCTCGCCGGTGCGCCCGCATTGCTCGAGCAAACACGGCGGCGATGATCTGATGACCACCGGCCAGCAGGTGGCTTCTCCGGCGAGGTCTCCGGCGCGGCGGCCGGAAGATGTTGACTGGTTTGACTACGACGAGGTGCTTCCGCGGGCTGGACGAGCCTGGAGATTCCAGCTTTTTTTGGCGGCTACTATATTTGAAGAGAAACTGCATGGACGTTTCCTGACCGTCCGATCTGAGACGGATGGCTCGGATCAAAGCTAGAATATATTATCACTAAGAGATTAATCTGAGAAACGGTTCAGTTTCCGTATTTGATTTGAACTTACTCTTACTTCCTACCTTTAGAATGGTTGAAACTTAATTTAGCAGCTTCTAATTTTAAACTATTAGAGTTTTGGTTGCAATTAATATACTTCTCCGTTTCATAATGTTAAAGTCATTCTAGGCAATTCCCCACATTCATATTGATAATGGGGGAAAGCTAGAATAATTACATTATGAACGGAGGACGTATGTCCTAAGTTAGATAATGGGAAATGTTTTTTACATCTGCGGTCTGCAATTTTTTATCTACTCAATCTGTTATTTGGAGAGTAATATTTCCTTGGGGAGATTTGCTGAATCGATCTTGCAAGGGACAATTAAGTTTAACTTTAAATGTCACTCAGTGTTAGATTGGAAACTGATCCTCTTTAACCCCAAGTCTTTTGGGGCTTCCGGTGATTTTTTTTTAAGATGGTAATGCGAAAGCACACTCTCGTATGAACATGTGGGCTGCAAACGTACACCTTATTCTTATAAACATCTCTACAAGCATTTTTTGGCCTCGGAAATATTGAAGAAACATAGTTTTCTACTAAAGAATGATAGGCATAAATATAAGTATCATGCTGTGTGAATAGCTTGAACCTTGGTGAAAGATCCACCGTCAAGAAACCTAAGGGGGAATTGGGGATGCTAGAGTGATCCTAATCTAGGGATGGAAAAGAGTTGTTTTTAGTTTGTGCCTTTTATTTTGCGAGAATCACCTGGTTTTAATTGTTGTGAAGGATTCCTCTACCCAAATACTCTTACCCAATACTACATGCATGGCTATTATTGTTTTTGGCACAGAAAAAAAATAGGTTTAAGGAATTCGAATTCAAACATTTGCCGGTGACCACTATAACTGGCTGTAATTGAACTTTTTTTTTCCTAAAACTGGTATCTAACATTATGTATTGCAACCACCATTCAACGTTTTAGCGGTTCCACGTCAAGAATTTGGTGAAAAACCTGATGACAGTGGATTTTTTTTTTTTTTATGTCGACCCTCAGAAAAAACCCATGAGAAATTGTTTCTTCTAAGGAAAAGATAGGAAAGTGAAAATTTTTCTGACGGGTTCACTCTAACAGGGTAGGTCTTCATGTCTCGTAGTGGATGATATCATTTGCTACCTTTGGAAATGTGTGTTGGGTATTCGAAAAATCATTCAATGTGTATTTCTGTTTCACATTTTAAGGTGTTTTGGATATTATAGATTCATATATGGATTCATATATGTGTTTCATAATGCGTGTATAAATTATAGTGAATCCTTAGAGAAGAAAGAAGACTAAAACCATCTTGTAATGTGGAACCATGAGGAGTAGGTTGATTAAACTAATTTAATGGCTATTTTGGAGTTGGTAATGCGCTCACTGACTGGCCATACTGGAAGCAACAGAGCGAGACTGGCCCTGAACCTTTTGAGAAAACCTTCCCCATGGAGATTTGACATAATAGTTTCTCTTTCTTTTGGGGTGGGGACTGGGTGGGGGCAATGATGTTTTAGTTTCCTTCCAATGAACTTTTAGTCCGTAATGAGAAATCAATTTAATATAGTGAGCATTTACGATATCCCATAAGGCGCTCATAGAGAAAAAACAATCTCGTATCTAATTATAACTTCATGTCCGTTTCGAATGTTTTTGACACCGTTGGACTTTTAACACATTTTGGAACCAGATCATAGATCTCTTACAAAACACTTTTTGTGAGATATGTAAATTTATATGCCTACACAACTAAAAAGTAAAATATATTTAAACATGGAATCAAAATGATAGGACTAAGAATCTATAATTACTTATATTTTTTTATTGACATAAGCACGAACGTGCCCAATACATGTGATAAATAAGTCAACTGGGCAGTCAACATTTTCGAATACGGAGGGAGTATATATCTTCACTTTTTTACAAAGAATTAATAAGTTCTCTGATCTCTCTACACCAAACTAAAGATGCACGCAGCTAGAAGTGGAGTCACGTACAGGGCAGCTTAAGCCTTGAGTCCCACATGTGACAGAAAATTACAACCAAAACCACTATTTTTTAGTTAAAGATTCTCTAAAAAAGATTATAATCTCTAGGCTCATGACCCTTGCACCCAGCCATTCCTTCTGTCTAATCCTACTAAATTCCTTTCTAAGATAGTCTATTGTTCTAAACACCTCTTATTATACACAAACAACTATAACCTACAAAGTTGCCTAGCTAGTCAATCTAACCATGCCATAGGCAACTTTTATCGATGATGATGACATGGTCACACATCCTGTGCTGTTCGATTAGATGAATATTATTGTTGATATAATCCTGCAAGTGAATTAGTTAGAAGTGGAGGTGTTTTTTTTAATCAAGGTTCGAGAAGTTGGACTAGCTAGCGTCCAGATTAGTCACGCTGTAATGCGTGTTAAGCTGCCAGCCGGTCCATTGGTAATACGGCTTTATTTAGTGCTTACGCGTGTCATACTTCTGTCGATCGCCAATTAGGCCTGTACGTAGATATACAGTTAGAAATACTACTATTAATTGTATAACTAGAAAGGAAGCCTGTGCATCATGCGCGGGCACGCTTATTTATTGTTGCATAGAAATTGTTAATAGAATTAAGTCGTATATCACTATATGCATATAAGAAATTATTATAGATTTCGCATTATAACTAAAATATTATATGTCGTGAAATAGACCGTGGACTTTAATAAATGATAAGAATGTTTCTTTATATTCAAATAATAATCACTTTTTTTTAAGATTACATGTAAAATTACCTATTGTCACCATTACTAATTATCATTGTTGCTATATGTCTTTTTAATAATGAATTACAACTAATCAACCAAAATAGCCTAATACATTAATTAATGCATTGTTAGTACGTAAAACATTAATCGTCCACCACATACATACCTAAATATTTATGTCAAAAACTCTATTTCTAAATATATAAAATGAATATTCTAAAAATACTACATTAATGGGATAATGCTGTTAAAAATTAGTCAAGAATATCCCCTCTAATGGGTAGAGCAATCAAGGATTTATTTTCTGTTGCCTTCAAACATGCGTTCATAGCGGCGAACTCATGCCTCTCAAGCTAGCGTGAGCATATAACTCCTATTTTACTATCAAACCCTCAAACATGATTTCATTAGTAAGTAGGAAGTTGAGTCTATATTATCAACGGTGGCCTCTAATTGGTCTGCCTCAACTCAACCGTATGTATATTCCTCTATACTTGTGTTAACTGCACGATGCCTTTCAGGAAGAAAGAGAGTATGAATGTGATAAAAAAAATATTCTTTCATATAAAAATAGAATTTTTGACGTTTTTGTGTAGACACAATTTGTTTATAGTGTTAATCAGTACTGCCTAAATTTTTATACAGTATAAATACAATACTTTAATCATTGAAAAAATATATACATCGCTAAACATACATATGACCGTGACAATTTTCAGAGTATCGTATTATTGTTTATGTTGTATAAAGATCTATGCGTTAGCGTCTAGTTTGTTTTCATCACCTATGATTCATAATGGGTCTATCAATTTAAATGAAAATCGATGGCAAGATTACATAGTACCACATGCACGGTCTAAAAGTATTTATAGAAGTGACATGTGACCCATATTTGTGGACTAATAAATTTTATTTTTTTTAAGTATAGAAAATCCTTTAAAATGATCGTCTATTTTTCCACGACAGTTTTACCATGTACATATATTTTTCATTTTTTACCGTACGTACGTCCTGTTTTTCAATGAACAGTTGGGTAAACGTCTTTTCATGGTATGCTATTCCGGTAAACGATACGTACGTGTTTGTTGTTTTTTTTTCCAAAAATTGAACACAGTACGTAAGGTATACTCCATGTTGTTTTTCGATATGCGGATTCTTTTTAAGTAAGTAAACGGATTCTGTTATAGACGGGAAACATAAATATTTTTTAATATATCTGATCTAACGGTGTAAAATAACGGGTCCACCAATTTAAATGAAAATTGACGGTAAGAGTATAAAATGCCACGTGGCAATCTAGGAGTGCTTGTAGGAGCGCACATGGCGGCTTAGGAGCGTTTATAGGAAGATTAATGACTTTTAGTATATAATAGATAGATAGATTGAGTTATATTGCCCGTGCATTAGTATCATATATAAATAAAAAAAATCCTTGATTCCTACTTCTAGTTATTTTGCCTAACTGAGTTACTTATTATCAATGTGTATTGCTCTCTAAGTAAAATCAGTTCTTTGGATGATCATAGAATCTATGATGAAACCATTTTGAGTGGGACAAGAGTAATGCAGAAAAAGAAAAAGAGGTAGGAGCAGGGTATTCCTATATAACATCATTGCTATCTCCAGTCGACATTTATCCAGGCTAGTAGTATGTGAGAGTATTGCAGCCTCATCTTTTTCGCTCATGCTTATACTTATCAACCAAAATGTTGATAAATTTGAATTTTTAAACTTAAATTTAAAGTTGATTTTGAGGTTTTTTTTATTGTAGTTTATTTTTTAGCCTTTACTTTAGATCGTTAAAAACAGTATATAAAAGTTTATATTCATAAATTATTTTTCCTTTGCAAATTATGCAGTTTCGCTGTTTCCTCATGCTAAACGATGGGGTTATTGGTTTACAGGAATACTAGTTTTTTTAGACCTCGTTCATATGTATTACTCCCTCTTTTTTAATATATAGCTCCGTTGATTTTTTAAGATACGTTTGACCATTTGTTTTATTAAAAAAATTATGTGATCACCATTTATTTTATTATGATTTAATTTATTATCAAATGTTCTTTAAACATGTCTTAAATATTTTATATTTATAACATATTTTAAATAAGACGAATGATAAAAGTTTATAAATGTCAATATGATCGCATATTAAAAAACAGAGGCAGTACTGGAACGAGGTGATGCACTGATGCATGGGAACCATGGCTTCACAAACCCTATCATAAAGGTGTAATTTAGTCATTTGGAAACCACTAATAATAAAGCGAAGGCAAACCGAATTAGTTCCCAAACAAATCAGGCAAGGCAACTCAAACAACGTCTTCTTGCCCTCCTTCGCCGTCACTGAATTAATTAAAGCACCCAAAAATAATAATAAAAAAAACATCGGCCGCCGGAGGGCAAGCCGAAGCAGGCGAAATCTCCTCGCCCCCTTCCCCCCCCCGCCGCGAATCCTCCCGCCGATCACGCCGCTCGCCGCCGCCGGAGGGGGAGGAGGAGGAGCAGCCGCGTCACCCCCACACCGCACCACCGCCCGCGAGTTTTGCATGTCCGGGCTCGGCGTGGGCCGGGATGCGCTCCTGCTGCTGCTGCTGCCG
>CM020178.1:37233160-37282929 GCA_009805545.1 Oryza longistaminata
CTGCCCGGCGGCGCTCGGGATCGGGATCGGGCCGCGGCTGCGCTCCTTCCTCCGCGACTACGACGCGCTCCAGTCGCTCGCCCTCGCCCTCATCTACCTCCAGGTGCGCGCATTCCCCCCCTCATCTACCGGATCGGCGCCTCCCCCGGGACGAGATCGCTTGTTGTTTTTGCGAACCGAGAGGCGAGAGAGTTTGAGCGCGTGCCCTAGGTTTTGTGGCACCTATCTATTAGAGGCAACTGCCGCGGGCGGCGTTAGGGCGTCATGGCAGCGCCGAATTTGTATTTGTGGTTGGTGCTCGCGGCGTCTGGATTGTGTTGGCGAATTGGGGTGTTTGGTTCAATGAGGTTTAGGTTTTCATTCTTCTGCGTGAATCAAACGAAGAAAGAGGAGAAGTGTAGTTTTAGTTCGATCTGATTTTGGGGTGAAGTGTGAAGTTCAATGCCGTCATTTTGCTAGGACTGCGAATTTCCCCAATTCTGGTGAGGTGGCCTGCTTGTCAGATTATGGGCCTTGCCACTCGTTAGATTCAATCCCCAATCTTTCAGGAAAAGCATCACCTACTCACCTGCTTCTCACTCAATTTAGTCCGCATTTTGGGATTTTTCTTCTCTCAAAATGCTTGTCAATGGATATTATAGTTGTTATATTTGCGCTCTTTACTCTGACCAACTAAGGCCATGTTCGGTTAATCCTCAAGGGAGATATTCGGTTCATACCACACCTATTATGCCCCCCTCAAACCCCTCCAATCCCTTCCAAACCAAACAAGGCCTAAATGATATCAGAGAGCTTTTGTACTTGACAATAGGGTTTGAAGGGTCAAATATCAATGATTATTTTTCTTAGATTTTGTAGTTTGTTCCATTTTGGTATTGTACATTGTGGGCTTCGGCAAATATGGTGAAAAAGAGGAGATATACCTTATTTTGATGTGAACTAGTGCAATATTTCTATGTTTGAGTAGATTCTGACGACTTCATGGCTGTCTTGCAAAGCAATTAGTTTTGCTCTATTATGAGTTTATGATGTAAAGCGAACTTTAGCATTTGAGTAAATTTTTGGTCTATGTTAGAGGTAGCATTTTAGGAAATAATGAACATATAATTTTCTGCTTCAATCTAGGAGTTATTTAATGTTACTTCCATAATTGTATTATGTCCTTGTTTTGCCTCTCTCTTTTTTTTAATTGCGGCAGTCATCTTCTTGATGCTTACAGTGTTAGCAGCAAGTTACTTTTGACCGAATGCGACTTAATCCTGTAGATGCTGCACTGAATCTCTCATTCCAAGCAAAAACTATCTTCTTTCCAAGGTCATCATAGTTTAACATTCTAAATGCTTATCTTCACTGATTGCTTTTACATTTGGTTCCTTCTACTATCATGCTGCTTTAATGCTTATCATGCTGAAATAGGGGTTTGCACACCAAAACTGAATTACTGAAGACTGAAGTTTTCATCTGCATAATTAATTTCTCAGTATTTTCTCAGATTGGTTGTGCGCTGATTGGGTCACTTGGAGCATTGTTCAATGGCGTTCTTGTGATCAACCTGGTAATTGGGCTCTTTGCTGTTGTTGCAATTGAGAGTAGCAGCCAGACACTTGGTCGGACATATGCAGTCCTTCTGTTCTTCGCTATTGTTCTTGATGTTGCTTGGTTTATTCTCTTCTCACATGCTATATGGTATGTCTTCTGCAATGAATCAACCACTATATTTTATAGTTCATAACCTGTTTTAATTTTTGTGTGATGGGGCAAAAGTAGTAAAATGCAAACCATGCTACACACATCCTAATACCATCCTTTGGAGCTCATTCTAGTTCAAGTTGTGCCAATCTTGATTCCCTTGTTTCTGTCATTTATTTGTGCTGAGAAATAGTTTCAAATTCTTTTGGAAGTTAAGGGAATCCTTCAAATTTTCTTATTCCCATTTTGTGACAATTGCACTGGTATCAGGCCACTTGCCAGTGTAGATTTTGCATTATTTTGTTATGGAATTAAGTGTGTTATGGAAGTACCTTTGTATGATGAAACCTGTTTGGATTTATGTGTGATGGGGCTTGGTTGCTTCTAGTATTCCATGCCTTGCATCAACTTATAGCCTGAAAACATAAGTTTGTTGTTATGCTTGCTATTGGATGGACATGGAAATATTTGCCAATACACTTCTTTTTTAAGATACAGGGAGAATATTTTGATATTGTACAGAGTTTTAATCTAATATTATATTTATACAGGAATATTACTCCTGAAGAGAAGTATGGTCAACTTTTCGTTTTATCACTCAAACTAGCGTTGTGGATGCAAATTATTGGGTTTTCAGTAAGGTTTTTGTCTTCCTTCATATGGATCCAGATGTATAGGCTAGGGGTTTCATCAAGCACCCCAACATATCATGAAGTAAACTATGATGGAAGAAATAGTTTCTTGAGCCCAAGATCAAGTTCAGTTAGACGAAATTCCATGGCTGATGATATATTGGGTGGTTCTATTTATGATCCTGCCTACTATTCTTCTCTTTTCGAGGATGTCCGAAACAACACATGCACTCATCAGGTATTCCCTCCTAATTTTTTCTTAAAATATTTTCCTGTGTGTAGGTGTTTAAATATGCACTACTCTGCTTTTTTACTTGACATATTTTATTTGTCAGTCTTTGATATACAACTTCGAATTATAATATCATGAGAGAATTTCTATCATGTCTAGCGATAAAATTTTCATACCACAAATATACTAGTTCCATACCACAAAATTAAATGTTTTAAAAGTTTCAGTGCTTCAAGTATATGTCTTTGTCTGTGTCATCAATTCTTGAAGTCTACCATATTTAGATTCATGTCGACTTCTCTGTCTGCAGGGTGATAAACAAAGTGGTAGTAATGATAGTGGATCAACATCTGCGGGTCAATCTCCACGACTTAAATCTTTTGCCAGTAGATCTTTTGTGGCCAATGATGTAAGTCTATGTCTGATTTTTAATCGTAATGTAATTAACACATTCTTAGACTTCTACAATCCCATCATTTATGTCGAAAACCCTGGCTTTCTAATGTCCGTAGGAAGAACATTTTCTGTCTCATTTAAGTTGGGTTTGATTCTGCAAATGGATGAAGGTTCTACATGTCTTAAATACAATTTATCATGAGCACCCATTATGTTGGTACGAAGCCATAATTATGGCCTATGATGATATGGGTCCCTGATGCCTCTATTGATGTTAGTTGATTTTGGATATCTGGTCATGTGCAGTTGGAGGACCACACTTTCCAGTTCTCGGATTTTAGTTGATAAATCTGTCAGAATGTGGAATGGGTATCATACTTAATTCATGGCTGACACTTCAGTAATCCTTGCTGAATCATGTTGGCATCAGTGTACTTAGTAGTACTTCATGAATGCTATGTTGATGTATTTATGCAAAAGATTATTGCAATCACATTTACTCTTGGGACATTATTTTGACATTTTCCTTTTCACAGGTGGAAGCTGGGCTAAGAAGACCCCTGAACTCTTAATCTGACTCAAGCTATAGACAGAACTTATGTTGCCAGCATAAGAATACCGGGAACCTTCTGCAGGCCATCGTTATATTTGAATCATAATCATTTGTACAGAACTTATGTCGCCGACTGGAGGGTTTTCTTAGTAGGGGCATTCAGCAAAATACTGTGGTAATGATCGCAGTTGTTGCAGTGCATTCTTGAACTTCTGCGGGATTCCTGGTGCCATTTTGGAGCATTTTTTTTGGTCAACTGGGTGGTTGAGAACGCGGTCGAACCTTTTGGTTTCTCAGATTGGTTTACACATTTGAGATGTTCTGCGCTTTATATCTCAGATCGGTTTACACATTTGAGGTGTTCTTCCGCACGGGGCAGTCCAGTTTTCAGTCCTGCGAATTGCTTGTTTCCTCGGCTGCTATGAGAATGCAGCTGCTACTCTAGTTCTGCAGTCACTTGGTCTCCTACTACAATCTATCAAGGCAGTTTTAGCGCTAGGTTGACATCTTCTTCGCCATGTGGCGTTTTGGTCACTGTTTATAACTTCATATTGTTATTTTTTACAAGTTGCTCATCTCTGAATCGGTAAATGTTTATAACTTCACATTGTTATTTTTGACAAGCTGCTCATCTCTGAATCGGTAAAGGAGAAAAGCGAATTGTAAATTTCGTTTGTTCTTGAGTTTTTTATTTGTCGAAATGTTCATGAGTAAATTTTTAACTGTGGTTGAATTGAACTGAATTTAATCTCAGTGCTATACATTTGGGTTGAGAGCAATGCATCCTTGTGATCGTCGTTAAGGACGTTTACTTCTCCCAACCGATCCAATTCAGGCGATGCAAAGTTTTGTTCGTCTTCTTATCGACACTGTAAAACTTCTCAAACTTCTCAAACTTGGTCCAAATTTGTCGGGCGTGAAAAGTGTAAACAGATGAATTTAGGTGAATGGAAACGAATAAAAAGGGTTAGGACGAAATGAACCCTGTAGGCTGTGTTAGATTACAAAGGTGAATAGTGATCCGGTTTTGTCAGTTGTCAAGTCTGAACCAAACTAGTCAGGATGAGAATGCAAAAGAGGGTACTTATTGCAAAAATCGTTGGCATTGTACCAAACTTTATTGGAATAACTAGTATTTAGCGTAGCATCTGAATTCCTAGGAGGCTGGACCCATGTTAGGCTGTGGTTAGTTCCCTTCAAACTTCCAAAAATTCCGTCATATCAAATATTTGGACACATGTATGGATCGGAGTATTAAATGTGGATAAAAAAAACTAATTGCACAGTTTGCATGTAAATTGCGAGACGAATCTTTTGAGCCTAATTACGCTATGATTTGACAATGTGGTGCTACAGTAAACATTTGCTAAGACGGATTAATTAGATTTAATAAATTTGTCTCGCAGTTTATAGGTGGATTATGTAATTTGTTTTGTTATTAGACTGTGTTTAATACTTCAAATGTGTGTCAGTATATCAGTATACGTAAAAAAAAATTTGGGAATGGAACTAAACACACTATGTTCTTGTAGTGTAGTTGTTTCTCCTGTTTAAGAGAACTTTACCAACTGTAGAATGCCGTGCATATGGTTGCATTGCATGATCTACATTGATCTTCCTGGGCTTCCATACCAGTCCTGTACTCGCCGTTTGCTTTTCCGTAATATTAATGGCTACATAATGCATCCTGTAATCATCATGGCAGTAGCTCCAGTCATCTGCTGAGGTTGAAATGATAGAGACCATATGGTGGTTATGCTGTCAGCTTTTTTCTTTTTTGGAATACGTGAGCATTTTTTATTAAGAAGTAATAAATGTATTTACAGGAGGACCAAACAATTTAAAAGAGAAGGGGACAGGGTACGGGAGGGGGAATAAAAACAGAAATCCTAATCTCCTAAGGAATTTGGCGACCCGTGAACCAAAGAAGGAACTACCATGGCCAGTATAGCTGCCCTAGCCATCTGCCAAAGGTCCGCTTCCCCTGACATAGCCCTAGCGATCTCCGGCTAGGTCCTACTTTCCTGGTTAAAGACCCGATTATTTCTTTCCTTCCAAATTATCCAAGCTACCAGCGTGGCGATGGTGTCGAACCCTCGGCGATGATCCTTGGTCATCTTCCTGCGGCTGTCACACATCCAGACATGGAAGGACTGCTCATTGAGTGGAAGGCATTCGGCATGGCCGATAGCACTAAGAGCGATCCACCAAAGTTTCCGCGATTCCGGGCAAGCGACCAAGAGATGATCAATTGTTTCGGCACATTGATCACAGAGTGGGCAGCGGTCCGGGTGAGGCAAACCGCGACTTTGGAGGCGGTCCGCCGTCCAGCATCGGTTCAACATGCTGTCAGCTGATATCTGCCTCATTGAACCAGCAGGTCACATGATAGCTTATACTAGTAGTATATCGTTTGTTTTGCAGCAAAGGATACCTGATATCTATCTCTTCATCAGGTGAATCAGTTGTATGCAGCAGCTGAACCATTGCAGGATTGATTTGATTTCTTTAGATGTCCTGGTCGTCCTTTCTGTCAGGCTGGCATATGGTAATTCCTCCTGCACCGAGCAATTACTAAGGTTGTGTTTAGTTCACGCCAAAATTGGAAGTTTAGTTGAAATTTGCAAAGAGTGATGAAATGAAAAGAGCAATTGCTTGCAGAGAAAGTTCAGACAGCTATGATTCTTCAGAGAAAGGCATGTTTTGTTGGTAAGCTGCAGTTCTTTTCCTCTTCCCAGATTGACCGTCTTGCCAGAAACTTATGTGCTGTAGAAGCCAGAACATATTCCATTGTTGGAAGTCGTTGGAGGAAAGAAAGAAATGGTCCTTGATCTTATATGTCGACGAATGAAGTGTCTCAGAACTTTGTCAATTGTCAAAGTCTGAACCTGCCAGATCCTGTGGGCTATCTGGACGCTTGGAACTTGGGAAGAGACAACCACATATGGGTGTTGGAATTGGGCTAAAGACTTGGACCAAGTCTGATCGATGGCCGGCCCATTTCCGAGTAATAACATTACAACTATGCAAGGGATTTCTTCTCCTTTCCTGTAGTTCTTACACTAGTGTAGGGATAAAAAATTGACAAAAAATCATACAGGTGTAGAGTGGCAAAACTGTCGGTAGCATATTAACCTCTCTAAATGCCGTGGGATCCTTGAAAATGTACAGCTCCGCGTCAGCAATTTTTTTTTCAAAAAGAACCCTGGGATTTTGTTAATTACATACTGGTTCTCACCAACATCGTCCGTTCGATCTCGCGGTAGGGCCGATCTAACCGTCCACGTTCCCACTGTGGCGGCCCTTTCTTAGCCGTGGGATCGTCGAATCGGGAACGAACGGCGTAGATTTCGTCCGTCAGCACCAAACCCTTGTTAGATCTAAACGGTGAGCAAATGGTTGTTGCTGCACTGGTATATTTGCTTCTATATCTCTATACTATTTTTAAATTTTAATAGTGGTTGTCATCACCCTAATCTCACGTATAAAACAACTGCTCTTAAAAACTGGTATACCAAAAAAACTACCGAACCGAGAGAAAAATATGGGAGAAGAGAAAAAATTGAACCATCTTTATCAAATCCCGTCCTGTTTGTAATGCAAGGGCCTGTGACTAGTAAATTGAAAAGTGGTATTAGTGCTAACCTAGCAAGGATTGATCACATCGAAGAGGCAGTGCGATGAGTGCTGGCATATATCAACCTTACGTGCACTCAACAGCCATATAAGCATTGGGCTTTGCCAAGTTGTATTGCACACTACTTTTTAGAGAAAAAAAAAGGGTGGCATTGTATGTTTGAATGAAATGGACTTCATTGGAGAATGATTATGATAAAAAATTGCTAACATATATTTCATCCTCAAAAAGGAGTTGTAAGGAAAATTTGTATGCTGGCATGTTTAATAAGCACAATGTTGACATGTGGAGGTTCTCTGTAATGTCTATAACCACCCGGGTTGTTAATTAATGACAGAGAGCCGTTAGTCATTTTCTTGAAAAGAAGTTCTTAACTAAAAAAGTTTGTATAAAGTATAAACCATGACATACCTTTTCATTTTTCCTATTTAACAGTAACTAAGAGTTGCATGTGTCTAGTCTTGGAAGATTAACTAAGACCGTATCACATTCTAATTGCTTTTCACGATGTAGCTGGTGTGTGCGCTCTTGTTCAAGGCATCAGAAATTCAGAATAAAGTGTACTAGTCTTACTAGATGACACATATTCTAAATTCAAAGAAACACTATTCGTTGAACTTGTCTTCATGAAAATAAGTTCAGTGGTCTTCCTAATGTTCCATTTGGTGACAATGAACCGAAAACAGTCTGTTTGCACGGCATGACTATATATTATCAAAATGAAAATTGTTGGATATACAACTTCTATTAATGGCCAAAAGATCAACAATGATAAGATAATATGTGTGCTACAACTTTAGTTTTGGATAGACAAACATGATATTGTTACTTCTATTGAAAAGACAAGGGTTATTTCCACGGACATGTTTCAATATAGTAGTATATATGTATAGAATCTAGTTGTCATCGCTCACAGAGTCACGTTCACCATTGGCGGGTGTGTTACTTTGCGCTGGTCATAAGAAGGGGCCTCATCTTTTCTCTTAAGCTTATCAGCCAAAATTTGAATTTTCAATCTTAAATTTGGAGCTGATCTTGTGGTTTTTTCATCGAAGTTTATTTTTCGGCATTTGCTTTTAGAGCGCTAAGAACACGTATATAAAATTTTTATTCACAAATTACTTTTTGTTTGCAAGCATGCCGTTTGGTTTATTCCACGAAAGCGAAACGATGGGGCTGCATGTCGTTCTATATATCGAAGAAGTCTCCAACATGCAACTTTGATTGCTAATTTCTTTTCTAAAACATTTGAAAAACATGATTTAATGTAATATTATAAAAGTGCTTTTGAGTTTAATCTACCCATAAGAAATTATCCAATTTAAATATTTCAAAAAAATATTCATTTTGATGTTTTTGAACTTTAACTTGATACATGTCTAAGACAACATGTTGTCGTGTGATAGAAAGTGTTAGAGTTTAATTTGTGACAAATATGTGCACGTAGTCGGTTACAATTTAGGACTTGGAGTTATATACTATAAATAGAGTAAGAGTCAGATTAGTCCTCGGATCTCTTTTAAATAGAGAGGCACACCTGTTGTAACCGCTTGTCGACTTAGCATAGCGAGAGGGAGCGGCTGCCAGCAACAACAGGCAGAGGGTCGTTGTAACTTTGATCGAAACCTAGATCGGGGAGGAACGCCTGTTATCTGTTATTAGTGTCCCGGATGAACTTCGTTATAAAATATCATGTCTCGGTGTTATCATTAGTTTGAATTTCCTATAATTTTTTTTGCGTTTGGTTTCCGATGGTGATTTTAAGCCTATTTTATAACAGAAAGGAGTATCAATAAGCGATTACTTCCGAAATTTCGCAAGGGTTTCCGTCAAATAGTACCTAGGGGGGGAGGGGAGGTTGATATCAGCTAGAAGGCTAGAAAAGATGTGGCCATTTATTGTTTGGCATTGATATTCATATATCTTCTTGTCCTTCTTGGTGATAGTTACGAAAACCATTTGTGTCCTAGCTGCTTTGAGTAATTTCCAGGAAGTTTCATCGACAGCTTGCAGCCATAACCTTTTATTAAGTCTGAAGTCATCTCCAATATCTACACAGATAGCAAAAAATAAATTAAAGAGAGGCAATAATAGCATATCCATCTTCCTCTGAATTTCTCTGAAATGATGCAAAGACTCACCTTATGGATATCTTGAATGATCTATCAGCTATATATACATGCTATTTGCATGTAAGTTGAGATGTTCATTTGAACAAGCTCTTCAATAAGCTACACTGGATTTCGTTGCTGTTCAATTTGCTGCATTTCACACAAGTACGTGGATGATGATGATGGATCACAACATCCTAATTCCACTGGTGTCATCCCTCATGATGTTGGTACTGGGACCATTGATCATAGATGTGATTTCGGTAAGTAAGAAGATTGGAAGGTTATTTAGCGCAATTGCAAGGTTCTTAGCGCATGACGATAGTGTTATCAACTCTATGATCGTGGACAACGACCCTCCACCTTCTTCACAGTTGCTTGGAGGAGGGGTGTCATGCTGTGATGCAATGGCTGTCACAACGAGGTTAGGCCTCAGGTGGCGAAGGAGTGGGGAGGCTGCCATGGAGTGCCAAGGGTGTGACATCCCTATGGATGCTACTGTGGATGAGCTGTTGGATAGGAAGATGGCGAGCGAGGGTGAGCTTAAGGAGGCCTTCTATGTGTTCGATCGCAATGAAGATGGGTTCATATGCGCCTCGGAACTGTGGAGTGTGATGAGGAGGCTAGGGTTCAAAGAAGGGCAAAGGTATGAGGACTGTATGAGGATGATCCACACCTTCGATGAGGACAGAGATGGGAGGATCAGCTACTTAGAATTTAGAAGGATGATGGAAGATGCAGTATAGTTATTAGCTAATCTTCCTCATTGAAACTTAATTGCCTTTCCATATTGTGGTAGCTAATAGTTAACTTTGGAATGTGATGTTATATTAAACATTCTTGTAATAACACGTTGGTTTGTTTAAGACTTGGGAGTTAATATGATAACTGAGCGATGTCAAAGATATTAAAAGAGATTTTCCATGATATAATAATTGTGATATTTGTAACTAACAAACATTAAGTTGTACATGGTTTGGAGTCTCAATCACCACAACATGCAGAATAGATGAGTTTTTAATGTGGAACATGAAAAATACAGATCTGCAGTCATGTAATACAATTATCTAAGCAACAGCTAAATCATTCTAGTTAATATGAGAGCTCCTACATTTACAATTAGTATACCATAGTACAACGGCTAAAACAATAATTGCGAAGTAACTATACATATTGTAGCAATTCATACTCTTATTCGTGTTTATAAATACTACTCGCTAACTTCTGCGTTGCAATCCTTTTTATTTTTTATGTTTAAAAATGGTTAAAGAGATTTGACATGACTAAATAATTGTGAAATTCGTAATTAACAAATATTGAGTTGTACTTGATTTGGAGTTTTAGTCCATGTATTTATTTTGGAGTCTCAGTTCTCACAACATATAGAATATATGCTTTTAAACGTGGCACATGGAAAATACATGCAACTTTCACTAAACTATAGGGACTTTGATCAATCTATCACAAACCTGTAGATTTAAGAATATGTATCACAAAACTATAGATTTAAGGTTTCATATCAGAAAACTACAGATTTAATATCGATTAGCTTTATCACAAAACTACAACTTTTGTAACCTCGATAGTGCCATCGTATAAACTCTAAAATCTATAGTTGTTTGATAACTTCGTCACTAAATCGATTTGTAATTTTGTGATACAATGTTTTAAACCTGTAGTTTTGTGCACTAGGCCGGATCCAGTCATCTGTGACGGGCTCTAACCCTCACCTTTGACGGATTTGGTTCTGGTCAGAGACAAGTGGTCACTGATGACTACACCTCACCTTTGACGGGTGAAAGCCCGTCACTGGTAATTAAAACCTTTGACGGGCTAAAAAATATAGCCGTCACATGTGTGAGTCACCTGTGACGGGTGACTTTGCAACCCGTCAAAGGTGACGAAACAGCTGTGACTGGTTTTAGTTCTCACCCGTCACAGATGTCAAAAATCACCCAAAAAAAAAGAAATGCCTCAGCCCAAATGTACGAAATGAAGAAAAATCAAATACATCTCAAGATGCACATGATACAACAACTTTGTATTTTAAATCAAATACATCTCAACAAACAACTACACATGAAGCAATCTGACAATATACATCACACAAGTATCCATGTCCATTTTAACAAACTACACATCCACACAAGCAACAAACATGAGCAAATCAAGCACAAACAACATCAAGCACAAACAAATCCGGCGGCCGGCGGTCGGTGGCGGAGGCGGCCGGCAGTCAGTGGCGGAGGGGAAAGGCCGCGGACGCTGGATCCCTCTATGATCGTGGACAACGACCCTCCACCTTCTTCACAGTTGCTTGGAGGAGGGGTGTCATGCTGTGATGCAATGGCTGTCACAACGAGGTTAGGCCTCAGGTGGCGAAGGAGTGGGGAGGCTGCCATGGAGTGCCAAGGGTGTGACATCCCTATGGATGCTACTGTGGATGAGCTGTTGGATAGGAAGATGGCGAGCGAGGGTGAGCTTAAGGAGGCCTTCTATGTGTTCGATCGCAATGAAGATGGGTTCATATGCGCCTCGGAACTGTGGAGTGTGATGAGGAGGCTAGGGTTCAAAGAAGGGCAAAGATATGAGGACTGTATGAGGATGATCCACACCTTCGATGAGGACAGAGATGGGAGGATCAGCTACTTAGAATTTAGAAGGATGATGGAAGATGCAGTATAGTTATTAGCTAATCTTCCTCATTGAAACTTAATTGCCTTTCCATATTGTGGTAGCTAATAGTTAACTTTGGAATGTGATGTTATATTAAACATTCTTGTAATAACACGTTGGTTTGTTTAAGACTTGGGAGTTAATATGATAACTGAGCGATGTCAAAGATATTAAAAGAGATTTTCCATTATATAATAATTGTGATATTTGTAATTAACAAACATTAAGTTGTACATGGTTTGGAGTCTCAATCACCACAACATGCAGATCGAATAGATGAGTTTTTAATGTGGAACATGAAAAATACAGATCTGCAGTCATGTAATACAATTATCTAAGCAAAGCTAAATATTTCTAGTTAATATGAGAGCTCCTACATTTACAATTAGTATACCATAGTACAACGGCTAAAACAATAATTGCGAAGTAACTATACATATTGTAGCAATTCATACTCTTATTCGTGTTTATAAATACTACTCGCTAACTTCTGCGTTGCAATGCTTTTTATTTTTTGTTTAAAAATGGTTAAAGAGATTTGACATGACTAAATAATTGTGAAATTCGTAATTAACAAATATCGAGTTGTACTTGATTTGGAGTTTTAGTCCATGTATTTATTTTGGAGTCTCAGTTCTCACAACATATAGAATAGATGCTTTTAAACGTGGCACATGGAAAATACATGCAAATTTCACTAAACTATAGGGACTTTGATCAATCTATCACAAACCTGTAGATTTAAGAATGTGTATCACAAAACTATAGATTTAACGTTTCATATCAGAAAACTATAGATTTAATATCGATCAGCTTTATCACAAAACTACAACTTTTGTAACCTCGATAGTGCCATCGTATAAACTCTAAAATCTATAGTTGTTTGATAACTTCGTCACTAAATCGATCTGTAATTTTGTAATACAATGTTTTAAACCTGTAGTTTTATGATAAATTTGGTGCTAAATCTGTAGTTTTATTATACATATATATTTTTAAATATATATTTTTTGATAGTTTAGTCAAAATATATGTAGTTTTGTGAAATATACTCACGGACATATAATCATGATAATACGATTATCTAATCAACGACTAAATTTCCAAGTTAATATGAGAGCTCTTACACGCTATTGATTACTCCTCATATGAGTTCTTCTACGGTACTAGCAGATATTAATGGCTAGATGTATGATCTGGTTATTATTTTATTACTTTTTGCTATATATACCTTTTTCTTGTCTCATAATTTATATTGAAAAATATCTCATCCCCTTAATATACTCCTTACCAAAGGTCTAATAAGTACTATATTTTTAAATTGAGATGGCTCAACTATCTATCTCATTAGTAAACAAATAGTTCCTTGGGGACCAAGATAATGACATGGTTATCGACCAGCTAATCCGGTAAATTAGAGAAGGTGCAATAAGGTTTCAAAGTCGGCGATAAAAATACCACGTTGGCTTATACGATGAGCTGGCATGGAGAGAGAATGGAAAAGAGAACAAGCCGGCGACTAAACTGTCGCCGGGCTACATGCACATTTCAAGAGAAGCGGGCCCACTGCTGTGCATTCGAGGAGGTTATAATCGCTGCCATTGGCCAAGAAAAAGTAAAGGAAGAGAGATAGAAATGATAGTAAACAATAAAATAGTATCAATATGAACTGTTGGGTAAGTAGTATGTTACAACTTATTTACTGTGCATGTGACGTGGGAAATTTTATCGCCGGTAGCTGACGCTATTATTGAACTTGCTCTTAGAGCAAATTTAATAGTATAGCTAACTGTTGGCTCCAAAACATCTATAACCAACTTAATAGCCAATTCATACAATAGTTACGTATAAATATATACTACACAATCAATATTTAATCCCATATGTCATACATACATGCGTCTTAGAGTCCGTGCTACAGCTGGCTACAAATCTGTGGCTTATAGTCTGCTATATATTGTACCTGCTCTTAAGAGAACTGAACTCATGCCGTCTCTTCGTAATCTGCTGTATACACACGAATACATGGTATGTATGTGCGTAGCTTTTTTAATCTGTCGAGCATAAAAGAACAAACAACAAAGCTAAAGACTTCCACAGCCATGAAAGTGCCGTCAGTGCCGGTTCATTACCGGCAACAATGCCAATTTTAGACTTCATTCGATTGGGCAGTATGGTTACACTTTTCCAGGCATGCAAAACAAGAACAGCAATTAGTATACGATTAACTGAAAATGAACTATTATAAATTTAAAAATAATTAATTTATCTTTTTTTGAGAAAAATCTATATAAAAAGTGTTTTAAAAAAGTATGTTACGGAAAACGATCGCTGGAAAAGCCGATTCAAACTCAGCTCAGGGAATATGCTTACCAGTTTTTCGACCAGCATTATTGTTGCCACTATCACTGTTGTATGAACCTCAAGTGAAGAAAATATGTAGTGAAAATCATGTATGTAATGAAAACCTGAAAACTATCGTTGAATCTAAAAATGAACGCTCCTACATATTTTCCCCCAGAAGTGATAGCGGTATCTTGGTTTTTAGTTTTTCGATGCATGTTCTTTTTTCTAACCAATATATACCATGGTAACTAATTTGATAGTCTTAATCAGTTTGGAATACGATCAGATACACTCCCTCCGGGTTAATAATACTTGTCGTTTTAGATAAAGACACGGCCTAAAAAATAACTCTGACCACTATTTTTTATTATAATATATATATAATTATTGTTATCAATAAAAATGTGATTTTTGAAGTACCTTTTGAGACCAATATTTCTAATACAAACATTTTAAAATTCATCTATAGTTAAAGAATTTAAACTTTGATATCAGTCAATTCAGAGACTAGATTGAATATCTCAATTCCCTAACCGAAAAATCAGCTATAGCTAGCCTAGCTCTCAACACAATATTTCAACTCTGTCCATGTGTTTAAATGGCATGGCAAGGGCGGCGAGCCGTGTTGTGCTAATTAATTTGGAACAATCACCGAAAGCGAGCCATTGATTGCACAGATGGTCTGCAATCAACTTTTCAGCCTCATATTACTGTGAGTCGGCTGGCATTACGCGCGATTATTTAATTTATCATTTTGTCAACAGGTCTGTCCTCTGAATGTGATCGATCACTGTAACCTTTTTTTTTCTATGGTTGACATGTCGATGACGGTTAGATTAACTGACATCAGGTAATTAAACTAAACATGAAGGGCTAGCTTTATCATCTAAAGTAAAGCATGAGGGGCTAGCTTTATCACGGTTAATCGTGATCGAATTATATATGTGCGTAAATTTCCTTTTTTTTTTAAAGAAAAACTGATAGACTCATGAATGATAGTATATAAATGCACGCAATGCATTCATCCCAAAGTTACTTACCACTGCCACCAAAATTATTCTTTCAGTGGTAGACGACGTAACCGTCGACAACGATGCGTCGGTATGTAGTGATTTCGTGAATCTTAAGATATAACGGTTCAGTTTTTTCTAAGATACTCATTGAATTAGAGGTGCATATGTGTGTTTATAAGTTGCATGCATGCGTTGTGGGCGTTTGCATTTCTACCGTGCTTTCAGAAAAATAGAAGAAAGAAAAAAAACATCGATGCACACATGTCGTAATAATTTTATGAATGAGTAAATTGCATGGGAGAGATATATGGTATAATCAATTAGTATGCATTTGCGCTCACCGATTCTACCAATTAATTAACATTGTTTCGTTCATATGATGTTTAGGACATGTAAGTAGTCTCTGATATACATATTTAATAATTGTTATTTATAATCACATATTAAAAATATTAAAAATAATGACAATGAAATTATTTTGGTAACAAAAATCTACTTAGTATCACATTCACATAGTAAATCTTCATTTATTTATTTTTTACATTTTTTTATTTATTTAGTAATCTGAGATTTTGGGATCAAAATACATTGCATTCTAAAACGCGTCGTCATTCTAGAAGGGTGCGACTACTTGTGGTTAATTAATCATTCTTTGGTTAAACAGATGGTTGGTTAGGCGGTTAATTTTGTTATACATATCAGCATCAGTGTCTCCTAATTAATCGTAAATTTGTGATGACAACTATATGTACGAATGAACAGCATTGCTTATGTAATTTCACTGGAAGGATGGCGTGGAAATGTGGCACGAGTGGACAATTTGCTTCATGTCAGAAACTAAAAGAGTAAAATTAACAAAAAATAAAATAAAAATCGTTCTATATAAATGCCATGGATGCTGACGTTAACTTGTCATTGTCACTAACCCAAGTGGTAATTGATATTTTTCCCTTGTCAAAAACATTTACTACCGGCCAGTATACTAAATCAACGGAACCACTAATAAATCAACTATACTAAATGGAATAAGTTCATCTGTTTCTTAACTTGTCAACGAATCCAATTTTCATCCTTCAAACGAAAAACTAGATACCAAGGGTCCCTCAACTATCAGATGTGGTCCTTCGGCAGTTTAGATGGCGCTTTTGACTTACTTGGTCTACGTGGCTAATTTGACTCGGTCTTCATCTGACGTGACGCTTATACAGCAATTTGATCCCAAAAAATAATAAAACCCATGGGACCCACATGTCAGTTTCACACACAAAAATAATAAAAAATTGGTGGGGCCCATCCCACATGTGATCCTCTTTCTCCCCTCTTATCTTTAGAGAATAGTAAATAAAAATGATGGGCCCACATGTCATCCCTATTCTCGTTTGCCCCTTTTCTCTATTCTTCCATTTTCTCCTCCGGTCCTTCCCATTTTGTTGTTAATATAAAAATATATATATAGGGCTACTATAAAAGTACACCCTTTCCCAACCCTTCCCCCTCGTTTTTCGCGCGCACGATTTGCAAACTGCTAAACGGCACTTTTTTTACAAAAAAAATTCTATATGAAAGTTGCTTAAAAAAATCAAATTAATCTATTTTTGAAAAAAAATTAGCTAATACTTAATTAATCATGCGCTAATGGACTGCTCCGTTTTGCTTGTAGGAGGGATGGGTTCCTATCCTCCCCTGCCGAACACACCCTTAGACTTTTTTGGTCATCTTAAGACAAATGCAAATGTCCTAGTGATGTTTTTCTCTTTTCTGCTGAAACTGTTTTAAATTTCCAATTCTCTTTTCTTATGAAACTTTTTTAAAATTCCAACACAAAGCACACAAACTTTTCTTTTTGAAAAAACACACGCATAAAGCAGAGAAAATAGCCAAAAAAAAGAAAAGAAAAAGAAACGCACAAAGACGCAGAGTACAGAAGAAAAGCCTACGGCCCACTTTGAGCAAAGCCCAACAACCAGCCCGGCCCATTATCATCACACCAACTCATCCACCCCGTCCATTCCGTCCCCCCACCGCATCGGACGGCTCCGATCCATCCCGCCGCGCGCTTGCCCTACTATAAAAGGGAGCACCACCTCCCACGCGCGCCGCAGCGGAGGCGGACGCGGAGGCGCTAGGGTTTTGCTGCTCCCATAGGTGAGTCGAGCTCCTCTTCCCCCATGGATTCGCTTCGCTGCTCGCTGCCATGGCGTTGCTGCGCCGTCTCGTGTATGTAGCGTATGCGCTGTTTCGAGTCCTGCGCTTGTTTCTAGGTAGGTTTTGCGAGCTCTTGCGATGGCGGCGCGGCGGCTAGGTTTGTTCGCGTCCTCGATGCGTATGATTGGATCGAGGCGTTTGATTAGATATGGGAGCTTGTTGTTTTGGTGGTTGAGTTGATGCTGTGATGGGGAATGTGGGATTTCAGCTGGATTGGAGTTGTGGTGGTGGCGTTGTCCGTGCATCCGAATGCTGCAAATGTGTTGTAGATTTCCTCTGATTAGTATTTGGGCACTGATTTGGAATGGCAACTTAGTGGAATCGCATTTGCTTTATGCGTCATTTCTTGTACTCGTTTGATGGATAGAGAAATGCTAGAATTTTGTTAATTTAGATTGCTATGTATTGGGGTCTGGTAGTGTTGGGCTGGAGAGGAGAGATCTTGTGGTCTGTACATTGCAATGCCTATATATTCTGCTCTACCGATGATTCCTGACGTTGTAATTTGCAGGTAAGGAGGCATTGAAGGTTTGGCGAGGCAGCGAAGATGGTTCTCAAGTATGTATTTTGCACCCTGCATAATTCAATTTCATTATATTCTGTGCTGCATTTTTGAGGCTGGAATATTGCAAATTGAAAGCTTCTTACATAATTTGGGAATTCTGATGCACAGGACAGAGCTGTGCCGTTTCAGCGGCGCCAAGATTTACCCAGGGAAGGGTATCAGATTCATCCGTGCAGACTCCCAGGTGAGTACTTTGGCAAGATGGATACACATGTGTTGGACAAAAGCTAACCTATTTCTGATCAATTTCTTTCGTAAACTATATCAGGTGTTCCTGTTTTCAAACTCGAAGTGCAAGCGCTACTTCCACAACCGTCTGAAGCCAGCCAAGCTTACATGGACAGCCATGTACAGAAAGCAGCACAAGAAGGTATGAGTGACAATTCCTTGTCATCCATATTTCACTTGGAAGGTTTCTTGTACCGATGGTCTGTTGCCTGTGAATGTGCTGAGACAAACTTGTTGGAACAGTGCTGTTTGGTTCAGGATGTTGTGTAACTTCTTTTTGGCTGTTGTGAACTGTTAACTTTATCTGTCATGCTGAATGTTGTGGTACCAGTGACCTATCTTAGTTAATCTATTGTTTATTTAAATTTGTGATGTAATGCATTGTCCTTCAAATGTTTACTTTTGTAATTCAATGTTTTACAGGATATTCACGCCGAGGCAGTCAAGAAGAGGCGCCGCACCACCAAGAAACCGTACTCCAGGTCTATAGTTGGTGCTACCCTTGAAGTCATCCAGAAGAAGAGAGCTGAGAAGCCAGAGGTTCGTGATGCAGCAAGGGAAGCCGCTCTTCGGTATGCTATTCTATGCCATCTCTTGTTTATGGATTTTTTTTAACACCATTCATGTATGGCTTTGAAGAAGCCAATGCATTTCAACCACTTTCTCATCTTACCATGCTAGCAGTGTCAGGCTTTTGGCTCTCTTTGTTTTCAAGTATTGAAATGTGTAGCTTGCGTTTCCTGGTAGTAAGAAATTATTGCTGTGCAAAGATTTATTAAAATCATTTTAGCTTGTCTTAGTTTATGAACTCTTAAATCATTCTAGTGTTGATCAGCGCATTATGCATGCTACCTTTTTCCCTGCTAGGATTATACACTTATCAATGTTATTTCCATAACAGTGAGATCAAGGAGCGCATCAAGAAGACAAAGGACGAGAAGAAAGCGAAGAAGGCAGAGGTGGCAAAATCGCAGAAGGCTTCTGGGAAAGGCAATGCTCCCAAGCCTGGGAAAGGCCCAAAGCTCGGTGGTGGTGGTGGGAAGCGGTAGATGCTCCCATTTCCAGAGCTGATATTATCTTCTAGATCGAAAATCTAATGTTATTTATCCAGACCCTTTTTTGGAAGAAATTTTTGCACCATCAGTTGTCCTGAGTACCATACAAATGGAGAACTTAGTTTGAAGCATTTTTGGAGCCATTTTTATCATTGTTCTATCTGAAGTTGGTACTTTTGACATGATTCAAACCTGTATTATGTGCATGATTTCAAACTTGTTTAGATTGTGGAGACCTTTGAAAAGTGTTCCGCTCTATATTGCAAACCCCCAAAAGAAATAGTAGACCATGTCGTCTTCTGCCCCGTCACAAACAAGATCGAAATAAAAAAAAAATGAACGCTGATGCGATGAACCGTGGAGCTGGGTTTGTGTTGAAGATTGAAATCAGGAGAAAAAATGAACGCATTTTCATACTCTAATACGCAATGTCATACTCTAATAAAATTGTAAAGTACTCTCTCCGTTCTCTCCGTACTCGTAAAGGAAGTCGTTTAGGACAGCGACATGGTCTTCAAAACATAACTTTGACTTCTTGTTTCTATAAAAATATTTATTGAAAAGTGATATATATATACTTTTATAAAAGTATTTTCAAGATAAATCTATTTATATAATTTTTATATTTTCAAACTCAACAAAGTTATTCATGATTTATATTTCCAAGGTTTGACTTAAATATTGTTCTAAACGACTTTCTTTACGAGTACGGAGGGGGAAACTATTTTAATCCCTCGAGGGGATGTTCCCTTATTGGCTTAAAAACCATCTAAACAGTTATGAAAAATTCTGAAAAAATTTGACAACATTCATACAACACATATATACATCTCCACAAAATCTTAAGTCCAAACTCAACTCACACGTCGAGATATAAAAAAGACAAATTCAGCGTATGAACAGTAGCGTACTGTTTACATCTAAATTTGTCTTTTTTGTTTCTCGATGTGTAGATCAAATTTGGACTTAAATTTTGGTGGACTAGTATGTATCATTATACTCTACATTGTCAATTTTTTTCAGAATTTTTCACAACTATTTACATTGAATTTAGAAGAAAAAAGTATACGAGAGGATATCCCCTCGAGGGATTAGAATCCACTCCCGGAGGGGGGAGTATAATGTACAAATCCCCGTGTGCAAAACTCTGTTTTTTGGTTTGTGCATAAGCATAAACTACAAATTCCCGTGTGCAAAACTCTGTTTTCTTGGTTTGTGCATAAGCAGCGAGTTGCCTACTTTTTAAAACATATCGTTGGAGCACAAAATTCACTAATGCAGCCAGAGAATTGGCAAAGGAACTGGATCCTTGAGAGAAATCTGAGCACTGATTTTTTGTACACTATACAAATGGAAGTATAAAATGATTGTTATGATTAGGAACATAGCCTTCAAAAAATCAGCTCTGGCATATGTTCCTCAACAGATCCACACAATCAGCTCTGGCATATTCTCTCTAGTCCATTGCCAATTATAAAAGGGGGGAAGTGCTTCATATTTCAGTCAATTGTTCAGCTAAATTTCGAAGTTTTCAGAGTTTCAACAGTAGCCTTTTCTTTTAAATAATGTATTAAGAATACGGCCTCTACACCATAAGTGTACTACACAGCCAAGTCTCAACAGTAGCTGTATCATCATTTACTTTGCTGATTGAGTTACTAGAGAATACATAGATTCGACTCCGACTACGAGTAGCCTTTTTACGAAGCTTTTGATGTGATATAGGAGTTGCATAGATCTCTCTCTCTCAGATGAACGGCAGCTCGGCACATAGACATTACATACCTCACTTGGCCCGTGCTACAATGGTAGAGTGATAAAATGAGATAACTAAGCAGAGTTTGGAAGAAGAATATTGAAGAACTCTCTCAAAGAACTAAAATGTGCTAAGAATATTTGCCGCTCGTTAAAAAAAAAAAAAACTATTTCATCCTCAATGACAAGAAGTATCAGCACGGTTCGGTATAGGGTAACTTCTTCCTGGCAGTCTTAGAAGGTTTTCAATGTTTAATTTGTCCGACAGAGGCTACCAGAGAGTTTCTTATGTTCAGCTTGTGATAATACATTGCTACAAGTTTCACCCAGAGCCTGCATACCCTGTGCATGAAGAAACACCCAAGTAGAGGAATTCTTCCCAGCTGCCTCCCATTCTCACCAGCAGATTGTCCAGATTTTGTAGATAATGGAAGAACATGTCCTCGCAGTGTCCTCGATACCTGGAGGTATACACAACCTTCCTTGTTGCAGTTTTCTAGTGTCCAAATGATTTATATATAGCCGATAATCTGAATGCTTCTCTTGTATATTTGCATACTTGCAGTTTGCTTCACTGGCACTGGGACACAGTTGCACCAAATTGTTTAGAAACAAGCAGGAGTGGCCATGCTGCCACATCCTCTGGTTTTATCATGTGTTTTTTTTTATGTCATGATAGTGTACTGGCATTCAGTATTGGACTCTTGTAGTAGTTGGAACTTGTACTAGTTTGTAAATGCCCTTGATATATTTATGTCCATGGCTGAGTTAAGAAATGACACTACCATAAATTTACAGTAAAAGGTGCAATAATTCACATCACTTTCTCAAACAAGAACCATAAAAAAAAAAAACTCAACTCCCTAATATGGAAAATTCAACCCCTTCCAAGACAAAAGGCCAGTCCAGTAACATGAAGAAATTCAATCCATGGACACATGAAGATCCCATGAAAGGAAGGAAATTTCAAATAAACATATGTCAGTACTTGATAATTCAAGACTTCAGAACTAGGAGTGCTTCATTCCATTATACAGATACATGGAAATCCTCAGTCAGAAATTTTGAATAGCGCAAGCAACATAGACTGAGTGAGTTTAATTCTTCACCTGATCAACAATGAATGATGCACTAAGATACAATTTCAAAGCTTCAAACTATAGGCTCAGCTAGCCTATTTGGATGTTAGAACAAACTAGTGGACATATCTACTAAATGCTACACTGAATTAATAGTTGCTACAAATGTACTCTGGCCTCTCTGTCAGAAATTACCATATGCTTCTGAGAGTGAAAATGTAAGCTAGATGTGTTCTAATCTTCAAATATATTATGGTAGATGCCTTTTGGTTGACCGACCATGCATATACTAAGCTCATTTTCAACAGATTTGGTACCACAAGCTCCAGATGTATCAACTGTAAATAGAGAGTATGGGTAGCTATCCTCACAAGCACGTAGGAACCCCTTCAATGGTTGTAAGCACCCACTGCAAATCTAGACAGACCATACACCACCGCTCTCTGGACAGCTACCCTAAACATGGCCACCGGAGACATTGACTTCCTAGACTCCTCCCAAGCCTATTTGATTTGATTCTTTATCTTTGAGTCATAGTGGACAAGTGCCAATTCAACAAGAATAGGCATTACTGAATTGAAAACATGAGGAGCTAGCTCGTATACATTTCGATTATATCTGAATATTTCATATGTGAGGTGAACATACAAGATTATATCAATCCTCACAAGGTACAACTCTCTCAGTGTAGTACGTGGCAGTGAAAACACATTATATAGGCAGAATACACTAATCAACTCTGCATTCTGAAGCGGGTTGCCCTCGATAATAGGAACCCTGATCAATCGGGGCTTAATGATTTGGGAAGTAACGAGCAATTTGCAGGATTTCTTTTGCCAGTAAGTAATTTGCATAATTCAAATCAATGCCTTATATATATTGGCATTTTCCAAACACTGACTTGTGTTCCCCTCTCTTGAACACTTCATGAATGGGATTATTTGTTGACTGGCTAAGAAATTCGGCACCTGCAACCCCTTTAGTGTAGGTTCAGTGAACTTGAGTTGCTAATTTTGTGGTTCACATGATAACATATGTCCACAAAAGTTTGAAGAATAAAAGGCACCTAAAAATAAAGATATGCTCGATTCTCTGACATAGTACTTGAGTATTTGTGTGCAGTATCTTAGAATCAGCTATTAGTTTGAAATTGGCTGCTAGCACTTGTGAATAATTTTAAGGACACAGAAAGAGGTCTATTTTACGTTCCTAAACTTTATCGAAACTCCAAAATGTGCCCTACAATCTTATAAAACTCGACATTATTCATCCCTCAGTTATCCAAACCATTCACTTAATACCCCTCAATTAAAAAATCAAACCGATTTGCACGCGCATGATACTCCATGCATCGCCGTTTATAACCTCACTACAGTGCTCTCTACTGGTAGTAGAAATCAATCTGAACCTTTGATCTCATTTGATCGAAGGGTTCAGATTTATTTATATTACCACCAATTAGCGGTAGTAGAAACGTGGAGGAACATTATTGTAAAAGAAGAGGTGTGGAGGGTTATAATCATAATTTAGCAATGACTAAACTTTCTTTTTCTCCTTTTCTGGCTTTTTCAATGAAATATGAGCGACGCCAGTGCAATGGATAATCATATATTGATTTATCCGGGAAAAAACATAAATAACAAGTAACTCAATATTGTATTAGTAAATTACTAATTTACCCCTAATAATACTGGTACTGGGTATTAGTAAATACCTAATTTTCCCTAATAATACTGGTAGTATAATACGAAAGAGAGCGATTGGCGCATTTTTTTCACCCCACTGCAAAGCATCACTGTGACACTGCCCAGACCCCTCAGCAGAGCGTCTAGTGCCTATGCGCTGGGTGCGAGTCACTCAGTTGTTACTTGTTAGTGGCTGACCAGACAAGTATTGGGAGAGATAGGGGTCTTTTTTTTTTTTTTTGCTTTTTTTTTTCTGATCGGGATGTCAAGTAAGCACCACAAAAGGTTATAACTGGTCTGGTTTTGGTTGAGGAGTGAAAGGTGAACTGCTTGCAATGTTGAATGATGAATTTTTTCGGTTTAGAAGTTAATGACAACTTGAAATAGACTTCTCCTTAATTTTAATGGCTCAACTACAAGCTAATTACCTTCCAAAGGAATCAATATTAGGTGTGATTGCTGTCTAAAAGAATACAAGATCCCAGGTGATATAAGTTGCCATGCTACTAGTCATGGCCTTGTGCCAATTGGGATTAGCCAAGGCACTGTGGCAGTTGATAAACAAACTATGATCATCAGAAGGTAAAACTAGAAGTTCCAGCTGGGTAGAATGCAATTGCTTGGATCATCTATGCCAGATCGAGTCCAACAAAACATTCTTTCTATTATCCTTGATCCGTCCTAAACATACAAGGAAATACATATCATCTCAGGCTATACGCGAAAATCCTACTGCATGCAGATGATACATCTGAGAGGGATGCATTACCTGATGATTCTCAGTCCTAACTGGTATGACCCAATTTGGGTAGCAAAATGGCAGGAGCAACATTTCTATCTTCCTTTTGCTGGAAATATCAGATACTTTTTCTTAAGTGAAGAGAGTTCACTTCTCCAGAAAGGCCAGATTTATAAATAGATAGAAACACGACACGATGTGAATTTGAAGACTCTGACACAATGGGAGTACTGTATGCTTGTTTTGATTGATCTCAATCACATTATCTGAAGTGTTACCGGGACACCGACATGGGTTTCAGAGTCTGACTTGGACTTGGGTTCCAACTCGGCAAGCTAAAAAAAAAAGATTCAGGGACTCGTCCCATATATATATTTTTTAGTAAAAATTGTAGGATCGAACAATAAGAACTAAGCCAACCAGATGGGGAGGGGGTGAATGGAACCTAAAAAACGAAAGTTTCAGTGGAATTAAAAGTTACCCTCGAATCGATGTAGATCGGTTTGACCGGAGTTGATCCGCCGGTCTAACCGCGCCGTTGCCGTCGGTTTGACCGGTGTAGATCGCCCAGTCTAACCTCCCTGAAGAAACCGCAGTCGAAACCGCAGTCGCTTGATCCTGCCGCTGGTCTAACCGCCACTATCCTGCCGGTCTGACCAGTGCGTTGCCGCCGGTCTGACCGCAGGTATCCCGTCGGTTGAACCACCGAATCCGAGCAAATATAAATCGAAGAATTCTCAAAGTAGATGACAACTTTATTACTTCTCTATGTGTTTACAAAGTGCACTATGGAAGTTGACAAACAAACTATGATCAACAGAAGGTGAAACTAGGAGTATCATCTGGGTAGAATGCAATTGCCTTGTATCATATATGTCAGATCGAGTCCAACAAAACATTGTATTTTCTTTGATCCGTCCTAAACATACATCGAAGTACGTATCATCTCAGGCTATACGCGAAAATCCTACTGCAGATGATATCTCTGAGAGGGATTGGGATCAAATGCAGTTGTTATAGAGACTGCAAGTTTGGCATGATCAATCCATAGTGCTCAAAATGAATCAAACGGCTAAGACTTAAGTGAAGTCTTTTCTCTGTTCATTTGCTGCTTCTCGTTATCTCGTATGTTCATCTGCATCTTCCATCTCTCTTTCTTCTTCTGTGTACTTTCATCACTTCCAGCAGTAACAATTTGGACAAGAAAACCCACCTATTCAATTTGGATGAACGGACAGATCCCGTTATATTGTTCAATTCCATCAAGATTAAGGTTAATTGAGGTTTACTTGTGCTCCTCATTGGTCAAGGCATTCTCATCCTGCCTTCGTGGTCCGAGCGCTCGGTTGCCATTGTCCAGGAGCACATGGAAGCCCAAGTCTGCAGAATCGTTACTGCTGTCTAGTTCAATGCGCAAATAGGTGAACAGGAAACAATTGCTGCTATTGCAATGTCAGTGTCCAACTCTCCAAATGTGCAAGCTTGGCTGACCTCAGTGAAGCACAGATGCAGATATTGCGGACAGTGGCGGATCCAGAAAAAATAGCAGTGGAATCTGGCCCCCATGCTGAGACCGTCGTTGCCTCACCGGTTAATGCAAGAACCTCCGGCGACCATGCCATCGAGCTGATGGATCACACGGTTGAGAGGTCTACGGCATTCCTAATCCTCTGATGGATTTCGGACGACATGGATCGAGGGACTGCCAAAGTTACAGCCGCTATAGCGACTGCACCTGATCCCAATCCGAGAGGGAGGGATGCATTTCCTGATGATTCTCAGTCCTAACCGGTATGACCCAATTTGGGTAGCAAAATGGCTAGAGCAACACTTCTATCTTCCTTTTGCTGGAAATATCAGATACTTTTCTTAAGTGAAGAGAGTTCCCTGTTGCAGGAACATGAGGATCATTAATTGCGGCCGGTATACATGTAATGGCCCTTCTCTGTGTATCTGTGACTTCCATTTGGGTATCGGGCTTCAGAAGGGGCAGATTCATAAACAGATAGAAACACACAACATGATTTGAATTTGAAAACTCTGACATAATGGGAGTACCGTATCCTTGTATTGATTGATCTCAGGCATCCCCTTGCAAAATTTTTCACCATATATTACATCGAATGTTTAGACACATGCATGAAGTATTAAATATAAATAAAAAAACTAATTACACAGATTACGCGTAAATTACGAGATAAATATTTTAAGCCTAATTGCTCCATGATTTGACAATGTGGTGCTACAATAAACATTTACTAATGACGGATTATTAAGCTTAATAAATTTATCTCGCAGTTTACAGGCGGATTATATAATTAGTTTGGGGCAATTGCAAATTTACCACTGCTTTGAATCGTTATTGCAAAACTGCCACTAGAAAATTGCAAAAATGCCACTGGAACTGTCATTCGAGTGGCATCCTTGCAAAATTGAAAAAACCGGTGGCAAATTTGCAAATGCCCCAATTAGTTTTGTTCTTAGTCTACGTTTAATACTTTAAATGTGTGTCCGTATATCTAACGTGACACGCCAAAACTTTACACCCCTGATCTAAACACGGCCTCAATCACATTAACTGAAGTGTTACCGGGATATGTTGGAGTCCGACTTGGACTTGAGTGTCTAACTTGGTATGCTATAAAATATAGGATTCAGGGACTCGCCCCATATATATAAGTTTAGTAAAAATACTATATGTATCATCAAATAAAACATACTCTTAGTCAGTAAAACACTAAAACAATGTGTTGACACATTATTTTGTACAAAAGATCCTATCTTCTTGTTTGCAGTTGTACATGATAACTATTGCATGTGTCCTTTATCCACTCGAATAGAGAAGAATAAATAAAAAGGACAATAAAGAAATCTAGAGGAGACAGCAGAGTGGAGAAGGTATCACAAAGAAAGCAAAAGCTGATTGCCACTTTCTTTCATCTTGAGAGTCGAGGGGTGAAACTACAAGCATTTTCTATTCCTCATCCATCTCTTCTCTCACCAAGTTCAGCATTATCTCTATTGACTCGACACAGTGTCCGATCTGTGTCTTGTTGAGTCTTGACATGAGTCGATGCGGCAAAATGATTTAGGACCCGCCCAATAACACTGTAACTGATCTTTTAAGTTGAGTGCGCAAGAAAAAACTCTTGAAAAAATCACTGATCTAACTTTGCCATTCCAGAAATTAAATCATCCCAAAACAGACAAGTTCTGCCATCCTTGCGATACACTTGGCCAATCCTCTAAAGATATCTGTGAACTGCATAATATCCCTCCACCAAAATGATCTCCCAAAGTGGTAGCATGTGAAAATTTGTCCAAGTAATAGTTATTCCAAATTAGCTTCACTAATTAATGGCAAATGCTGCCTATTATAAAAAATGTGGAGATTAGATGGATTAGAAGCTTTATCATCATTTACTTTGCTGATTGAATTTTCAGAGAATATATACTTCCCGTCGACGCCCACGGGAAGTCGTTGTCGCCGTCGGATCAGGCCATGGGAAGCTGCGGAGGGTGCCGCCGCTTGCGGTGGGGGACGGCGCAGCTGCAGTCGCTCGCGGTGGGGGAGGGCGCCGCCGGCGATGCTTGCCGGGGGACTAAAAACAAACTCCAAGCAGTGGGAAGGGGCCGAGCCACACTACCCTCACAACAAGTCCCCAAAAGCGGCAAGCCGGCAACGCTAGCTAAAGACCACAGATGGCCCTCAGAGTGGATGAAATCCAGAACCACTGAGACTGAAGAGAGCGCAGAGTCGAAAACCCTAAAGTTTCGTTCTTTCCACAGCTGTGAAGAGACTAGTAGCACTAGGGAGTTGAAGCTAGCACGGAGATGCTCAGGTAAGCATGCCCTAGAGGACGGGCACCAGTCCTAGAACCAGCTGCCACGGGGAAGAGAGGGCAGCCCAGCCAGGAGGCGACAGCACACGGAGCCAGACCTGCCGAGCAAACACGCAGTCGAGGAGGATGTGGTTCGCCGTCTCAAGATCCTGAGTGCAAAAGGGGCAGGCCGAGTGACTATCGATGCCATGCTTCTGGAGAAGATCAGTCGTCCCGTATCGCTGCTGGAATGCAAACCAAAGGAAGAACCTGCATTTAGCAGGACCCTTTACGTGCCAGAGAAGATCAACACATGTAAAGGAATGCTGGTCATGGAAGAAAGCCTGGTATGCCGAACGCGCTGAGTAGCGTTGGTCAGACATTCAATGTCAAACAAGACGATCCTCGACGTGTCCGAAATACACAGGACTGCACAGGCTGAAACTAATATTCAGACAACGCATGCACACAGATCACAGATGCATACTCCCTCCATACTCGTAAAGGAAGTCGTTTAGGACAGCAACACGGTCTCCAAAACATAACTTTGACTTCTTGCTTCTATAAAATCATATTGAGTGAAATATATGGCCGGTCCTTAAACTTGTGAGGTGGTGTCACTTAGGTCCATAAACTTAAAAATTGCACATTTAAGTCCGTGAACTTGGTTTAATGTACCACCCCCGTTCAATCGTCCTTTGACCACGTTTGACCGCCAATGTGGCATGCCACATAGGCAACACTTTTGTGTTCAGCCCCCTTCACATATATCTTCAAACATAACTTGCCCTGACCAATGCATTTCAACCCAAATCCTCAAAAATATCCCTAAATCGTATAGGATTTCGACGGTGAGGTTAGTGGAAGGAGACCGAAAGGTAGTGGTTGTGGCGGTCTTGGCAGTGAGATTAGCGGCAGGAGGCAGCGCCAATACAGGGTATAGCGGGATTAGCGGTGGCACAGTGTGGCCAGATTTGCGGTGGGAGGCAGCACAATGCGGCTTGCACGCTAGGCATCCCCATGGATTCTACAAGCTCACCCCCGTCTTGAAGTCGCGGGAAAAATGTGTTATTGATCAAGTGCCCGTTGTGTAAGAATAAGTTTATTTTGGAGCGTGGAGCAATAGCAATTGCTAATCGGAACTGCATTTTCTATACATGCAAGGAGAAGAATGAGAGCGGAGAACGATTTGAGATTTTTTTTTTGGATTCTAGTGTTACTATATATAGCTATAAGAAGATATATGCGATGTGTTGTGATGTGGAGGGGGCTGAGAGCAAAAATGTTGCCTACGTGGCATGCGGTCAAACGCAGTCAAAGGACATTTGGATCGGGATGGTACATTAAACCAAGTTCACGGATCTAAACGTGCAATTTTCAAGTTCACGGACCTAAGTGACACCACCACACAAGTTTAGGGACCGGCCATATATTTTACTCTTTTTGTTTCGAATGACCATTCTGGAATATATAAAAACTCATTTTCAATAGATTTGGTACCACCGCAAAACTAGACAGACCATTCGAGTGGCTCATCACTTAGGGCTGATTTGGTTTGAAGCCGAAACAAAGCCTTACCAATTTTAATTTTGGTCAAAGATATGTTTTGGCATGGTCGATATTTGGGAAGGTGAAATTGTGTTTGGGTAGGGGCCAAAATTGACGATCCCAATTTTGTTGGGTCCCTTTATTGCCAGTATACCACATGTCCACATCCTTGTATTATGCTGGGATGGCCAAAGTTTGGATTCAAACCAAAATTACCGGTTGTGCTATTTATGTGGCGCCCTAACTACTGGTAAGGCCAATTGAGGACACGAACCAAACAGCCCTTAGTTACCCCAAACAGTGGCTACTAGTGACTCTGAGTTTCTTAGATTCCTCCCAAGCCTATTTGACACATTTTCTTTTAGGGCTTGTTCACTTTGCTACCAAAAAAACCTTACCAAATTTTGGCAAATTTTGGCAGGATTTTTTATATAGTTACCAAAATTTGGTAGCAAACTAAATGTAGCCACTTTTTTTGGCAACTTTACCAAAAATTTAGTAAGGTTGAAAATGACATCAAAATGAACAGCCCGTTAGTCCTAATACTGGGCAAGAACCAACACGAATAAGCATCTTGAATCGAAAGTTCGTACATTATCTAGCCTTATATTTTGATGATATATTTCGTATGTGAGGTGAACCTACAAGTAACTGATATTTGCGGTAGATCCTGTTCAGATAATCAGATCGATAGGGCCTTCAGTTCAGATAGTTGATGCCTATCTATAGTCGTAGACATTCAGTGAGCATATGCAAGCTTTTTTTTGACCTGGCATAAGCATGTGCAAGCTTTGATTAGAGTTGCACACAATAGCATCACATAACGAGTTCAAAAAAAAAAATTGCAACTAGCTGACATAATATAGATGTAAAAAATATGCAATGCTATATATATATATATATCAATCCTTACAAAGCTACAACTCTCAGTATATATAGTGCATGGCAGTGACAATCAGTGCTTGAAATTTTGGTTCAAAATTTCGGTAATTTTGGACCCCACCGACAAATTTTCAGTTTTTGTCAAATATTTATAAATTTGGTCAAATTTTGTTCAAATTCAGTCCAAATATGTTAAAAGTTCAAAAAAATGGCCAAAAAATACCGAATTTAAAATTTTTTCAGTAATTTCAGTTTCTTTGGGTCCCCACCGGCAAAAAAGTAGGGTTTCGAAATTGCAAACCCTGGTGATAACATATTAGATTCCAAACCGCGATCACTCAGCAAGTAGATTGCACATGTTAAGCACAGAACAAAAAAAGATTCAAGTCAGCAATCTGACAAAATGGTTGGCCGTATATCACCATTATCAACAAGCTTGATAATACGAACCTGGATCAAGTGGGCTTAATAATTTGGGTAGAGTAATTTACAGAATTGTTTTGCGAGTCAGTAATTTATAGAACAAGAATATCATTGCAAAGATTAAGGAGGAGGCTAAAATGTGGGTGACAGCAGGGGCGAAATGCTTGACGGAGATACAACTATTGGGAGAATAAAAACACTGCTTTTGGTCGGGGAATGACCTAAACTCCCATAATGTATATATTGTTCTGTACTCCCTTCTCTATCAATATATAAGGCAAATTTCTTGCCTTCTTTTCAAAAAAAAAAAAAGAACAAGAATATGAGCGTGTCCGTTGGCATGCTACCTATTTTATGCCCGGTAGTGTATATTATGTATTATGTAGAGCATATCTGAATTCCCTTAAAATTTCATTAAAAACTTATTTCTTGTTGGCTTGTGTCAAGAAATACATTCACCAAGCCTTCCTTTTTTTCTTTTTTAAAAAAGAAAAGTGTTTTATGGAATATGGCTTTCACAAATTTAAAAAATCTATGTATATATAAACCATTAAAAATCTATTGAGTCTTAGGATTACGAATTTTCATTCTATATTTATCCTTCTTATCTCCATACATTTAATTTAATTAAGAGTATATTGCAGTTAGGATCATATTTTATTACCCCAGTTTCACGTTGGACCAGGTGCCATCGAATGTTTTCAGATTGGGCTAGATTTTGGTACCAAACTTGGCACATTGCACAAGTGGTCACAAGCCACTAACCAGATCAAGTCCTCTTCCCTCTTCAGATCAAGCTATCACCCCCATCACCACCGGTCTACCGCCCCCTGCTCTGGTGCTGGCGGGGAGCTCGTAATCTATAGCTCAGGCAGGGCTTGCATGAATTAATGCAGCTCTGAGCAAGGGGCAGCAGGTACCAATCGAAGGTAAGCTCCAGTGAAGGACCAACAAGGCCGGAGCTTGGGCAGGGGGCGCATCGCTGGAGGAGGCATCCACCATCACCTCCATCTCGACTCCTATATATACGCCGTGTCCCTATCTAATGCTCATGATTAATGCCTGCGCTCGAGCTTAACCTCTACCTTGCCTGCATGACCGATGTTGAAGACGATGGGAAGTGTGTTCTTCTATGTGACATTGTGCTCCTAGATCTAGCCGAGGCGGTGGCACTACTGCCTACTAGTACTTAAAGCTAAGGTAGCTCCCATATGCATTGTTGGGAATAGTCTCACATTGTTAATCTATGGGGAGTTGAACCAATTTAAAAATGGGAGAGTCCCTCACCTCTTGAGCTAGCTTTTGGGGTGTAGCATGGCTTTTTTCTGGTTGGGCCAACGTCTCCCGGTTTTAGTCCAACATGCATATGGGTCGTCCGGCCAATGGGTGTGAGGTTATTGGGGGAAGGACAGGTGATAAACAGCGTTGTGATCAGTAGTTGGACCTCGACGCGGTAGACCACTGCAGCAACGACGGGAGACTTGTGAGGTGCGCGTGGCATTACCCCACGTCGTCCACGAGCTGCACTAGCAGATCCTGCAAGGTCGTGTGAGGAGAGGGGACAGCCAGATTGAGGAGGAAGAAGACTCGATCTGGTGAATGACTTGTGGGGCCACCTGTCCAAATGTGCAAACTTTGAGTAAAAAAATCTAGTTCCAATCTAAAAACATTTGTTAATGCCTGGTCCGATGTGAAACCGTGGTAATAAAACCAGGTACTAAGTGCAATTCACTCAAATTAATTATCATTTTCTATTTTCTATAAATAAAGCAAACTGTGCAGAAATTCATGGTCATATATATAAATAAAATAGCCGGCTAGCTTTTTCATATGCTACTAATCGCCGTGCTCCACATATTTGAAAGAGCAAATCATTTTAGTATATTCAAGAAAATATTTTAGCAACATAGCCTATCTTTATCTTTACCTATTATAAAAATTAAAGATGTTTTTGCCAGCAAAATTTCGTACGTAGTCAACGCAAGTCGGTATCGAGTTGAATACTCCGACTGATTGCTGTTGCATTTAATCGATTGGACGGCTGTGACTTGGTCACGTATTCACATAGGTGCACGGATTGGCATCGATACATGCCACACTACTATTGGTTGGTGCTACTAAGGAAAGGATTTCCTGGTACTTGCCGATTAATGATTCTAATCCTCCTCAGATAAAATTGTTTCTCTTTCCTATAAATTGCCTACACTTAAATCTCTACTATCATCTCTATTATTATAAAAATTAAAGATATTTTTACCGGTATTTTGGTACGTCATCCGTGTATGAGTCGGGTTTTTAAGTTCGTTTGCTTTTGCAAATACATATCCGTACTTGAGTCGGTTATTAAGATCGTTCCCTTTTGGTAATACAGAAGAAATCATATAAGAAATCCGTTTAAAAAAAAACTCGCATGCTAACTTGATACGATCGGACTCCTAACTGCAGCTCATGATTTTCTAAAAATATATATATCCAAGCGAACTCTTAACTAAACAATATAACAACAATAAGATTAAAATAGACTTTACCCGTTGTAACACACGGGTATTTTTCTAGTTATATTAAAAAGACAAGCATGAGCTATAACTACAAGGAATTTATTCCTTTTGAGGGTAGTTGAATCGGAAGCATCTAGAATCAGGAATCTAGATGTTGTTACTATCTTCTTATTAATAGTGGATGTGCAGATTGTGATTAGTTTTTTTTTTTTACTATCCGTAATTCCCTGATTTATCTCAAATTTCAATAGTGCCAAGTGGCCCAATCAGGATGTAGCAATCCTGCCAGCCTGAGAATATATAAGTGATTCAAATCAATGCCGTATAATGGCATTTTCCAACCATCGATTGGTTTTTAATAAAAAAGTACACGTTTTCTTTCATGATTTTGTGATTTTTTTCAAAAAATAAAATATTCCCGTGTCGCCGCGACACCGCACTTTTCGCCCATACATAGGGAAATAATGCTGGTGTTGCTAGCCAGTTGCTGAGAGCGCTGCTTGCTTTCCACCATCCGCCATGTCTCTTCGGTTAGCTTGGGCACTTGGTGACACCCACTGTGTCACCCAATGGATGGATGACATGGTTGGTGTCGCCTGTTGGCCATGTGGCACGGTATATCTTTTGTATTTTTTTAAAAAAAATGTATACTTCTACAAAATTTTAAAAATATTTTGAAAATAATCACATTGACTTGTGCTCTATCTCTTGAATATTTGAATATTTTGAGCCTGTTAAACCATGCAGTCAATAACCTGTTACTGCGATTATCTACTAATTATTGACTAAGAAATGGCACATGCAATCCGCACTGCTCTAGTGTGTAGGTGCGTTCGCTGCCTCCCATCCGGAACAGTAAATACGGAAAACGGAGCGGTCCATTAGCGCGTGATTAATTATGTATTTGCTAAATTTTTTTTTTCAAAAATGGATTAATTTGATTTTTTTAAGCAACTTTCGTATAGATTTTTTTTTAAAAAAACGCACCGTTTAGCAGTTTGAAAAGCGTGACGAGGGAGATGGGTTGAAAAAAAGGGGTTGCAAACTAGTGAACTTGAGTTGCTAATTTTGTGGTTCACAAGCTGATGCATGTCCACAAAAGTTAGACAGCTAGAAGTCAGCTAGAAATAAAATATGCTTGCAAGGACTCTTTGGCCTACTTAATTGTGTATGTTAATATATACCTTGTGTGCAATCACTTAATTTCCACTAGCTAGTATTTGTTTTGTTTGAATCTGACTGGTAGCATTTGAGGTTTTTTTTAGATGAAAGGTCAAAGACCCGGTTTTTAATTGAAAGCCATAGCACTTAAGGTCTTGAGCATAAATTTAGTGAAAGGGTCTATTTTATGTCCAATTAAACGGTTTGTAAAGTCGGTAAACACCAGACTGGGTTTTCTACACTTAATTTGGTGAGAGTCCGAAGATGTAAAATAGATTTTTTTCCCCTACTTTTCATGGCCTGGCAATTAACAAGCTTACCATTTCCATCAAGCAGTAGGCAGGGTTTTCAAGATGGGTATTCAAGACTTGTACAGAAAAAAAATGATGGATACTCAAGACTTGTACAGAAAAAAAAATTAGATGGATGCTCAAGACTTGTCCAGAAAATCAAATGCTAACATTGGAAGCAAGCGATGAAAACGGATCGCACACGCGGCCTCCTTATCTATCAGGAGGAAGAACGTGGACGCGCTGTTGCGGGGGGAATCGTGGGAACGTGGGTTAGTGGCTACAAAAGGATAGCGATGTGACGTGACGTGACACACGCACGCACACCGCCAGCCAGCCACGCTACGCCACGCCACGCCTCGCCTCGCCACGCCCACGCCCACGCCCACGCCCGCCTCAACTGGTCAACAGGGAGCCTCCAATAACTCCTTATTTAGGTTGAGATATTCCTCGCTTAAATCCTGAGGTGGTATTATTATCCTTAACACTTATTATGGGCCTTTGAGATTTAATAGGATAAGTTGGGCCTAGCCCAATTATTCTAACAATATATAAGTGGGGGAACCCCTCATCTCATTGGCTAGCTTTTGGGGTGAGAATAGACCTTTACAATCCTACAGCAAAATCGCTGGAGCAACACTGCAATCTTCAATTGATGATCATTCCATATATGGTGATTCTAGGGCCTTCAGTTCAGAACTTCAGATATATAATTGATGCCTATCTGTAGCCGACCGCATTCACTTAGCATGTGGAAGCTCCAGTGCTGCTGCACATCAGCATCACATGACGAGTGCAAGAACAAATTTTGCAACTATCCTTATAACAAAGATATAAAAATGGAGCAAAGATTATATGAATCCTTACAGCTCTCAGTGGTCAGTGCAGAATGTGGCAATACATTTTACTCCAAATTGTGATCAATCTGCAGTAAGTAGATTGACGTCTAACACAGAATAAATGAAATGAATCTGGAATCTGAAAAATGGTCGGTCCTAAATCACCTTTATTTACAAGCTTGAGAATAAGAATGCTGATCATGTATTTTGAAACGTTAACTGTATATATATGATGCAACTTAGAGGGCCAAGTTTCATGCTTCATTGCTCATTATTAACACTTCTCTTGCAGGGTTCTTAATAATCTTGGTCCAGAATTATCGACATTTTGGTAGCCCCCTAAAACGCTTTGGCTCTCTGAAATTTAAAATCCTGTTCTTCATAGCTTCATGCTGGACAGCTTGGCTACTTGCAAGTATTTACCAATGCTACCTTGATTTTTGTATTCCTACGTACGGTGTGATCTCTATAAATTTAAATTACATGCTTATTGTGATCGTAAGTATATATTATGGTTTACGCTCCGTCAGATATCTGAATATGCTGCGATGAAATGGACCTATGTCACGAACACTCCTCAATCTGGCGTGGTGCCAGCTTTAGGGGTGATCAGATTGGGGTAGAATCGAGAGGATTTGGGGGTAGTTAGGAGGAAGAAGAATAACAGAGACAGGGAGGTAGTTGTTTTGTTTGATTTCTCATTGCATAACCCTGGCCTGAATGGCACCCAGAGTATTTAAATGTGTCGACCTGTGTACAGTTGAACCACCGCTAGCCCGACACGGGATCCACATATGAACCCAGGTCATTACAAGATAATGTCGTGCTCACATGAGCTGAACCAGTCACGTGAGAAACAGGGTACAGAAACAGAGTACATAACAGAGTACCCCCAAATGCTAACAATTCCCCCTCCCTTAAGGACCAGCTTGACCCCAAGCTGGTGCATGAGGAAACCGAGATTTCAATTGGCGCAAATTCTCCCAGGTAGCCAATTCAGTTGGCATTCCAGTCCACTTGATCAGCACATATGGAACAGCTGCCTTACCTCTTTTGATCAAATTGCGCCGAAGAATCAACTCAGGTTGGACACCAACTGCAACTTCAGCTTCTTGAAGAGGTAATTCTGGACTGACCTCAACATCAGGTTTGACAGCCGCTTTCAAGAGTGACACATGAACTACAGGATGAATATGACTGGAAGCAGGTAAATCCAAACGATATGCCACTTTCCCAATTTGTTCCAGAATAGTAAAAGGACCAAAATAGTGAAATATAATCTTAGCTTGTTGCACAACTTGGAAAATATTTTTTGGTATTGACATGCATGAACATCCATGAATGAATGACGATGTGCATCCGCCACTGCCATCAGCAAGTAGATAACATTGCAGTCTTGGAGAATACAAGATCCCATAATTGGTGTTCTTGGCACGCTAGTCATGGCCTCAATCTAATTGGTGAGATGAAGCAAGGCACTATGACCGTTGGCGTACGCTACGATGAGGAAGAATGCCACCTTGAGACCTGAACTCCGAGGGTACATTAATCTTTGTAATATCTCCATCCGTCATAAACGGACGACATGGTATAGCATCTTCAGGATATAGGCGGCAACCCAACTGCAACTGGTATATCTCCGGGAGGGCTCATTTCCTGATGATTCTCAGTCCTAACTACGACAACCCAAATTCGGGAAACAAATGTTAAATAGTATCGCATTGGTTGTGAAACGGCAAATGACCTAATATATAAGTGGGGGAACCCCTCATCTCATTGGCTAGGTTTTGGGGTGGGAAATGTCCTGTACGATCCTACGACAAAACGGATAGAGCAACACCAATCTTCCATTTGCTGGGAATTCCATATACTTTAATTTTCTGAAAGTGCAGAGAGTTCCCAGTCGTGGGAACATGATGATCATTCCATATATGGTGTGATTCTAGGGTCTTCAGTTCAGAACTTCAGATATATAATTGATGCCTATCTGTAGCCGACCGCATTCACTTAGCATCACATGACGAACGCAAGACCAAATTTGCAACTATCGTCATAACAAAGATATAAAAATGATGCAAAGATTTATATGAATCCTTACAGCTCTCAGTGCAGAATGTGGCAATACATTTTATTCCAAATTGTGATCAATCTGCAGCAAGTAGATTGACGTCGATCTAACACAGAATAAATGAATGAATCTGGAATCTGAAAAGTGGTCGGTCCTAAATCATCTTTATTCACAATCTTGAGAATAAGAATGCGGATCATGTATTTTGAAACGTTAACTGTATATATATGATGCAACTTAGAGTGGCCAAGTTTCATGCTTCATTGTTCATCATTGACACTGTTCTTGCAGGGTTCTCAATAATCTTGGTCCAAAGTTATCGACATTTTGGTAGCCCCCTAAAACGCTTTGGCTCTCTGAAATTTAAAATCCTTTTCTTCATAGCTTCATGTTGGACAGCTTGGCTACTTGCAAGTATTTACCAATGCTACCTTGATTTTTGTATTCCTACATATGGTGTGATCTCTACAAATTTAAAATTACTTGCTTATTGTGATCGTAAGTATATATTATGGGTGTAGGATCGAATCACAAGAACTAAGCCAACCAGAGGAGGGGTGAATGGATGAACATATTGGCAAATCCATAAAAATGTTTTGGTGTTTGGTGGTAAAAAGCACACTTCGTACAAATGTACACATCGTGTTCAAAAATCCAAAAGAAAACTTCTCCCCCTTTTTAAAAGAAAGAAATTCCCAATTGAACCAAAAACATGCTCTTCTCAACAACTCTTCAAAAATTCACTTTGCTTCTCCAAAAATCCAAAACTTTCACATTACTTCTCTCCCTTTTGACAATGATTTCATCAAGCATAGGAATTATGTTCATTAATGTTCAAGAGCTTAGCATACATATAGCATATCAAGTCATGTGTTGCAATAAAAAGAAGATAAACCCATCTTAACAGAGACAGGGAGGTAGTTGTTTTGTTTGATTTCTCATTGCATAACCCTGGCCTGAATGGCACCCAGAGTATTTAAATGTGTCGACCTGTGTACAGTTGAACCACCGCTAGCCCGACACGGGATCCACACATGCACCCAGGTCATTACAAGATAATGTCGTGCTCACATGAGCTGAACCAGTCACGTGAGAAACTGGGTACAAAAACAGAGTACATAACAGAGTACCCCCAAATGCTAACAATTCCCCCTCCCTTAAGGACCAGCTTGACCCCAAGCTGGTGCATGAGGAAACCGAGATTTCAATTGGCGCAAATTCTCCCAGGTAGCCAATTCAGTTGGCATTCCAGTCCACTTGATCAGCACATATGGAACAGCTGCCTTACCTCTTTTGATCAAATTGCGCCGAAGAATCAACTCAGGTTGGACACCAACTGCAACTTCAGCTTCTTGAAGAGGTAATTCTGGACTGACCTCAACATCAGGTTTGACAGCCGCTTTCAAGAGTGACACATGAACTACAGGATGAATATGACTGGAAGCAGGTAAATCCAAACGATATGCCACTTTCCCAATTTGTTCCAGAATAGTAAAAGGACCAAAATAGTGAAAACTTAACTTCTGACATGAACGCCGTGCCACAGACATTTGAGCAAATGGCTGTAACTTGAGATAGACAGAGTCTCCCACTGCAAATTGACGTTCTGATCTCCTCTTGTCAGCCTGGTGTTTCATCCTTTGCTGAGCTCGAGTGAGCTGCTGATGCAACACCTCATTCATCTGTGCACGCTCTTGTAACCAAATCTGAACATCAGGCACAGTGATACTACCAGTGTACACTAAGCCAAAATGAGTTGGCTTCCTTGCAAATAGTACTTCATAAGGGGATTTGCCCAACACACTGTGAAACGAAGTGTTGTACCAATGCTGAGCTTGTGATAGCCATCCAGACCATTTGCTTGGTGTAGCATGAACAGTACACCAAAGAAATGCTTCCAAACATTGGTTGAGTCGCTCCGTTTGACCATCGGTTGGGGATGATAAGAAGAGCTCATGTTTAACTTCACATCAGCCAACCGAAACAATTCTTGCCATAAAGCGCTAGTGAATATCCTATCCCTGTCAGAGATAATCACTTGGGGCATGCCAAACACATCATAAACATGTTGAATGAAAGCCAAGGCTACTGTGTATGCAGTGAAAGGATGAGTTAAAGGTATGAACTTAGCAAATTTGGAAAACTTGTCCACCACTACCATAATTGTGTCATACCCTCCATATTTAGGTAATCCTTCCACAAAATCCATTGTAACTGTGTGCCAAGCTTGCAGAGGTACTGGTAAGGGTTGGAGCAATCTAGGAGTCTTGCAATGCTCAACCTTAGCTTGCTGGCAAATTTCACATTGGGACACATAGGTCTGAACCGCCTTCCTCAACCCAGGCCAGGCAAACAAACCCTTAATTCGGTGATATGTAGCAGTAATGCCTGATTGTCCCCCCACTCCACTGTTATGCAGAGCTAAAAGAACAGATTGCTGTGCTTCAGGATGATGTCCCAACCAAATTTTGCCATGGAATCGAATGACACCATTCACTAACTGAAACCCATCCTCCCCTTCAGGGGTCAAACTCAAAGATGCCAATAATTGTTTGGTCTGTGGATGATTATGATATTCTTCTACCACAAGCTCCATCCACCTTGGGGTGCTGACAATAATTGCCACACATTCCTCTTCTCCCCTTCTTGACAAAGCATCAGCCACCTGATTTTCAGCCCCCTTTTTGTACTTAATCACATACTGAAGTCCCATGAGCTTCACACAAAAGCCTTCTGTTGCATACTTGTACCCAGCTGCTGCTCATTCAAATGGGTCAAACTCCTGTGATCAGTTTGTATGATAAACTCAGCATGTTGCAGGTAAGACCTCCACTTGTTAACAGCCAACAAAATTGCCATGCATTTCTTTTCATAAGTGGAAAGCATTTGTGATTTAACACCCAATGCCTTGCTAATGAAAGCAATTGGATGCCCCTGCTGCATCAGCACTGCGCCAATTCCTTTGTCACTGGCATCGGTTTCCACCACAAATTTCTTAGAAAAGTCTGGTAAAGCTAGAACTAGTGATTGAGTCAATGCCATTTTTACTGCATCAAAAGCTGTCTGCTCCTGTTGCTCCCATTTGTATTTGACGTCTTTTTTCAATAGCTCTGTCAACGGTTTAGTAAGAATACCATACCCCTTAATGAATTTCCGATAGTACCCTGCGAGGCCAAGAAATCCCCTCAACTGTTTCAGATTCTTGGGAATGGGCCAATGTTGTACAGCCATAACCTTCTCTGGATCAGTTGATACCCCATGAATTCCAATGATGTGACCTAAGTAGTCCAAATGTTGTTGGGCAAAGGAGCACTTACTAGCTTTTACAAAGAGACCATGTTGCTACAGCAACTGAAAAACTGTTCTCAAATGATCAACATGCTCCTCAAGAGACTTACTATAGATCAGTATATCATCTACAAAGACCAACACAAACTTTCTTATCACTGCAGAAAATATAGTATTCATAAGTCCTTAGAAGGTGGCTGGAACATTGGTAAGGCCAAATGGCATCACCTTGAACTCATAGTGCCCCTGATGGGTTCTAAATGCAGTCTTAGCCTCATCCTGCTCAGCAAGTCTTATTTGGTGATAACCTGACCTTAAATCCAGCTTTGTGAACCACTTAGCCCCAGCTAACTCATCCAACAACTCCTCTACCATCGGCATTGGATATTTGTTCTTCACAGTGATCTCATTCAACCCCCTATAGTCAACACAAAATCTCCATGTGCCATCTTTCTTTTTAACTAACAAAACTGGTGATGCAAAAGGACTGACACTTGATTGGATTATATCTTGTTGGAGCATTTGAGTCACTTGTTTCTCAATCTCATTCTTCTGTTGTGGAGAATATCTATATGATTTCTTGGTCACTGGCTTTGCATTGGGTAGTAGAGGGATATTGTTATCAAACTGTCTATGGGGTGGTAAACCCTGTGGCTCATCAAACCTTTCTTTGAATTCAGCAATCACTTGATCAATCTCAGCTGGGTATGTCTGCCCTGCATGTGCTGGAACCTCAGCCTGGCACAACTGCACAATCTGGGCAATAGCGCCATCCTTGTAGAGCCCTTGCATCTGTTTTGCTGTAATCAACTTGCCATAATTTATTTGATCTTTGACCCCAATAAAAGTTAGTCTCTGGTTGTGATATGTGAACCTTAACTTCTTCTGCCTCCAATCCACCCACATAGGACTAAAGGTTTCCAGCCATTCCATACCAAGAATCATATCATAGCCACTCAGTGTCAATACTTTTAAGTCTGTTACAAAGGTTTGACCCTGGCACCACCACTCAACTGCAGGAACAATTCTGTTGCATAATAATTTGCCCCCATCAGCAATTGTCACCTGAGTTCCTTCCACTCGCTGACACTATAAGCCCAACTTGGTGACCACATGTTCAGCTAGAAAATTACTTGAGCTCCCTGAGTCCACTAAGATAAGCAACTGTTGTTTTTGTATCAACCCATGAAACCTGATGGTTTTCCTGCCCATCGTGCCTGCAGCTGCACATTCAGACAATACCAATTCCTCCTCTGAACTTTCTGCATCCCCTTCTTCAGATTTACTATCCTCCTGAAGCTGAAATACATCCAACAATTCTTCTATAATATGAAGCTGCACTGACTTCGGACACTTATGCCCAGGCCCATACTTCTCCCCACATTTAAAACACTCACCCCTTGCCCTTCTTGCTGCCTTTAAAGAGTCAAATCGTTCCTCCCATTTTGGTTTCTCTTCAGCTTTCTTGTTATCCTCAGGAGCTGCTCCCAAAATCCCTTTCCCTTGAAATGGCTTCTTATTAACCGGCTTGAAAACTTCCTTGAATGAGTGCCGTTGATAACTCTTCTTGTGGATTTCCCCAACTAGTTCCTCCTGCGTTTTATCCAAGGACAACGCAGCATCAACTGTTCGAGGCTTATGCAGCTTGATTGCTGCCTTTATTTCAGTTTTCAAACCACCGACAAATTTGGTAACAAAAAATGTCTCATCAAACCCCTTGTTGTAAACTAGCAACTTATGCATGAGTTCCTCAAATTTACTGTAATAACTCTCTACACTAGTTACTTGACTCAAATTTTCTAATTCTTCCAAATACTCCTGATACTTATCCTTCCCAAATTTACTATGCACTGCCACGACTAACTCTGCCCAACTCTCTATACAATGCAACTCTTCATATGTTTGTAACCACAAGGCAGCATTCCCAATGAAGTGAAGTGTAGCAAAGGAAGACCATGTGTCAAAGGGAACCTGATACATGCTAAAATACTTCTCACAATTCGTTTTCCACAATTTAGGTTCTCTCCATGAAACTTAGGAAAATCGGTTTAGGTAACCTTGTTCCCCCATTTCTACCACTACTCTGTGAATGGAAATTCCCCTTCTCTGAACTCTCCCCAATATCAAAAGTAATTGGAGAAATTTGGTGGAGTCGCTTACCCTTGACCAGGGTTCGCTCCTGGATCGTAGGGATCCCGGAAGCGTCACCCTGGTAGCCATCATTCACGCCGTGCCCGAAGGGCGGTGGAGTTGCCGTTGCCGGCGACTCCGCGGGCTTCGTCTCCAACGCCATCGCACGCGAGGAAATCTCGTCCACAGCTTGATGGAGAGACTTGATGCCCGCATCCACATTCGGAATCCATTTCTCCAGTCCTTGGAGTGACCCCAAGATGTTGTTGAGGTTGGAGGTGAGCTCGGTGACGCGAGACCCCAGTGACTCGATCTCTCCCTCCGCCACCACCATCCTCTCCGTTAGGGTTGGTTGATTCTTCTTCTTCGCCAGATCGCGCAAGGAACGACAGCTCTGATACCAGATTTGTCACGAACACTCCTCAATCTGGCGTGGTGCCAGCTTTAGGGGTGATCGGATTGGGGTAGAATCGAGAGGATTTGGGGGTAGTTAGGAGGAAGAAGAAGAACAGAGACAGGGAGGTAGTTGTTTTGTTTGATTTCTCATTGCATAACCCTGGCCTGAATGGCACCCAGAGTATTTAAATGTGTCGACCTGTGTACAGTTGAACCACCGCTAGCCCGACACGGGATCCACATATGAACCCAGGTCATTACAAGATAATGTCGTGCTCACATGAGCTGAACCAGTCACGTGAGAAACAGGGTACAGAAACAGAGTACATAACAGAGTACCCCCAAATGCTAACAACCTACAATTCAAATCTAAAGAGGAAATGAATTGTATTCTAATTCCTATTGTGTAGATCAAAGAGCAGACCTTCATCTACAGCATTGTGATGGAGTTGAGATGAGTAGGAAGATGAACAATCACGCTCTGGCCCGCGAGAGAATGATGAGCCAAGGAACAGCTGTCCCAAATGTTGGAAACTTGGAAATTGGAATGCTCATGATAAGCAGCACACCATCATTTGCATCCACATAACGATGTATATTCCTAACTCATATTGAGGAGGAGTTCGAGTTCTCTATGCGGTTGTGAATTACTTGGAAAAACAATTGACATGTTAATGGCATAGAGGGTTTACCTGGCCAATATAAGCAGCTGATTCATGGCACAAAATAAAGACCAAAGAAAAGAAAATCTTTGAGTATAATGCATAAGAGCCAAGAAAAGTAGCCCAACAACAGATATTTGCAACCAACCCAATGGCTTTATATGTTCATATATGGGTAGCACAGACACAGTAATTGATTTCTAAACTGAGTAACTCAAACTGAATCAGCTTGACTTCTACAGAACAAATCATGGCAACAAATATCACTTCTGTGAAACTTTGATGATCATGCTCAACTCGTACGACACAACGTGAGCGCATGCCATGGGGGTTCTAGCTATAGGCTATATTGGACCAAGTAAGTAAAAAGAGCCTTAGCTACCACACAAACATGAATAGCAGAGCTACCACAATCATGGTTTATTGAGAATTTGAATTCCTAGATTCCTCCCAATCCTATCTGACTCTCTTTTACTCGAGTCATACCGGCGAAGTTCTAACAAAGAATGTGCTTCTTACATACTTCCTCTGTTTCACAATGTAAGTCATTCTAGCATTTTCCACATTTATATTGATGCTAATAAACATAAATAGGTATATATGTCTAGATTCATTAGCATTAATATGAATGTGGGAAATGATAGAATGACTTACATTGTGAAACGGGGAGTACACATGAGGTGATGAGTAGCTTCTCTACATTTATCTTGTCTAACCATCTGATTATTTCCTATCAGAAAACAGGAATGATCCTACAAGTCACCGAAATGATGGTGTGTTAGGGTCTTCAGTTAAGATAATTGTTTGACCATTCACCATACAAATCATCCTTGACAGTGTTCTTCCACGGTTCACAATTTTCGACCGAAATTCCCACAATATCAGTTCCACCTGAAATGCTTTGGCTCTCTTTTTTGTTTTCTGAGAGTGGGCACTCTAAAATTTGAAACTCTGTTCTTGATATCTTCTCGTTAGACAGCTAGCCTACTTGAAAGTATTAGGACAAATCAATGTAGCAGACAAATCAACAACAAATAATACCCTTCGCAAAAAAAAAAAAACCAATGCTCACTTGATTTTTGTGTTTTTACATATGGTGGGATCTCTATCTATTTAAAAATTACTTGCTTTCTAAGATTATATATGATGTTTTATGCTCTGTATGTATCTATGAATTTGTTGTGGTGAATTACATTAGACCTTCAATTCTAATCTAAAGGGGAAATGAATTGCTCTCTTATATCTTTCTTGTACTGAATCAAACAGCTGAAGCACAGCTTCCACTATATGCTAATCACCGGCGATCGTCATCTCCCTTCAAAGGTTGTCCTGTAGAGATGGTGTAAAATGAAAGGTGTTTTTTATTATTATTCTGTGATGAACAATTGGCATTGGAGAGAATATTGGTTTTGATATTTGGAATTTATTTGCGAAGTGGTTTTGGAGATGATTGGATTTCATAGGTGATCTACAGGTACTGCTAGATATGTGGTCCGGTCAGACCGGGCAGTGGTTGCCGGTCAGACCGGCGTGTATCGCGCTGTCAGACCGGCGCAGCCCGCGGTCTGACCGGCCGACATTGTGTCGGTTTCGGTTTCAGGTTGTTTGTTTGGATATTCGTGATTGTTTCATGAATATGACTTCTAGATGGATACTATACGTATGTAATATTGTTGTTTGCTACTAATGAGTCAAGTTGGGGATAGCTTGGTCTCGGAATATGGTTTCTTTGTTTGTTCCATGTGTAGGTGACACGAGATACCGGGAGAGTATTTGCGGTGATAGACCGGGAGTCGGCTTGGGGATAAGACGACGTCCGTGGTGGTCAGAGATCATGCAGGATACTAAGGCTAGAGTTCAATGCACATGGTTGGTGAAGTTTCCATATGGCATACGATGGAGGTATTGTGTGCGTATGGGATGCGGAGTTGAATTTGAAAGGAGTCCAAATTTGGTAGAATTGGTTATGTAAAGTTTGTTTCTTGTACGAGAAGGTTTCCTATCGGGATTAGGACTTCTAGTATGAGTTTGGTTCGAGGCTTTAGGCTGCCTACCTCGGGTATAAATAGAGAGGGAGCGTGAGGCTTCCCGGTATTGCTTTTCAGAGCAATTGAGTTGATAGTTTAGTTATGGTTTCGAGTTTATTCGAGATTTTTGTAAGGAGTGCTGTTGGTGCACTTTGTAAACACAGAGATAATCAATAAAGTCATCATCAACTTTAAGAGTTCTTCGATTTGTATTTTCTCGGGTGCGGCGGTCTAACCAACAACTCACTGGCGGTCAGATCGGCGGCAAGGCGGCGGTCGGTGGCACGTAGGCGGTCAGACCGGCAGCGGCGACAGGCAGCGGTAGGTGATTTCGGCGGTTCGACCAATCGATCTACATCGATCAGACCGACGTTCTTCTGGCGGTTAGGCCGGTGCATACACTTCGGTCAGACCGCGATCCGTCGAATTTAAGGGTAACTTTTATTTCCACTAAAAGTTTTGGTTTTTGGGTATACCTTCCATTCACTCCCCCCCTCTGGTTGGCTTAGTTCTTGTGTTCGATCCTACAGATGGAAGTGGTCCTTCAGGTCCCTTCCAAATGTATTCTAATGACCGCGCTAGGTTTATGGCTTTGGAGAGTAGCCTTGCTGTTGCGAGAAGTCAATATTGTCCATCTCGCACGGGCCTTCCACTAGTACAGAATCGATTTTTCCGTGCGGTCAAAATTGATCTTTCCGTGCAGAGGTAGCGCCTGTCTGCAGCCAGGTGTCTGCGAAAATCAACTTTATCGCGTGCGGGCGGCCCAACCGTACGGGGTAATCTATTATCCCATGCGGTCGAGTTAAGTGGACCGCACGAGATAATCTACCAAAAAACATCTTTCATGAGTCGAATTGTACTACATTTAACATATGAAAAAAGATACAACTTAAACGAATATTATATTACTATTCATGGTCTAGTGGTTCCAATAACATTAAATTAATAACTTAAAAAATATTTAGAATTACTAGATTTGTAAACCTAATATATTCGTCGAATTCCATTGAAAAAGTTTGAAATAAACGGAGGGAACTAAACAAAAATTTAATTAAAGATTTACGGAGAATTTAAACATGCATACAATATTTTTAATCATTAATAAAAATTTTTCCATTTCCAAAAATGAAAATTTTCTTAGCTTTTATCTGATGACAAATTAAATTAATGGAGGCAAACCTAAAAAGGAATCGGACTACTAAATACTTTGAAAATCATGTGATACAAATAATATATATTATCTCAAAAATTATAAAAAAACATAAAAAGTGCCTACACTATTCCATTTATAAAAGTGCAAATTTCTTCGCATTGCACCCGTAAAAACTGACAAAAATAGAAGCAAATGAAAGACGAGAACAAGCATTACACCTTTTATATGGATCAAAATCAAAGATTTAAGGTCGAAAACCTCCCCCCTTAATGTTTGTAAGTCTAGGAGAGAGAAAACGTCGGAATAAATAGGGCATAGTTGGGCTGGGGTGTATATAGACCGACATCATCACGTGCGGTCGGATTAAACAGCCCGCACGGGAAGATGCATTATCCTGTGCGGGCGTCTTAACCCAACCGCGCAGGATAATCGCATTATCTCGTGCGGTTCGGTTAAGACACCCACACGGGATAATGCATCTTACCGTGCGGGTGCTGGCCCTGCGTCGGTCCTCCGGTTTCCAGGAAAATGTTTTGTGTAGTAGTGTTCTTTTCTTTTATTGGACAGTGATGGGACAAGAGGCCAACCCAAAATATAAGGAAACACCTCTGATGTTGGCATGGCATTGTTAGGAAATCGCATGGTCTAGAAACTCATGCAAATGGACACTTCATCCTCGCAAAATTCTCGTAGACATGGTGAACCGAAAGTATCTGTTGCTAGTGTTACCAATGTTGCACTGGTTTAAAATTACCGATAAATATGCTAATATCTCGCTCTTTCAGAAGTACCAGACATTCTCCTACCAGTATAATAATTAACATACACTTCAGAGAGTGCACAGATAATAGGATGGACTCAATTCAGGAGGTTGTATTTCTGCAAACAGATATTAAGCTCCTTTTCAATATATTGAAAAACACAAGCTTCAGATGCATCAACTGTAACATGAGTATGTGTAGCTAGCCTCTCCAGTGCCCAAGAACCAGTTCAATGATTGTAAGCTGCCGCTGCAAAATGTGACAGACCAAATGCATCGTACGTATCATCGTTCATCATCCCTAGACACTGCTTCTCTAGAGAAATCGATTTCCTAGATTCGTCCCAAGCCTAATTTGGCTGCTGTTTTCTTTGAGTCGTAGTGGCCAATCGCCAGTAAGAATAGGCAGCATTGCATGCATGAGGAGCTTATCACTTGAATTATATATTTCGTATATACGTGAACTGAGAATGGAACCTACAAGCTCACTTCTGTATCTTGACGCTAGCTAGGGTCTTCAGTTTATAAATAGAACAATTTTACCATCTTACACTCGGGCCAGTTTAGTTGGTGAAATGAAAATTTTTGGGTGTCACTTCGAACGTTTGACCGGATGTCGAAAGGGGTTTTCGGACACAAATGAAAAAACTAATTTCATAACTCGCCTGGAAACCGCGAGACGAATCTTTTGAGCCTAATTACACTGCTGGAGAATCGCTTTTTAGTCCCGGTTGGGAACCCCCCCTATAGTCCTGGTTTCCTAACCGAGACTACGAATCCGGGACTAAAAATATCTACTTTTAGTCCCGGTTGAAATAACTGGGAGTAAAAATAGATCTTTAGTCCCGGTTCGTAACACCAATCGGGACTAAAGATACTAAATCTTTAGTCCTAGTTGGTATTACCAACTGGTACAAAAGTTTTTTTTCTTTTTTTTCTTTTCTTGCGCCAAATATCACAGATTTGTGTTCACACATCACTCATCACATATCGTTCACACATCTCAACATCCCAAATCATCCACAGCAAAAATCCAATATCTCAAACATCCCAAATCATCCAAAACAACAAATCACAGATCATTCACACATCATTCTCAAATCACAGATCAAATCAACAAACAATTATTCACATTATTCACACAACGAGAAGAAAAAAGAAAAAAAAAGTTCCGGGAGCCTGCCGCCGCGCAGCCTTCAGCGCCGGGCCGCCGTCGCTCCGGCACGG
>CM020178.1:37282978-37317600 GCA_009805545.1 Oryza longistaminata
CCCCTCCTCGGCACCGGTCCGGCCGCCGCCGCCCCCGCCCAGCACGGGCCCGACCGCTGCCTCGGCTGCTTCTCCCGCAGATTTGAGGAAGAGAAGAGAGGAAAACTCGATCAGATGTGGAAGAGGAAGGGGAGAGGAAGAGATGAGAGTGAAAGAGGAAGGTGAGGAAGAGATAAGGGAGAGATAAAGAGTGGAGGGGAGGAAGAGATAAGGGTGAGGACTGAGGGCTCTGCGCGCGGAGAGAATGATGGAAGAGAGAGATACGTGGGAAACAGATTTGTAGTCCCGGTTGGTATAAACAACCGGGACCAAAAATCTGATCTTTAGTCCCGGTTGTTTATACCAACCGGGATTAAAAATATTAGGAGACCTACCACGTCGTGCCAATGAATAAACCGGGACAAAAGGATCATTGCACTTTTAAACCGGGACTAAAAATGCTTTTTAGTCCCAGTTTTTTAAGCAATCGGGACTATTGTTGTTTTTGGGCAACCGACCAAAGATGGTTTCTCTAGTAGTGTTAATTTGTCATTAGCACATTCGGGTTACTACAGCACTTATGGTTAATCATGGCCTAATTAGGCTCAAAAGATTCATCTCGCGATTTACATATAAACTATACAATTAGTTTTTATTTTTATTTATATTTAACGCTCCATATTTGTGTCTAAAGATTCGATGTGATGTTTTTGGGAAAAGTTTTTGGGAACTAAACAGGCCCTCGGTACCTCAAAGTTACACAAATTTTTTGTACCACGAGGTATTTTCTAGTGTAAAATTTGGTAGCTCGAGTTACTTCGTATCTTGAGGTACTAAAATTTGTGTATAAAATATGGTACCTTGAGGTACCAAATGATGGATGGTAAAATTGCTCGGATCCACAATAATTTTGGTCCGAATTTATCGAAAATTCTGGTTCCCCCTGAAATACTCTGGCTCTCTGAAATTTGAAATGCTGCTCTTGGTAGCTTCATGTTAGACAGCTAGCCTACATGGAAATGTTAGAACAAAGGGGCAGATAAACCAGAAACAGATATATCACCAGTTCTTGATCCATTGAAATTCGTGTTTTGACAGTGTGATCTCTATATGTTTAAATTACTTTCTTATTAGGATCACATATATATATTTAATCATATATATGTGATGGTTTAGGCTCCTTTTCAATCTCAGAATTAGCTGGGTTGAATTGAACTGGTCCCTGATGAAATTCAGTCCTTTTGTGTATGTCAAGGAGCACACTTTCCAAGATAGAACTGCAATATGGTTGAGATTAGTAGGAAGAAGCACACGAGGTCGCTCTGGCCAGCCGTAGAGAGATGATCGAAGTGAGCAGCCGTTGCAAAGACGGTGAATGCTAATGAGCGGCACACCAAAGCTCGAATCTCCGAAATGATGCGCAATAATAAGTCAGATGCATAATCCCGACGCATCCCAATCCATACGCATGATCACCTTGTAAAATCAAAGGTAGTTTTTATTATTATTCTGTGATGAACAATTGGCATTAGAGATTATTGGTTTTGTTATTTGGAATTTATTCACGAAGTGGTTTTGGAGATGATTGGATTTACAGGTGAATCGCAGATTCATTATTTTATGTGACTGGTCAGACCGGGCTCTGGTAGCCGGTCAGACCGGCGATATGCGAACGGTCAGACCGGCTAGCCCGCGGTCTGACCGGCTGACACTATGTCGGTTTCGGTTTCGGGTAGTTTATTTGGATATCCGAGTTTATTTCATGATTATGACTTCTAGATGGATACTATACGTATGTAATACTATTGTTTGCTGCTAATGAGTCAAGTTGGAGATAGCTTGGTCTCGGAATATGGTTTCTTTGTTTGTTCCATGTGTAGGTGACTCGATGTCTCGGGAGAGTATTTGCGGTGATGGACCGGGAGTCGGCTTGGGGATAAGATTCCATATGGCATACGATGGAGGTATTGTGTGCGTATGGGGTGCGGAGTCGAATTTGGAAGGAGTCCAAATTTGGTATGATTGGTTATGTAGAGTTTCATTCTTGTACTAGAGGGTTTCCTAAGGTGTTTAGGACTCTTAGTATGAGTTTGGTTCGTGGCTCTAGGCTGCCTACCTTATGTATAAATAGAGGGGGAGCGTGAGGCTTCCTGGGATCGCTTTTGAGAACAATTGAGTTGAGTTTTGAGTTAGGGTTTCGAGTTTAGTCGAAATTTTTGTAAGGAGTGCTGTTGGTGCACTTTGTAAACACAGAGAGAATCAATAAAGTCGTCATCTATTTTAAGAGTTCTTCGATTTGTGTTTACCGGGTTTCGGCGGTCTAACCGGCAATCTACCGGCGGTCAGACTGGCGGTAAGCGGCGGTCAGACCAGCGGGAGCACGGCGGTCAGACCGGCGGCGGCAACAGCGAGCAGTAGCTGATCTCGGCGGTCGGACCAGAGATATAATCTCGGTCAGACCGCGATCCGTTTTTGGGTATACCAACCATTCACCCGCCCTCTGGTTGGCTTAGTTCTTGTGATTCGATCCTACACACCTCACATTGAGTAATTCAACTTCTTTGTGGCTGTGACGTATGGGTAAAACAATGAACCTGTTACTGGCATAGCGAATCATGTGATGATTTATTTTATAGAGTAACTACAAGTATTTTGCACAATTTATCATAAAACTACAGGCTTGTTTCACAAAAATACAGATTTTTTATCACAAAACTACAGGTACTTTGTATAATCTATCACAAAACTACAGATTTAAGAACTTGTTTCACAAAACTATAGATTTAGTGTATTCGTTTATCACAGAACTACACATTTAGTGTCTTCATTTATCACGATTTAGTGTCACCATTATCACAAAACTACATGCTAAAATATGTAGTTTTGTGATAATGAAGACATTACACTTGTAGTTTGTGATAAATGAAGATACTAAATCTATAGTTTTGTGAAATATTGTGCAAAGTACATGTAGTTTTGTGATAAACGGAGACACTGAATCTGTAGTTTTGTGAAACAAGTTCTTAAATATGTAGTTTTGTAATAGATCATGCAAAATATATACAGTTTTATGAAATTTACTCTATTTTATATGATGAACTATTGCCAAAGGTGAGTGTTTGTTAAAATACGGTGAATAATGTTTTTATATGGTGAATAGTGTGGTCGGCACTGGATCGCCGGTTAGACCGGTCAGGAGGGTGCTGGTCAGATCAGAGGTATGTAGCCGGTCTGACCGTGCGGTCCACCCGATTAGACTGGGTTGACTTAGGGTTTGAGTCAGTGTCAAGTTGTTTTCGTGGATTTTCTAGATTACTTTATCTATATGACTTCTAGATGGTTTTTATATGTATGAGAGATTGTTGTGTGCTAATGTGAGTTAAGTTGGTGCGAACTTATACTCAGATATAGAATATTTTTTTGTTGTTCATGTGGAAGTGTTGCTTGAGGCCATGGGAGTATTACTGGTGATGGATCGGAACTAGACTTGGAAGAAGTTGAGATGTAGACAGTCAAGCAGATCACATGGGATACTCAGGCTAGAGAACAATTCACATGGATGCATGGAAAGGTTTCCTTATGGTATACATGTGGTGTTGTGTGTGTATGGAAAGAATAATCAAATTTGAATCAAGAAGATTGGAGTTTAGAGTTGTATGTCGATGTTGTTTCCCTGCTTTGGTAGGTTCCCTATATGATTAGAAGTCCTAGTTCTAGTTGGATTTGGGGCTAGGGGTAGCCATGTTTTGGGTAGGGGTGGGCAGAAAAAGACCGAACCAAAATGACCGAGACCGAAACTGAACTTACCGAGACCGAAAAATTCGGTCACAAATTCGGTCAGCACTTTCTACTTAACCGAATTTTGGTCGGGCGATTCGGTTTTAGGCCTCGGTTAACCGAATTAACCGAAAAAATCGAAATATAGAATTGGCCCATTAGGCCCAATACCTCCTCAGCAAAACCAACCTTATCCACCCACAACCTTATCCAACCAACCACCAGCAGCATCCTCCCATCCACCGAGCCCTTCCCATCCCCATCCCCTCCTCCCTGTGCTGTTGACACCGACAGCGATGCCGCCTCCAGCGCCGGCGCCGCCTCCACCTTTGCCCTCTGCCGCCTCCGCCTCCGGCTCTAGCGTCGGCGCCGGTGCCGCCTCCGCCTCTGCCCTCCAGGCTCCAACGCCTCTGCCTTCCGCCTCCAGCGTCGTCGCCATTGCCTCCGTCTCCACTCTCCAGCGGCTGTGAAAAAAAATCGGTCAGACCGAGACTGAGACCGAAAAAACGAGACCTCCATGAAATTCGGTCTTGAGTTTCCAAAGACCGAACTAACCGAAAAACCGAAGACCGAGACCGAATTTTTCGGTCTGACCGAACGCCCACCCCTAGTTTTGGGTACAAAAAGAAAATGGATTGAGGCTTGAAGTATATGGACGTTTTGTTGTGAAAAATTATGGTTTGTTTTTGCTTCAATTCTAATTCGTGAGTTGAGAGAGGATTGCATTGGATGCACTTTGTAAACACATCTTGATTAATGTGGATCGGCCAATGCAGTTGACACATAATCTGATTGTGACACATCCATGCAAGGTTAAAGCTATGCTTAACTCTGAATATTGTTATTTTCAAAAGACAAGGTTACTAGTTGTCTTTTATAATTGTAGGTTAAAACATATCGATGCGCCTAAAGAGAGATATTTGACTTGGATTATTTACTCAACCAATACCACCACTATACAAAGGCAAAGTAACTGTGCACTAACCTTGCTATCATATGAACGTAAACCATCATTTGGACTAGTGCCACAATCTCGAGGACCGACTATGCTAAGCCATGTTGTGACTCCATCACCAAGGGATTGTGCCAAGCAAGGATGGAGTGCGCAACATCATTCAATAAAAGTACGACAAAAGGTTGACTCTTTTCTCGCTGAATTTAACTTTAATATTAACGAGAATTATGTACTACCTAAATCATCTACTTTGCTTTTACTTAGATTCACACGTGCAGAAGACTTGCAGGGCATTGATGATGAGCTAGAAGATCAAATTGATGATGGGTTACGTGAATACGACGACCATTTACGCCATGCTGATTTCGAATTCGGAGTCCACGTCTCCTAACATTTGCTCCAACTTTCAAATTATGTGAGACCCATCTAGTCAACTTCTTCCTTGCATAATATATATGGTTGGAAAGATAATCAAGTCTAGTTTCAACTCCAATAAATGGCCCATCATTTTGACTTTTCAATAAGGAGTAATGGACAAATCATTGAAGACTGCGTGAGTATTCTCGGGAATTCACTTATTAAGACCTTTGATCTAGTCTATGTCCAATAAACTCTCAAGAATTTTCATTCCCAACTAGGAGGGTTATTCCTAATATAAATATTCCCTTTGTTTTACCATTTGAAAGACTTTTGACAATAAGAATATGAACCCCTTTGTTTAGCTGTGTGCTAACAAATTTAGAGAGATCCCTACCCCTTTTCTCTTGTGATTTCCTTGTGGGATTACAGAAGTAGTGTTCGACACTCCCCAATTGCAATTGGCGCTTCTACTTCCTTCGAGATTTCTCTTGTTTGATTGTAGGTTGTGTTGGTTGATAACTTAGAGTGTGGTTGGGCTAACCCTCAGTACAAGTTGCCGTAATGGAGATGACGGTTTAGGTTGCACTACTATCTTGGTTGCTTGCATCTAGTTATCTTGGACTCTTTGAGGCTAGTTATCGGTTTTTTATCCTACGCCGCGAAGATTGGCACACCACCCCTTTTGGGTCATATTGTTGATGCGATAAAGTTGATCTACTTTCAAGAGTTTCGTCGAGACATGTTTTCTAGATCCTGACGGTTAGACCGACGACTGTTATGCGGTCAACTAGCAGGATCACGACGGTCTAACTAGCGGCAAGCAGGTAGTGGTCAAACCAGCGGGTGCATGACGGTCATACCGGCATTGATTTGACGGTGTGATTGGCATGACTTCGTCAGGCTTAAGGGATCTTTTAATTCTGGAAAAGAACCCTCAAACCCGCAAAAGAACCATCAGTGACTTCATCAGGTTTCGGTGTTCCTGCCTTCTCTGATAGGTTTGGTTCTTGTATCGGTCCTACAAGGTTCACTACGCCTATATATATATATATATAGCAGATTCATGTCACATATTGAATACCAAACCAAAGAAAATTTCTGAATAGATTTGGGAAATTAATGCATTTACTCTTTATTTTCTAGCGTAGTAAATATCTAGGCCAAGTATTACAAAAGAACATATAACCCCATGTACTCAACCTTAACTTAACCACCTTTACATGTAATAAAATAGTCCATCTGCTTTGCTAGTTACACTCTGGGTAATAGTCCAGCTGCTTTGCTAGGCACTCAGTAATTGTTGTAGAATCAACCTAAAAAGCACAATTCAAACTTGTGTGCCATCTGTCCCGCATCCTCCTCTATTTGGTGCTGTGCTTCGATGATCCTATCATCTATCCTCTCTCCCAATTTCTTGCAATCTCAAGGAGGATAGAATGTGAGCACAGGCTTGCAGAGGAGCACGTAACGAAATAGGCCCTTGGCTACTTCGAACTTGAGTTGGAGAGAAATTGAATTCCTAGATACCTTCCAATCATATTTGACTCTCTCTTTTCTTGAGTCATATATAGTGGCCAAGTAGCAACAAGATTATACAGCTTGCATAGACGAAGAGCTCGTACATTGTTCTAGTCTTACTTACCCTTTTGGTTCTTTCTTATGAGAAAAGGAGGAATGGATCTATCAGTCACTGATATGATACAGTCTCTCCGTCGCACACTATAATAATTTTTACAAGAAACGGAGGAATATACCTATAAGTCACTGATATGAAATACTCACTCTGTCCCACAATATAATAATTTTTAGGCTGTTTTGCAAAGCTTAATCTTAATGAAAAAGATTCCCTTTCGGTCATCTCAGTCATCAAATTTTGAATTTTGAATTGCTTAAATTCCCCTCCCACGCACCCACTTTGCTTAAAATGTATGAATTTTGCATTAGTATCAATTCTCCATAAATCGATAAATTTTGAATCCTAGAAATATTTATATTTTACTAAGAAGCGAGTATATGGCTATGCTATAGTTGGGACCTGTCTGTTCGTAGTTGAGTTTATGTAGTGATCATTAGCAATTCAGTAATTGTTGTAGCATCAACCTAAAAAGCACAATTCAAACTTGTGTGCCATCTGTTCCGCATCATCCTCTATTTGGTGCTGCTTTGATGATCCTATCATCTATCCTCTCTCCCAATTTCTTGCAATCTCAAGGAAGATACAATGTGAGCACAGGCTTGCAGAGGAGCACGTAATGAAATAGGCCCTTGGCTACTTCGAACTTGAGTTGGAGAGAAATCGAATTCCTAGATAACTTCCAATCCTATTTGACTCTCTCTTTTCTGGAGTCATATATAGTGGCCAAGTAGCAACAAGACTATACAGCTTTCATAGACGGAGAGCTCGTACATTGTTCTAGTCTTACTTTCTCTTTTGGTTCTTTCTTATAAGAAAAGGAGGAATGGATCTATCAGTCAGTACTGATATGATACGGTATCTCTGTCGCACACTATAATATTTTTTATAAGAAATGGAGGAATAAACCTATAAGTCACTGATATACTCTCTCTGTCTCACAATATAATAATTTTCAGGCTGTTTTGCAAAGTTTAAGCTTAATGAAAAAGATTCCCTTTCGGTCATCTCAGTCATCCAATTTTGAATTTTGAATTGCTTAAATTCCCCTCCCATGCACCCACTTTGCTTAAAATGTACGAATTTCGCATTACTATCGGTTCTCCATAAATTGACAAATTTTGAATTCTAGAAATATTTATATTTTAATAAGAAGCGAGTATATGGCTATGCTATAGTTGGGACCTGTCTGTTCGTAGTTGAGTTTATTTAGTGATCATGTGCAAATTAAGCTCCGGACCTGCTGCGCATCAATATCACATTATAGTCACAAGGACAAATATGTAAGTACCTAGGTATATACATAGATGTAGAATGAAAAGGCGCTCTACACTACTACAAAAACCTCGTAGGGACTGGCTTATAGTGTCGAAGCAATATTTCGGCCATACTAAGGAGGTGGCTATCAAGTAGGAAAAGTGGATGGGTTAGGAGACAAAAGTTTTATACAGGTTCCGGCCTTCTCGATGAGAAGTAATACTCTACTTCTGTCCGGGGAATAATCCGCTGAGTGTATTATTCATCCTATGATCCGGGAGAAAAGTTATGCCCCAAGAGACACCGAACCCCTCCATATATAGGGGGAGGAGCCTGTATTACAAGATACAACCCATGTTCCTAACGGAATAGGCAAGTAAAGATAAATTACAGTCGTATCCGACTAGGACCATCAGGTGTTTCCGTAGTACACAAGTTAACATAACAACCCAACTGAGTCATGTACTAAATATATTCTATCTGTATATGGTACCCCTATACCCGGTTGAATATACATGTCGTGTGGGTATAGGGTATCCATAATCTCCACATATAGGTGCACCTATTGACCTTTTTCCACCTCTCATGGGATAAAAAATAGAAAACCGACACCTTTAAACAAATATAAGTATTGGTTCTAAAGAAAACAGGTACCAATACTAATGGTACCGGTTTTTAAAAAGAACGAACACCTATAATATATTATAGGTGCCTATTAATTAAAAACTAGCACCTGTGTTATGTGTTATATTATAGGTAACTGAGAATTTACCGAGCCGGCATGAGCTGAGCTGGCAGGCTCCATCACGAGGAACGAGGATATAAGGCCATCGGATCAATCCAGATCCATCGACTCCATCGATCTCTTTTCTCTCTGTCGCTCTTTTCTCTCTCTCTCTCTCGCTCTCCATTGATCCTGTTGGGAGGAGGCGGCGGTGACACCCTCCCCTCTGCTAGATCCGGGCAGGAGGGGAGGCGGCAGGGCCCGGCGTAGGAGGAGGCAATGCCGACACGGCGACGGCGAGCCCGCGGAGAAGGTGATGTGCACTAGAGTTCCCGATCTTCCGAAAGGTTCTGATAAATAACGATTTGGGTAGAGTCGCGACACAAATCGATCCAGCTTCTTGAACGCGCATACTCTTGAGCCCCGCAATCGCAGCACCACGTCTCCTCTGGTTATCACCCGTGTCGAAACGCGGATGACCTCGCCGAGAAGGCTAATCCCTGTTTGCCAGTCGAAGAACACAAACAAGAACGAGATAGAAAACAACCAAAATTGCAGATGAATGATTAAGCTCACGAGTTGGAGTCTTACAAAACGATCTAGCGGTGAAACTGTTCTCGACAGATTAATCTAAGCAAAACCCAAAAACCTAAAGATGGCGGCGGGTACTGATATATAGAGTTTAGAGTCGTGCAAACCCCTCTTGACGCAACCCTAATGGGTTCCAACACGATACACAGGCCAAATGCCCAAATACGGTGACGCAGCACCGGGACAGATTCTGGACGTCAACTTGTTTGGTCAATTCCCATTGACTCGGAAAGAATTTGGACGTGGGACCAAAACCATTAGAAAAGTTATCTTCTTAGCTTTCCATCCATATAAAGAACGCCCCAATCCGAGCACGTATGCGACCTGAGCGCCCGTTTTAGTGCAGACTGGTCCTGGACTCCGAATTATACCCGACGTCGACTTGGTTTGGGCCTCCACCTTGACTTGGACGTCCTCGATGATCCTCCATGGCTCTAAGTCTTTCTCCAAGTGTCTCCTTGTCCCCTCCATTGTTCCTAATCATAATATAATCATTAGGTAGCAATCTATTCTCGAATTCATACAAAGAAGAACATAGGAACGAACTCACCTCTAAATTTAATCGTCGCGCACGAGCTCTTGTTATCGGTCCTTGAATGACTGTTGGAGGATTGTTGTGTGTATCCGAGGTAGTGATGTCCGCATCAGAAGGTGGTCAACGAGGAGAACCGCCGGCTTTCGAGCTCATTCAAGGCGGTGTCGGCGTCGGCGCTAGCGTTCACAGTGGGCGCATAGCTACCGCTGCTGGCTAGCGGGTTCGTCCGCCCCATGGCCCCCCGTTGGGTAGGCCTAAGAGGCGGTGGTTTTACCTTGTGGCCGTGTTAGCGGTTCGAGTCCGCTTATCTTCAGCCCGTCAACTTAGCGAATACTATGATAACCCCGCCTGTCACTGCTGTGTGCGCCCCCACTTCGGCCGCCATGGGCCGGGTTCGGGGCGCTTGGTATGGCGCTCGGCAGCATTTGTCCAGCCAGGTCGGCAGCCAGGGTGCCTCTCAGCGGGTGGGCCAGCCCAAAGGTCAATACTCCTCTCCCCTCTCCCTCGCCCTCTCCTTTCTCGTTGATCTCACCGTCGTTGATCTCCTCGTATGAATGTATTCACTGATCTCCTCCTGTGAATGTATTTGTGAATGCATCTGTGAATGTATTTGTGAATGTTTGATGTGAATGTATCTATGAATGTTTCTGTGAATGAATTTGTGATTATCTGATAACTTGCCTCATTTTATTTTAGATTTTTCGATTTCTTTTGGCTTTGAGGCATCAGCTCGAATTGAGCCGAGCCAAGCCGTCCTTTTTTTTTTTGTGATCCATACACCTCAAAGGTGTCGGTTCTTGAACCGACATCATTAACAATACTCATAGGTGCTGGAAACTGGGTGCCGCTTGCCAAATCCGGCACCTATGTGGGGTTTGCAACCGGCACCAAAAGGGTTTTGTGTAGTAGTGATAGTTACGCTTACAAAATTAAGTCAGCTATAATAAGTGGCAGTGGCAGCAAACACATCCCAAACTGTGATAATTCACCACCAGAAAATAGATTGATGTTTGACACGGAACAAAGTCTGGAGTCTAACAAATGGTTGGCCCTATATACCACCCATGTATTTACTAGCATGATAAAAAGAATCTCAATCAACTAGTGCGACATGGCTATATTAGGTTTGTACTCCCTCCATTCCTCTTTATTTGACGTTTATGACATGTTTGAGAAATTAAATTAAGGTTTACGCGAAATGTCTCTTTTCCCCCCCCTGTCGCAAGCGAGCGATGGCGGCGGGCCGAACATCCCGCGACAGGGAAGTACCAGGTGCAATCACCTAATTCGGTGCAATAATGCAACTCTCATTCTACACCGTTGGATCGAGAAATGGATGTTCGAGATTCGTCCATGTCACCCTAAGTTAAAATTTAACTCGCGCAGATTCACTCATGAGTTAAAATTTATTGAGAGTTAAATTTTAACTCATGGTGACGTGGACGAATCTCGAACGTCCATTTCTCGATCCAACGGTGTAGGATGAAAGTTTCATTATTACACCGAATTAGGTGATTGCACCGGATACTTCCCCTCATCTCGATCTCCACTGTCCCTACGCAATCGCCGTTGCCCCCGATGAGCCGCACCATCTCAATCGCACGATGGCATAGAGCTTTGTGCGGTGGCGCCAGACAATATCACGAGTTTGTATATGAACTTTAAATAGCGTACACGGTCAGCTAGCTTTGCAATCGTATAAAAGCTAATTCAGTGCTTATAATTAAGTTGCCGTTGCCAAATTAGACAGACGATATGTGACAGAGCTGGCCCCAGACACATTAACTTCCTAGATTAATTCCTCATCATCTCCCTTCAAGGATTTAATTAGGGCATTTCCAACCCAATGACTAGGATGGTGTCCATAGTATTAGTTAAGCTGCCACCTAGGATGAAAAATGATGTGGCAAGTGAATAAATGAGAAAAGTAGAAGGAGACATAGTTTCTACACAACATCCAAGACATCATGTGAGATAAGTAACATTAAATTGAATTATAGAATAGTCGTGTTTGCATTGGAAGAATAGTGTCTAGTACTAGTTTCTAGATGATGTGGAGTTTATAGATACTACTCCCTCCGTTTTAAAATGTTTGACACCGTTGACTTTTTAGCATATGTTTGACCGTTCGTCTTATTAAAAAAATTGAAGTAGTTATTAATTCTTTTCCTATCATTTGATTCATTGTTAAATATATTTTATGTAGGCATATAATTTTACATATTTTACAAAGGTTTTTGAATAAGACGAACGGTCAAACATGTGCTAAAAAATCAACGGCGTCAAACATTTTAAAACGGAGGTAGTATGTCCAGTGTTATTGGTTGGAAATGGCCTTATTCTGTAGGTTTGGAAGCGGTCCATCGGGTCCCTTCCCAACGTATTCTAGTGTGCGAGAAGTCAATATTGTTCACTACCTCACATGGGCCTTCTATTCTTTTATAGGACATTGGTGGGACACGTGGCCGGTCCAAAATATGTGGAAACGCCGCTGATCATGGCATGGAATTATTGTTTGGAAAGTGCATGGTTAATTTGGAAACTCATGTGAATGTATTGGGCGGGTGCACGGTGGACTTCATCCTCGCACAATTAATTCTCGTAGCACCAAGATCAACCAATAGGTCTGTGTTTCAAAGTGTTAGAAATGTTACACTGGTTTTTAAGCTTCTGATAAAATATGTTTTGACCACTCTCTTTCAGAAGTACTCCATGCATATTTTAATGTATGACACCGTTGACTTTTCAAACAACGTTTGACCATTCGTCTTATTCAAATTTTTTGTGCTAATATAAAAATATTTATGTCATACTTAAAGAATATTTGATGATAAATCAAGCCACAATAAAATAAATGATAATTACATAAATTTTTTGAATAAGACGAATGGTCAAACGTTGATTAAAAAGTCAACGGCGTCATACATTAAAATATGGAGGAGGGAGTACTCCACTAGAGTCTAGGCACATGTAAGAGGACGGACCCCATTCAGGAGGCTGTTTTCTGCAAACAGATATTAAGCTCCTGCTAGCCCTGCAAGTGTGCAAGAACCAGTTCAATGGTTGTTGTAAGCTGTCACTGCAGAACGATCCAAACAATACGCAGCAGATCATCACTCAGCATCTCTTAGTGTTTCCAGAGGCATTGATTTCCTAGATTCCTCCCAAGCCTATCTGATTACCAGTAAGAATATATAGGCAGTGCATGCATGAGGAGCTTACCATTTTGTTTACATATTTCGTATATATGAGAAGTTACTGAATTGTCTTCAGTTTATATAGTTGATATATATCCTATCGGTAGTAGTTGATCTCCTTCAGTGAGCATGTGCAAGTTCCAGATAGCTGCTAAAGATCAACATCACATGATAAGTGCAAGAACAAATTTATAACTAATCTTAACATGGATATAAAACATGCAAAGATTTATCGATCAGTCCTTACAAGTCACAACTCTTCAGTGCAGTACTGCAGTATGTGGCAGTGACAACGCATTGTATTGATTCAAACCTGCCACCAGTCAGCAAGTAGATTGACATCTAACACAGAACTAAAGCATCAAGCCTATAAATCTGGCAGATGGTTGGCTCTATGTCACCGTTATTTACAAGCTTGATAATAAGAGCCTTGATCAAGTACATACTTTTGAATGTTAACTATATAAGAAAATTGGTCATTATGTTGCAATGTAGTTACATAGACTGGCCAAGTTTTGTGCTTCATTGATCATCCTTGACTGTGTTCTTGCAGGGCCCACAATAATTTTGGACTGAAATACTTTGGCGCTCTGAAATTTAAAATCCTGCTCTTGATAGCTTCATGTTGGACAACTAGCCAACTTGGAAGTGTTACAACAAAAGGAGCAGATAAACCAGCAACAGATACCACCAGTTCTCCCTTGAATTTCGTGTTTTGACGTTGTGATCTCTATCTGTTTAAATTACTTTCTTATTAAGATCACATATATGATGGTTTTGGCACCTTCTAAATCTCAGAATTAGCTGGGAAGGTGTCAAACAGCCCACCTTCCATGGAAGAAATTGCAATCTGGTTGAGATTAGTTGGAAGGAGAACGATCTTGCTCTGGACAACCACCGAGCGATGATCAAGGCGAGCAGCTGTTGCAAGATGTGGAATGCTCATGTGCAGCATTCCAACACTTGCATCCCTGAAACTATTTACAAAAGTTAGTCAGATGCATAATCCCGACGCATCCCAGTCCATGCATGATCACCTCACATTGAGGAATTCGAGTTCTTTGCGGTTGTGAAGTATTGGTAAAACAATGGACATGTTACTCCGTAGAGGGTTCACCGGGCCAATATATACAGCAGATTCATGGCACATATTGAAGACCAAAGCAAAGAAATCTCTGTTTTAATTCATACGAATCAAGAAACTGAATAGATTTGGGAAAATGAATCCTTTTACTCTTGATTTTCTAGGGAAATCTGTACATATCTAAAACAAATCCAAGAGCTATATTTATATAGGTGGGTAGCACTTATGACGTAATTGATTTCTAAACTGAGTAAATCGAATTGAATCAGCAGCAGCAGTAACACAAGAACTTCCAAGTAAAAGTGTAAAATAAAGTTGGTTTGATTCTTATTCTGTGATGAATAATTGGCATCTGAGATTATTAGTTTTGATATTTGGAGATTATTGTCGAAGTGGTTTTGGAGATAATTGATTTGCAGGTGATGAACAGGGATTGCTAACTAAGTAGGACCGGTCAGATCGGGCAGTGGTTGCCAGTCAGACCGGCGTGTATCGAGCGGTCAGACTGGCCAGCTTGCGATTTGACCGTCCGACTCTGTGTTGGTTTCGGTTTTGGGTTGTTTCTCAAGATATCCGTGGATTATTCATGTTTATGACTTGTAGATGGATACTATGCGTATGTAATATTGTTGTTTGCTAAGAATAAGTCAAGTTGTTGAGAACTTGTGCTCGGATATGGTTTCTTAGTTGATGCATGTGTAGGTGGTCTTGATGTCTCGGGAGAGTGTTGCCGGTGATGGATCGGGAGTCAACATGGGAGAAGATGATGCCTGAACGATCAAAATATCATGCGGTATGCTTAGGCTAAAGATCAATGACGATCAGGATATCATGCGGTGTCATAACTTGGTGAAGATTCCAAATGGCATACGATGGAGATATTGTGTACGTATGGGATGTGGAGTCGAATTTGGAAGGAGTCCAAATTTGGTACAATTGAAGTTTGTAAAGTTTGTTTCTTGTATGGGAAGGTTTCCTAGGGGATTAGGACTTTTTGTACAAGGTTGGTTCGTGGCTTTAGGCTGCCTTTCTCGGGTATATATAGAGAGGGAGGGTGTGTCCTCCCGGTATTGTTTTTGAGTTGAGAGAAAAGTTAGGATTTCGAGTTATAGTCGAGAATTTCGTGCTGTTGTTGCACTTTGTAAACACAGAGAGAAATATTAAAGTTTCAATCTACATTGAGTGATCTTCTATTTGTGTTTGTTCGGGTTCGGCGGTCAGACCGATGGCATCGCATCGGTCAAACCGGTGGGGACAAGGTGGTCAGACCGGCAGCGGCGACAGGAGGCAGAGTCGATCGCAGGGTGGTTCAACCTGGAAATCAACGTCGATCAGACAGGCGGATCAACTCCGGTCACACCGATCTACATCGAATTCGAGGGTAACTTTTAATTCCGCTAAAAGTTTCAGGTTTTAGGTACTACAACTATCCCCCCTCCCCGGTTGGCTTAGTTCTTGCTATTCGATCCTAAGAAAAAACTACCGAAAACTCACTGATCGTAGAATTAACAGCAAGAAGCAGCAGAAATAAGTTGTTTATAAGAGATGCAAACGAACTGTAGATAACCTATCAACAGGCTCACGATCGATCAGAAATTTGGGAATTCAGGGAACGCTCAGCAGTAGGGTTGGAAAGTGATTCGGATAATTTCCATTCGACCGGACCATTTTTCGGATTCGGATAGTTTTGGTCGGATATATCCGAAAATTTTTGAATTCGGAAACGAATTCAGATATTTTTTTGGATATAAAAACGATATGGTATAGGTGATATCCGTCGGATATTATCCAGTATTTTCCATCGGATATCCGACTTATACATAAGGCCCATAAGCCAGCCCAACCCAAAGAGGAGGCAAATCAGACTTCTTGAAAAAAATTAAGCTTCGAATTGAATTTTATGGTACTAAATAAACTCATATAAAAAAATGTAGAACTCATTGAGATCTATCAATTTTATTTTGGTCATTTCTCCATCCGAGTTTGATTGGACTATATAAAATTTGAATTTTAAAATATAAGAAATTCAAATAATTTTTTCGGGTAGTAAATGATTTCAAATGGAAAAATTATCAAAAACAAAGTTGTATAACTTATCAAGATCTATAACTTTTATTTGGTCATTTTTCTATATGTCTTTGTTTGAATAGTTTGAATTTGAATTTAAAAATATAACAACTTCAAACAATATTTTCGAATACTAAATGATTTCAACTGAAAAGTCATCAATAACAGATGTATAACTCACCACATGACTCTTTCCAGTGTTCGATTACTTTTCTTTCAAGAGATGAGGTTCAAAAGCAATGCCACGTCTATTTTGTGATGCTTCGATGATCCTATTATCTATCCTCTCTTTCATTTCTTGCCTCCCAGTGTAAGGCAATGTGATCAGCACATGCCATGGCGGAAAAGCTAACGCGCGCGTACGCGTTGGCGGCGAGCGTTTCCGATAAGTTAGCCTAATTAACTAAATGATTAGTAGATAATGACGGTAATTAAGATAAGATTTCCTTTTTTCCGGAGATTTTTTCTACTAACCGATTGAAAACTTTCAAGTTAGATTTGAAAACTTTTGAAGTCAAATTTTAAAAACTTTCAAAACTCAATTTGAAAATTTTCAACTCGAAATTTAAATGTGTAAGACAAATTTTGAAAACTTTCAACCTAGATTTGAAAACTTTCAACTCGAGATTTGAAAACTTTCAAGTACAGATTTGAAAATTTTTAAGTTAAGATTTGAAAAAATATAAAAACTTTCAACTTAGATTTAAAAACTTTCAACTTGAGATTTGAAAACTTTCGACTCCGATTCGAAAATTTTCGACTCAAATTCGAAAACTTTCGATTCAGGATTCGAAAACTTTCCACTCAAATTCGAAAACTTTCAACTCGAGATTTGAATACTTTCAAATCAGATTAAAAAATTTTCAAGTTAAAATTTTAAAACTTTCAACTCAAAACATTTTTTAAAAAATAAGTGTGCTAAAGATTAAAAAAATAATCAAAAAAAGGAAAAAAAACGAAAAAAATCGCAAAATAAAATGAAAAAAATCGCGAAAAAAAAGAAAAAAAGAGCTGATGGGCTTCTAAGCCGGGAGCAGCTGACGCGCGCGCGCGAACTAGCAACCCCCATATTGTAAAATATGACAAAGTCAGTGATAAATTGTAGATTTATGACAAACTCAATAGCATATAATGGATTCTCTCTTTTAAAGTATGAATTACGCAAAAAGTATTTACTCATATGCATATATATGGTGCATGCCATATAGCACATTTCAGAAAAAAATAATATTAAATTCTGTTTGAAGATATCAAATGATTAAAATCTTGACGAATTGGAAATTTTGAAGATAATCATATATTTACTAAGACCAGCTATTTACAATTAAAATCACATATATTGCACTTGGTTGAACATGGTACTAGTTATATATATAAAAAAAAATGGATCGCTAGTTTAGTCTATCACGAGACCACTAACTGTGTATTGGCGTTCTTTCGTAAAAATTGCAAAGAAATTTCAGTCGGGTTTTGGTATATCCGTGCGTACCTTTCCCTTTAGTAACGCAAACTCAGAAAATAGAGCAGTTCTCCACGTACGAGAGACAGTCGGTACAAGTTCTCACGCACGAATGCACGATATGTTTGGCATTGGTGATCCTATTCGTTTCATCTAGATTCGCCAGAAAGGAGCAGCACAGCACATGAGCTAGCAGAAGTGGCAATTAGTTAATCGATCGATCAACCATATTATCCTACATTGGCCGGTTGACTGATCTCCTTGTTCTTGCACAACGCATTCTCCCCGATTCTCCGAACTCGCCGGAGAAACGCCCTGGTCCACAGCCGGAATCTGCAGTATAAGCTTCTCCTCCTCCTCACCTGCCACCGCTCAACACCCAACATGACACAGGCGCGCGCGCGCACGTCAGGCTAACGTGGAATGAATCGAACAGACAGACGGCGATCTGCCAATCTAATGTCTTCTCTTACCGCGTCGCCGCCGGCGCCGTCGCCGGGATGACCTTGCGCCTTCCATTTGCCCCACTCCAGCAGCACCCGCGGCCGCCCGCCGCCAGCTCCGCGCTGATCACGCCGCCGCAGATGCTGCGCGTACGCACAATTAAATCATTATTTCAACATATTCAGCTCATTTAATTAGATCATGTAATCGTATTAGCCATATTTTTAATAGACAATATCTTCAATTGATATATCCTAAAATTCAAAAAAACATATATAGTGCAAAAAAAAGATATGCTAAATATTAAAAAAATTAAATGCATTATGTACAAATGCATTATGTAGAAGTGATATATAGTTTCATATATATATTTCTTATAAAACCAAATTTGCACAGTTTTAAGTAATTTTAGTTTAGAATTTATACGCCAGCGATGGTTAGTAGCATTCACCGAAACACCACACAAATTATTGAAAAATTAAACATGTTTACAATAGAGTAATCATAAAAATTCCTAATCAAATTTCTATAACACAGTTAAATAAGATGCCCGCGCATATGCGCGGGCTACCTTCATAGTTAACCAAATAGGCAATTAGCTACTGTGGATTTGAGAAGGAGAGATATTGAATTCATAGATTCCTCCCAATCCTATTTGACTCTCCTTTGCTTTAAAAGGCAGATTGCGTAGATGAGGAGCTTGTAGAGTGTCCTAGTCTTAACCTTTTGGTTGTTTCTTATGAGAAAAGAGGAGTGAACCTGCTCACTGATACGATGCTCCAGTGTTCTGTAACAGTTTAATTATACTACCAGTATTTTTAGGGCTAAATTAGTAATCTATTAATACCATGATTAGAAGTAACTATCATTTATGTTCTTTTTCCCGTCTAAATCGACCTATAACATCCATTGAGCTGGCATCGCTCATATTCCATCGAAAAAGAAAAAAAAGGAGAAAAAACGTTTAGTTACTTCTATATAATGATTATGCCCCTTCACACCTTTTTCTACAATAATACCCCTTCATATTTCTACTACCGTTTACTGGGTTAATAGTATGAATGGATATGAGATGAGATCAACGGTTCAGATTAATTTTTACTACTAGTAAATACTAGCACCTTATTGGGGCTCATATGCTATGCTAGGGTATACCTGACTTTGTGATGGTAAATATATTATTGTATTTGCATATGTTTGCATCGCTTTGGAGCTCTGCACATGCTCACTGAATACACTCAACTACTTTGATACGGTCATTATGTTTGCAACTGATAATTGTTCTTTTTTTTTCTAATGCAAACGACGAACATGTAAATGCCTAGTTTCAGGCTCTCCACAGATCACCCTTACCGTCATGTTCGATTAACCCCTGTGAGGAAGGAATTAGAGGAGATTTATTCCACACCTATTTGATGGGAATTATTCTCCCTCAATCCCCTCTAATTCATTTCAATCCCCTTCTAAACCGAATAAGGCCTAACAGTGTTCGTGCACGGTTCACAATTCAATACTGAAATTTCAGTGCCCCTGAAAAGCTTTTGCGCTCAGAGAGAGAGCTCTCTGAAATTTAAAACTCTATTCTTGATAATTTCGAATTGGACAGCTAGCATACTTGCAAGTGTGAGAAAGAATTAATGTTGTGTATAAATCTGCAACAAATATTACAAATGCTCCCTTGATTTTTAGTGTTTTTACCTACAGTGCGATCTCTGTCTGTTTGGATCACTTGGTTATTAAGATTATATATGATGCTTTAGACTCTGCTTGGATCTCTTAGTCACTTGAGGACGAATTACATTGCAATTTGTGGCAATTAATGACTTATATATTCTGTCTTATACATGAATCTACTTTGCTGAGTGATTGTAATTTTCAATCAATCAAATTGCGATGACTCTCACAAGTGGGTTAATTGATATCTATATAAGACAGAATAAAAGGATGCAGTCTGCAATCTGGCAGATGGTTTATCCTGTATCACTGTTAAGCTTGCTACTAAGAACCTTGATTAAGTACTTTGAAACGCTAATTGTATATGAAAGTTGATCGTTGCATCGCAACTGACATGACTAGCCAACTTTTATGCTTCACGATATCTCGTTGACATTGTTCTTGCAGGGTTTAAAATAACTTTGGACCAAAATTCTCAATCTTGATCACTTCGGCTCTGAAAATTTTAAAATCCTGTTCTTAGTAGCTTCATGTTGGACAGCTGTAGGGTACTTGCTATTGTTAGACAGCTCATCCTGCAACACATATATATCACAAACCATGCCTTGATTTTCATGTTTTTACATATGGTGTGATCTCAATCATATCTATTTCAATTACTTTGTTATTTTGATCACGTATATGTAGGCTCCGTTTTGAATATCTGAATTTGCTGGCATGAATTACACGCGACCTTGATTCAAATCAGAAGTAGAAACAAACTTCCTTGACCAATGTTACATTGATGAACCAGACAAGCAACACCCTTATCGTGGGAAACACAATTGTCAGTTATCTCTGAAATGATGCGAAGACATAAGACATATGCATAATCCTAACGCATCCCAGTCCAAGGAAGGTTCAATTAGCATATGTTGTGTTGCATGATCTTTATCCATTAGAGATGGGTTATATCAGATTATATATGTACAATATAGCTTTTTTTTCCCTTTAGACTTTTTAAATCTTTTTCATTGTGATCTTGATTTGAAAAATTAGCTTGTTCATTGTGATATATGAGGAGCATGTACGTAGTCTGTTGAACTGAGCCTACCGCACGTTAGTATTGCTGAACACATACAGTTCACTTACTAATTGTGTCTTCTTGAAAAGAACAATTGAGAAAAATGACAGGGATAATCAAAATTCAACTTAATTTTTTTTCTCTACACTCTTATTACTAATGCAAACACTACCATCGAGGCTAGCGACATGCATTTCATATATTGCATAGTGCTGTCCAATATTTGATAGCCTGCAAATGCTGCTGAGTGGCAGGATGATGTGGACTGTCAGTGCGACGAATGCCTGGGCACGGTGACACATCAGCATCTTTCGTGCAAAACCACACTTGATAGGCATACGAAATTTCCACAATGCCTCCCAGCCCCATACTACACGGAACGTGATCCTCTAACGTACTGCCCTCTAACTTTGAGAGAATGACATGTGGGCCCACAGCTGGTGGACCCACATGCCAGCCACTCACGTCAGAGGGCAGTACGTCAGAGGAGCCTCTTCCATACTACACATATGTATCTGTCCTAAATCTCTTTAACAACAGCTTTGGTAGCTAGCCTCATGGATGGATCGATGTTCCTGTAAAATAGGTAAGGCATTTTTTTATCAAAAGTTGGGTCCAAAGGTATCATATATCCTAAATGTTATACAATTAATTGCCTGGCTCCACCGAGTGTACTTGATGATAATTGTTTCTCCTCTCTTGAGCTAGCCACAGCGTCTTAGTTATTTTAACCTTTGGGTGTTTGATCTAAGGTGTAAATAGTCTTTTTCTTATAAAGACACCATATTATTATTGTAACCCTTTAGAGATTGGTATGATATAAGATGAAATTGTATAGTCTTTAACATGTTGTATTATTCGGTTTGGAAAGAAATATATTATACCACGCCATCGTAGACCGAGTGGCTCCTTATGAAGTCATTTGGGAACTCTCCTTGGCGGCGGTGGCCGGGCGCAAGACGGTGCACGGTCGGGCGGCAGCGAGTGAATTTGTTTAATTTGTATATTTTGTACTGAATGATTTGTATATTTTGTTGGAGATTTTTCTTGTTGATTTGGTGATGATTTTGTGATTGATTTGTGGATTGTGGATGTGTATATATTGTGGATGTGTATGATTTGTGAATGATTTTATTGTGTATAATTTGTAAATGGTTTGGGTGGGTTTGGGTGGGGAATAGGTACAAGCAGAAAAAAACAATAAAAAGTAAAAAATGAAGGATCGAATCACAAAAACTAAGCCAACCATAGTAGGGGTGAATGGTTGGTATACCCAAAAACCGAAAACTTTTTGCGGAAATAAAAGTTACCATCGAAATCGATGGAGATCGGTTTGACCAAAGTAGATTAGCCGGTCTGACCGAAGCGTAGCCGCCGGTCTGACCGGTGTTGAATCTCCGGTCTGACTGCCGATATCTGCTCCTGACGCCTGTCGCCGACGCAGGTCTGACCGCCGTGTACCCGCCGGTCTGACCGTCGCGATGCCGCCGGTCTGACTGCCGGTGTGCCGCCGGTTAGACCGACGAAACCCGGTGAAACACAAATCGAAGAACTCTTAAATTAGATGATGACTTTATTGATTCTCTCTGTGTTTACAAAGTGCACCAATAGCACTTCTTACAAAAATTTCGACTAAACTCGAAATCCTAACTCAAAACTCAACTCAATTGCTCTCTAAAGCGATACCGGGAATATATATATGCTATACTGAGAAAAACTAGTACCAATGGTTATATAAGGTACATATATATACTGTCTATGCTCCCATGTCATGCTCAACCCCTCTTTAAAATGCCCAGTCTTTCGGAGGTGCTCATAGGGGTAGGGTGTGCGTGTGTGCGTTCATAGGGGTGAGTGTGCGCATGTTGTGAGCGCCTGCGTTTGTACTGTGTTTCTCAAAAAAAAAAATGCAGTTGTACCAACCTTTCTAGTGTAATACACCCTAGGAGAGAGTTCCAAAGCCTCATGCTAGACACAGCTAGACTATTTGGAAATTAGAAAAAAAAACTTGGAGATATTTTCTGCAAGTATTATCAATGTTAACTGGTTTTTAGTTCTGATAAAACCTCTTTTTCATAAGCTAGCACTAGCCATTATTGTACCAATAAACCATAGATTTCAAAGAGTGAACACATGCATGTAAGAGAATGGCCACCTTAAGAAGGTTGTATAGAGCAAATAGATTACGGTAGAGGCTTTGCGATCCAATTCTGCATATATATTAAGCTGCTTTTCAACAAATAGGACATTGGCAAGCTTCAGAAGTTCAGATGCATCTACTGTTTAAGCTAGCCTCCCAGCAAGCACGCAAGAAACAATTTAGTGGTTGTAACTTGTAAGATCATGCCTATAAGAAAGGAGAGAGATCAAATGCAATTGATCATCCATTCGTATCCCAGTCCTACCAGTAACATCGACTTCCTAGATTCCTCCCAAGCGTATATGGCTCCTGTTAATTTTCTTTGAGTCATAGACTCATAGTGGCCAAAAGCCAGCAAGAATAGGAAGCATGCATACATGAGGTGCTTGTAGATTTATCTAGCCTAACCATTTAGTTACATATTTCATATGTGAAGTGAATTAAACTACAAACTCGTTGATATATATGGTGATGATATGTTCTTCAGTTCAGATAGTTGATCCTGATAGCGGATTCAGTGAACATGTGCAAGTTGAAGAACTGCTGTATATCACATGAAGATATAAAAACTAATGCAAAGATTATATCAACCCTTGCAATTATGTTACAAACTCTCAGTGCAATTTGTGGCAATTAATGACTTATATATTCTGTCTTATACATGAATCTACTTTGCTGAGTGATTGTAATTTTCAATCAATCAAATTGCGATGACTCTCACAAGTGGGTTAATTGATATCTATATAAGACAGAATAAAAGGATGCAGTCTGCAATCTGGTAGATGGTTTGTCCTGTATCACTGTTAAGCTTGCTACTAAGAACCTTGATTAAGTACTTTGAAACGCTAATTGTATATGAAAGTTGATCGTTGCATCGCAACTGACATGACTAGCCAACTTTTATGCTTCACGATATCTCGTTGACATTGTTCTTGCAGGGTTTAAAATAACTTTGGACCAAAATTCTCAATCTTGATCACTTCGGCTCTGAAAATTTTAAAATCCTGTTCTTAGTAGCTTCATGTTGGACAGCTGTAGGGTACTTGCTATTGTTAGACAGCTCATCTGCAACACATATATATCACAAACCATGCCTTGATTTTCATGTTTTTACATATGGTGTGATCTCAATCATATCTATTTCAATTACTTTGTTATTTTGATCACGTATATGTAGGCTCCGTTTTGAATATCTGAATTTGCTGGCATGAATTGCACGAGACCTTGATTCAAATCTGAAGTAGAAACAAACTTCCTTGACCAATGTTACATTGATGAACCAGACAAGCAACACCCTTATCGTGGGAAACACAATTGTCAGTTATCTCTGAAATGATGCGAAAACATAAGACATATGCATAATCCTGACGCATCCCAGTCCAAGGAAGGTTCAATTAGCATATGTTGTGTTGCATGATCTTTATCCATTAGAGATGGATTATATCAGATTATATATGTACAATATAGTTTTTTTTCCCTTTAGACTTTTTAAATCTTTTTCATTGTGATCTTGATTTGAAAAATTAGCTTGTTCATTGTGATATATGAGGAGCATGTAAGTAGTCTGTTGAACTGAGCCTACCGCGCGTTAGGCCCTGTTTCTTTCGGCTTGGGATTATTATAATCCAGATTATAGGGAGTAAGCTGAAAGAAACAGACAACTTATTGAAGTAGCTTATTATAATCTGGAGCCCAGCTTATTATAATCTGATAAGCTCATTTAGGTGAGCTTTTTCCAGATTATTGGGTGAAAAATTACCCACCATGCCACCCCACTCCCTCTTTAGACTTGCAAACCCAATAATCTAGGCTCTAATAATCTAGGAAAGAAACAACTAACCGCTTATTCTACTACAGATTATAACAATCTAGCTTATAGTAATCTAACTCAATAATCTAGATTATAATAATCTTAAGCTGAAAGAAACAGGGCCTTAGTATTGCTGAACACATACAGTTGACTTACTAATTGTGTCTTCTTGAAAAGAACAATTGAGAATAATGATAGGGATAATCAATTCAACTTAATTTTTTTCTCTACACTCATATTACTAATGCAAACACTACCATCGAGGCTAGCGACATGCATTTCATATATTGCATAGTGCAGTCCAATATTGGATAGCTTGCAAATGCGCGCTGCTGAGTGGCAGGATGATGTGGACTGTTAGTGCGACGAATGCCTGGGCACAGTGACACACCACCATCTTTCGTGCAAAACCACACTTGATAGGCATACGAAATTTCCACAATGCCTCCCAGCCCCATACTACACGGAACGTGATCCTCTAACGTACTGCCCTCTAACTTTGAGAGAATGACATGTGGGCCCCACAGCTGGTGGACCCACATGCCAGCCACTCATGTCAGAGGGCAGTACGTCAGAGGAGTCTCTTCCATACTACACATATGTATCTGTCCTAAATCTCTTTAACAACAGCTTTGGTAGCTAGCCTCATGGATGGATCGATGTTCCTGTAAAACATATAAGGCATCTATAAAGTTGGGTCCAAAGGTATCATATATCCTAAATGTTATACACATAATTGCCTGGCTCCACCTGAGTGTAGTTGATGATAATTATTTCTCCTCTCGTGGGCGTCTTAATTATTTTAACCTTTGGGTGTTTGATCTAAGGTGTAAATAGTCTTTTTCTTATAAAGACACCATATTATTATTGTAACCTTTTGAGATTGGTATGATATAAGATGAAATTGTATAGTCTTTAACATGTTGTATTATTCGGTTTGGAAAGAAATATATTATACCACGCCATCGTAGACCGAGTGGCTCCTTATGAAGTCATTTGGGAACTCTCCTTGGCGGTGGCGGCCGGGTGCAAGGCGGTGCACGGCCGGGCAGCAGCGAGTGAATTTTTTTTATTTGTATATTTTGTACTGAATGATTTGTATATTTTGTTGGAGATTTTTCTTGTTGATTTGGGGATGATTTTGTGATTGATTTGTGGATTGTGGATGTGTATATATTGTGGATGTGTATGATTTGTGAATGATTTTATTGTGTATAATTTGTGAATGGTTTGGGTGGGTTTGGGTGGGGAATAGGTACAAGCAGAAAAAAAACAATAAAAAGTAAAAAACAATCGTGACGTGGCCCTATCCATCTACCAACCGGGATTAAAGATGGATTTTAGTCCCAGTTACTAAAGATACCCATCTTTAGTCCCAGATTCATATTCCCGGTTGCAAGGGGGTTACGAACCAGGAGCACAGGGGTTACGAACCGGGAGCACAAACGCTTTCTCCACCAGTGCTCACACGTTACTTCTAGGCATTATTGATTTCAAACGTTACTTCTAGGCATTATTGATTTCAATATATTAAATGGTTCAGAGACTGCACATGTAAGAGGAGTGACAAATTAGTGTCCTGTCAGGACTAACGAAAGCTAACTAATTCTTTAACCGACTGACAACAATTCTGGGTACTACCATTCCATTCTGGCACATATTAAGATCCTTTCGACCATATTTCAAAAGGAATGCTTCATATGCATATTAACAGTAAACAATGTATGATTAGCTAGCCACGAGAGCTGTTGTGTCTGCACCTTGTGAACAATACTTGAGCAATAAATATTATATTCAATCATCAAGGCATCGACGATCTCTTTCGGTTTCATAAGTTTTACGATATTGTTCGGTTTTGGCATTAACTTGATATTCTTCATTTTGCTGCAATTTTATTCAAGTTAATCTATCTAAAACCTTTCTAGTACTTCATAGATCAGATCTGGAAAGTTTTATTCGAATTTGCTTAAGTTTTAGGTTTTGTTCAGATTTGCTGAAATTCTGAGACAGCTGACTTTCAAGGGTGTTTTCTCTTAAACCGTTTGTTAGTTTGCAAATACCTCCAGTGGAGTTGTTTCTTGGTTTGTTTAGTTTATTCTGTAAAGTTTACAAGTGGATCCAACGGTTGGTTGAAGTGAAATCGAGTTTTTCGCCAAGTGAACTGCTGTCAGACTGACCTTGGTAGGTCGAATAGACCGCCGATCGTGCGTTCCATTGGTTTTTTAAGTTGGGATGTGTTTTAATCTATCAAGATTCGATTATTTGAGTTCTGCTGGTGTAATCTACCATTCACCCTCCTCAATGGTTGGAAGAAGCTACTACTGCAAAACAAAACAGACCAGCAGGATTCTTCAGTGAGCCCCAACTGTTGCTGTTAGAGATATTAACTTTCTAGATTCCTCTCAAGCCTATTCAACTATTGTTTTTCTTCGAGTCATAGTGGCCAAGCATCAACAAGAATAGGATAGCATGCAAATTTTATCTGACCTTACCATTCTTTCAAGGATAGCATGCATTCCCATTTTATTATATATATGGAAAGTGAACTGAACCTACACACTCACTGGTATTTATGGGTTTCTTTAGGAAACATTGATATATGTATGTGATGTAAGGGTCTTCAATTTATATAGTTGATCCGTATCTATAGTTGTTAGGTTTAGTCCCACATCGGTAATTGATGATGGGGGAGCATGACTTAAAAGGTCAGGCAATTCTCACCCATCAAACTAGTTTTTTGGGTTGTGTAGGCCCAGGACCTAAAGTTGTGGTTCCGGTTGAGCCTGTGGTGGAGCAGGCTCAATGACCTGGGTGACCCACGGTTGCTGGGCCGAGTTGCACACTCTAACAAGTGGTATCAAAGCTCTGATTTGGAAGCCAATTTCCATGGGTCGAGCAGTACTCACCCATCAGACTAGTCTTTTGGGTTGTGTAGGTCCAGACCTAAAGTTGTAGCTTCAATTGGGGTCGAGCAGTACTTACCCATCAGACTAGTCTTTTGGGTTGTGTAGGTTCAGGACCTAGTCTTTTGGGATGTGTAGGTCCAGTACCTAAAGTTGTAGCTCCGATTGGGTCTGTGGTGGAGCAGGCCTAATGTAACCTGCCTGACCCACGGTTGCTGGGCCAAGCTGCGCACTCTAACAATAGTCGAGCGCATACATACAGTGAGCACGTGCAAGCTAGCTGCTGCACATCAGCGTGACATCACGATTATAAAAAAAAGAAGCAAAAATAGTACCAATCCTACAAGTTAGTACAACACATTGTAATTGCTCCAAACTGTGATCACTCAGCATGTAACATTTAGCACGGAATAAAACAATCTTCAACTTTTTGAAAAGAAACTCATTCAAATGTAGATGCTCATACACATGCGCGCACAGTCATCCCCTACGAACACGCAAACACATAATCTATCCCTACAAGCACCTCGAATAGACTGGAACATCATGTATTTGAGATTGACAAGTCTCTAGTGAAATGTGCAACCTTCCAAACGGTTATTTGAAAGCTTGACAAAGAAAAATCATAATCAAGTACTCCCTCCGTTTCAGATTATAGGTCGTTTTGACTTTGTTCATAGTCAAATTGCTTCAAGTTTAATCAAATTTATAGAAAAAAGAAGTTATATTTTCATCACAAGACAAATATATTATAAAAATATATTTAATGAAATTAATTTAGTATTGTAAATATTAATATATTTGTCTACAAACTTGGTCAAACTTGAAAATACTTTGACCAAAGTCAAATGATTTATAATCTGAAACGGAGAGAGTGCTTTGAAACGTTAAAAGACAATGGATCATCGTTTGGTATGGTATTATGCATAGACTGGTCAAGTTTCGTGCTTTAGTTACTGATCATGTTGGAATGTGTTCTTAAACTTTCTTGGAGCAACATTGTTGAACTTTTTAGACAAAAATGCTTTGGCTCTCTGGAATTAAAAACCCCTGTGTTCTTTATAGCTTCACGTTGGAGTTGGACAGCTGGCCTGGCCTACATGGAATTGTTAGAACATGCTCCCTTGGTTTTTATATTTTTTGGTGTGTTTTACATACGGTGTGATCTGTATCTATTTATACTACTTGCTTATCACAATCACACATTTGATACTTTAGGCTCTGTTTGGATCTCTGAATCGAGTGAGATGAATTGCATTGGACGTTCAGTTCAAATATGAAGAGATGAATTGCATTAGTCCTTCCACCACAGTAATTATAGTGATCTGGTTAAGATCACTTGAAACATCAACAAGCTACCTCTGGGGATGGAATATTAGTCAGCAGTACACTGTCAGTTGCATCCCTGAAATGATGGGAGCATATTCCTGACGCATCCCAATCCATGAATGATTGCATCAAATTGAGGACAAATTTGATCGAGTTCTCCGTGTTTGTGAAGTGTTGGAAAAACCACAATATGGACATGTTACTGACATAGAGGATTTACAGATCAAAGTTAAGAAGATCTCTGATTTAATGCATATGAATCAAGAAACTGGAGAGATTTGGCAGATTAGCACTATTGATGAGCACCCGCGAGCTGCCAGTCCGAAAGAGCATAGCAATCCACGAGCGCCATCGAACGCCGAAACCTTTATGCTCCAGCACTTCGAGAATGAACTGCCATGAGATGGAGTCAAAGGCCTGAGCGATGTCCAGTTTCAACAGCACCGAAGGAGTTTTACGATCATGTAGATATTTTGCTGATTGCCGCACTAACATAAAGTTGTCTTGAATGCAGCGTTTCTTGATAAAAGCGCTCTGATTTTTGGCGACCAAACTTTGCTAAGTGTTCGGCTCTTCCAATCCAATGTAATAAGGCAGCTCTTTAGATCCTCCATGACGAGTTACCATGCCAGGTCGCATCTTTCCAATGCAGATATTTGGGGCTCCCTCTTTCCATCTTTCGTCTGAAAAAAGAGGATTTGCAACCGCTGATTGACAAAATCGGCCGTCGACTGCCTTTCTGGATGTCCCATTTGATGACTCCTATCGGTCGGGCCACCATGGTGAAAGCAGTACTAAGTTCTATCCCCATCTACTTGCTCATGGCAATCAATGCGCCTAAATGGGTAATTAAAGGAATTGACAAGATCCGCCGTGGTTTTCTTTGGGCCGGGAAGGCCACGGCAAAAGGCGGTGTCTGTCGCGTTGCATGGGCTCGAGTTTGCTCGCCCATAGAATATGGTGGTCTAGGCATCCTCGATCTTGAGAGATTGGGTATAGCCTTGAGGTCGCGATGGCTCTGGCAACAAAGAACCTCGCTAGATAAGCCGTGGCAAGGACTTAACATCCCAGTTTCACAGAAGGAACGCAACCTTGTCTCGATTTCTTTGGTTTGCTCAGTGGGCGATGGGAAGCTGGTACGGTTCTGGGAGGATTGTTGGCTGCAGGGCTCTTCAATTCGGTCGCTGGCGCCCGCAGTCTACGCAGCTGTTCCCGCTCGGTTCCGGAACAGACGAACGGTAGCTGAGGCTTTGCAAGACAGAAGGTGGATTCGAGACATCTGTGCGGCACTGGGGATTCAGGCAATCCTGGAATATCTCAAGCTTTGGGACATTCTGCGATCGGTTCAGCTAGGTGAGGAACCGGACACGATCTCTTGATTTATAATCTGAAACGGAGAGAGTGCTTTGAAACGTTAAAAGACAATGGATCATCGTTTGGTATGGTATTATGCATAGACTGGTCAAGTTTCGTGCTTTAGTTACTGATCATGTTGGAATGTGTTCTTAAACTTTCTTGGAGCAACATTGTTGAACTTTTTAGACAAAAATGCTTTGGCTCTCTGGAATTAAAAACCCCTGTGTTCTTTATAGCTTCACGTTGGAGTTGGACAGCTGGCCTGGCCTACATGGAATTGTTAGAACATGCTCCCTTGGTTTTTATATTTTTTGGTGTGTTTTACATACGGTGTGATCTGTATCTATTTATACTACTTGCTTATCACAATCACACATTTGATACTTTAGGCTCTGTTTGGATCTCTGAATCGAGTGAGATGAATTGCATTGGACGTTCAGTTCAAATATGAAGAGATGAATTGCATTAGTCCTTCCACCACAGTAATTATAGTGATCTGGTTAAGATCACTTGAAACATCAACAAGCTACCTCTGGGGATGGAATATTAGTCAGCAGTACACTGTCAGTTGCATCCCTGAAATGATGGGAGCATATTCCTGACGCATCCCAATCCATGAATGATTGCATCAAATTGAGGACAAATTTGATCGAGTTCTCCGCGTTTGTGAAGTGTACTTGGAAAAACTACAATATGGACATGTTACTGACATAGAGGATTTACAGATCAAAGTTAAGAAAATCTCTGATTTAATGCATGTGAATCAAGAAACTGGAGAGATTTGGCAGATTACTGTGGAACTAACGAGTTATTTACACAAGTGAAATTAATACTTTATATTGGCATTCTACAATCATTGAGTTTTTGTTTCTTGCGTTGTTCCTTGTGTTCCATCCCTTCAAGGCTTCAACCTATCATGATTCATGAATGCTATTCTCTGTTAAACAACTAACTAATTTGGCACTTGCATTGCACACATTCATGTATGTGTGAATTTGAGTTAGATAATTTCTTGGTTCACATGCTGACATAAATCTACAAAATCAGAAAAATAAGTGCCACCAAAACACGTAGATATGCTTGTACCGACTCTCCGACTACTGTTTTAATTTAATTTTAATGCAATCTCAGAAAACAGGCTATTAGTTTGAATTTGTCTGCTAGCACTTGTGCATAAATTTAATGGCTCGACCACAAGAGCTTAATATTTCCATCACTGGGCGATTGCCATCTTGAAGTTTTGAAGATCCCAAATGTTGTTAAGCTTTCAAATCATGTCCTTAGACGAATTGGGATGAGCCAATGCGCTATGACAGTTGGCATACAAACAAGCATCAGAGCTGAATAACCTTGGGTCAGATATGGCAGCTTGAGTCCAACACTTCTTTTTGTAGTAACCTCGATTCCATCCCTAACTGATGGTATAGTTCAGATCAACACCTAACAAGATTCTTCTGAGTATATATTTCCTGGTGATTCTCAGTTCTAACTGCTCACGCACATTTTGGGTATCAAACGGCTAGAGCAACACTGCTACCTTCTTCTGCTGGGAATTTCATATGCTTCAAATTTTCATTGAAAATTCTCGATGTGTGTTTTTCGGAATGTGACAGAGCGTTCCCTGTGTGGCAAGAAATGGGGGTAATTCTCTCTATGTATGGTGCGTCCATTGTTATGACATTCATTTCATAATCTGGCTCCTGACAGCACTTATCTATTATATACTAAAAGTCTATGAAACTTTCTACAAATGCTCTCAAGCCGCCACATGGGACTCCTACAAACGCTCCTAGGCAGCCACGTGGCACTATCTAATCTCACCGTCGATTTTTACTTAAATTGGTGGATCTGTTTATTTAAACCATTAGATTAGATCTATTATTAAAAAGGTGATAGTTTTTCCCCTTAAAAAAACATATACAACCGGTGGCTGGGAAAAGGAAAGAAAAATAAATGTCCCTACGTAAGTACAATTAAAAAACGGTATTGCTATTTGTGTACAGTCGGATGTTTTAACCGTGAGATCGTCCGGTAAGATTCGTTTCAAGCACTTGCAGGCTGCACTCCATCTTACAGCTGATGCGAAAGAACCAACTGCACCTAATCAAGCTCTAAAGTCATTAGCACTTCACCTCCATCGTAAAATTAATAATTATTTATATATTTATACGAATTTACACCGTAGTTACACTCCACTTATATATGTAATTAGTATATAAATTTAGGATCTACATATGTAATTTTGGGACTTACATTATAAATACACTAAAATTGCATATGTAATTTAGGAAATTACAATGTAAATACATACCAATTATTTTTTGGTGAAAAATATGGCGCCATAAATATAGCTACTCCCTTTAAAAAAACATATCAAGCTACCTAATGTTAGCTGGAAGAAAAAAAATAGACATCTATGTACGACAAAATAAAGCCAAAAAAGCGTACTTAGTATCCGTGGAAAAAACTACGGTCTAAAAATAGGATTTTGTATAATATAAAAAAAGTAAAATATAATACTACATAATATACGGAAGTATATGCATGTAATCTAGATCTATAATAAACCAATAGATTAGATCTTGTAATTAAATTATAAGAAAAATCAATTTAATTTGATGTATCCATCATTTTTAACTATTAAATCTATTTTTTAAGAAAAAATCTTAAGTCACCGTGTGTCACATCCTATAAAAAGGAAAAACCTTAGAAATTCTTAGAAAAAATGAAACACCTCATCATTGGCTTTCACTTAAATTATTTAAAAAATTAGAAAAATATAATCTCCACCTCCTCACCATCACATGTACACAACACTGCCGTCCCCTCCCTATTGTTTTATCTATTAAATAAAAGAGAAACAATAAATAATGTTTGATATATTTTTCTGAAACAAAGTACAAACGCAGGCGCTCACAACGCGCGCACAATCACTTCTGTGAATGCACACATGCAAATACCCCTTTGAGTACTTTCAAGAGACTAGGCTGATATATTTTGAGATTGACGAAGTCACCTCGTACGTCTCGCTATCGACGGGTACATTGCCTACTACTGAAAGAATTTGTCAAGTCTGAACTCGGGCAAGTTCCATCACAAGGATCCTAACCGGTTGAGCTACGTTCACTTCGCAATAATATTGGATATTAAAACAACCATAATTTTTAAGCAACATTCTTGGAGTACTCCTATATCTTTTAAACCGGTAGAACCATTATTTCTAACCATTAGAACTATCTTATAAAAGGAAACACAAGCGTTTATTCATGGTATGTCACATTTCAAAAATATTATTGTACAATTATATTTCATCGTTATCGTATGCACGTTAGCCTGCGTGGAACCTCTTACCCACTCTACATGAAATGTTCATAGATGGACCAACTCTCAAACTACATCAATCATATTAGGCTATATAAACCCATATATTTAATGGAGCTTCATGTCTCATCCAATTCATCATCGAATAAACCATAATAATACATATGCAATTGAAAAAAAAAAAGAAAAATACCTTAGTTTTACCTTACACTTACATTTCGTTGACATGTTTTCTAAAGAAAATAAGTCTACCTTCTTTTCAAATGATGAAAAATATTATAAATAATTGCTTATAAATATCAGGTAAATATGATACTGCTATAATATAGAGCTAATAGGTTAGAAAATTATAAAAGCAATTAATGTTGATGAAAATAATTTACGAAGAAATCATGGTAGATGTTCTACGGTTGATATTTCGCTCTTATAACTGTCTCAAACATAGTGTACAAAACGCATGCCCGCGCGAATGCGCGGGCTACCTTCCTAGTTTAAATAAAGACAGGAACACCACTTGCTCTTTGATTTCCAATGAATTTGATTGATCACCTCAAACTTGGATCCTACACTGGCAAAATTGGTGTACTGTGTGTGTTTTGATCGATTATATCAAATTTGGATCCTACACATATCCTACATGACTGATATTTTGGGTTCCAAAATCTGATAACAAATAGCAGAAGTACATGTTCTCTTGCTAGTAAACAAAGAAATCATAGTTGAACCTTCAATTTTTCTATTACAGAATTCCTTATTAGTCCACGGAAATTATGATCCATCTGAATACGCACTGTTCAAACGAAATTCTTATTGTTCGCTTCATACATTCCTTGACGTCAAACAAACTTCATATTGTTCAAAAGAATATATAGCAGAATTACTGCACACTTGTATGTACAAAACAGCTAATGCTCGACCCCTAATCTCTGAAGGTTCTTTGAGAACCATTCTGGAGACCAAGGTT
>CM020178.1:37324110-37367792 GCA_009805545.1 Oryza longistaminata
TGATCTACACAATAACTCAACTGTAGAGGCCTCTAACACTGTCATGAGGGCTTTACTGATACTCCCTCTGTTTCAAAATGTTTGACACTGTTGACTTTTTAGCACATGTTTAACCGTTCGTCTTATTAAAAAAATTGTGAAATATGTAAAACTATATGTGTACATGAAAGTATATTTAACAATAAATCAAATGATATGAAAAGAATAAATACTTACTTAAATTTTTTTTGAATAAGACGAATGGTCAAACACGTACTAAAAAAGTCAATGATGTCAAACATTTTGAAACGGAGGGAGTACTTCCCAATCCTAATATCCAATTTTTGGTACCTATGACTGAAGCAGCAATGCTTCTATGCAGGCTGGACATCTATATTGCTTCTGTTCAGATGACAATTTTCACCAAATATATTACTGAACTACTACTGAGGAATAAGGATGACTGGTTATATAGATGGTCCCGGATTAATTCCCTAGTGTAATACTAGGATTTTTTTTTAGCAAAAAGAAAAGTTGAAGGGCATGTTTCAGGTGAGCTCTGCACTGTTCTTTTCAACACTATTCTTTTATAGAACTTTCTATTTATTAATTTCATAGAATATTTTTTTAATCCATTTTTCAATTTTACTATGTATATTTAATTTGTTTCAATGGCAAATCGTTGAATCAGGGCAAGCTTCGTGGCATAGAGCGGATTTTCTCTAATTTTAAGGGGTCATCACCAGCTTAACCTTTCCATCAGTATGTATTAACTTTGGCTCAAAGACTGCATAACGTGTACAAGTGATGAGAAAATTCTATAATACTCACGTCACATTCACATATACCCTTTAACAATCTCTATCTATTTAAGTTACTTGCTTGTTAAGATCTCATATACCTAAGCTTCATTTTGGATCTCTGAATTTACTCAAACAAATTGTCTTTACCTTCCATTAAAATCTCTGAAGAGGAAATGAACTGCTCTCCAATCCCTTTTGATTGGATCAAGAGCACACCCTCTACTACAGCTCTACAATTTGGTTGAGAGCAGTGGTCAGGTGAATCCGCTTCCTGTAGCCCAGCCGCTGAGCGATGAACCAAATGAGTAATTCTTGCAAATGCTGGGATATTTCTCAGAAGCACACCATCATTTGCATCCCTGAGATGATGAACAAAGATATGGCACATCCATTTTCCCCGGTTCTGAGCACTTACACGCAAGAGTGCTCGGAAGCAAGCAGGCCTCCCGAACTCCGTCCACCTAAGAACATACGCGGACGAGTGTTCGGAACGAACAGGCCTACGGAACTCTGTTCATCTAAGAACCTGCACGGGTAAGCGGGCGATCAAGCAGTTGGCAGTTGAATCTGCTTCTAGTATCCCAGCCGCAGAGCGATTAACCAAATGAGCAATTCTTGCAAAAGCTGGGATATTTCTCAGAAGCACACTATCATTTGCATACCTGAGATGATAGGACAAAGATATGGCACATCCATATTCCTGACGCATCCCAATCCCTGCATTGGCTCACACTTAGGATGAATTTGAGCTCTTCGTGGTTGTGAAGTCTTGGAAAAAAAAACAATGGACATGTTACTGACAACGGTGTAATATATACAGCAAATTCTTGGCACGTAATAATGACCAAAGTTAAGAAGATCGTCAATTTAATGCATCTGAAAAATATCAGGAAACATAATGTATTTCAGAAATTAATTTGGGAACTAACTTGTAATTTACATAATTCGAATTAAATACTTATATTTCAAAGTTTTGTTTCTTGTGTTCCATCTCTTGAATACTTCACAAGTGTGATTGTCTGTTGCTCCCTCCATTTCGGGTCTGTTTAGTGAAGCACCAACTCCTAAATTTAACTTCAGGAGTTGGGTCTGGAGTGGAGTTGTGTAGCAACCTAAACTTAGCTCCACCTCCCTAGTTCATTTTGGGAGTGTGCCTCACCCAGCTCCGCTCCTATTTTAGATAGAGCTAAAACTGTTTGGCTCAGCTCTAGCTCTAGGAGAGGTGGAGAAGGAGCTAGAGTTGTGCCAAACAAACCTTTCATATTAGGCAAAATTTACTACATGACACTCAAAATTTGTGTAATTTGTTGGTAGACATTGTAAAAACATGTCATGACTGAAAGACACTCTAAAACACTGGTAATTTGCTAGATGACACTTTCGGCTCAATTGGAGAGAGAATTTTTTTAAAAAAAGACAAGAATGTCCCTAGAGTCAAGCTTTTGAGCTGAGACTAGAGTGAAAATGGAATATGATGTACTCCCTCCATTCCAAATTGATCTACATATTTCATAGGTACACCAAGACCAAGAAACTATTAACTCTCTCATACTATATTTACTCTAGCAACAAACTCGATGCATGCACCATCCCCAATATTTCCTAGCCAATAGCAAATCAAGATATTGCATGTGGGTTATAAATACTTGTGTGCATGGATGCATGCATCAATGTCCATTTACTCCAATGCACAAATAACGAATAGACTCAATAAATGAACTCAAATATGTAGATCATTTAGGAATATTCTCAAAAAAACTATATGTAGATCAATTTGGAATGGAGGGAGTACTTAGGGTGATGACATCTAAATTTTTACTCTAACGTCATGTTTGAAACATGTGGTTCTAGGGGCATTCCCGTCTTTCTTAAGAATTTATCTCTCCAATTTAGCCAAATATGTCCTATAGCAAATTATCATATTCAGTATATCTTTCATTAATGACACGTTTTTTATGTCTGTCCACAAATTACACAAATTTTGAGTATCCTGAAGCAAAATTTACCTTCATATTATAAGTCGTCTTGATTTTTTCTTAGTCAATTTTAATTTAGTTGATCAAGTTTATAGAAAAATAGAACAACATCCAAAATACAAATTTTATTTCATTAAATATATTTTGGTAATATATTTTTTTTTTAGCAAAAAGAAAAGTTGAAGGGCATGTTTCAGGTGAGCTCTGCACTGTTCTTTTCAACACTATTCTTTTATAGAACTTTCTATTTATTAATTTCATAGAATATTTTTTTAATCCATTTTTCAATTTTACTATGTATATTTAATTTGTTTCAATGGCAAATCGTTGAATCAGGGCAAGCTTCGTGGCATAGAGCGGATTTTCTCTAATTTTAAGGGGTCATCACCAGCTTAACCTTTCCATCAGTATGTATTAACTTTGGCTCAAAGACTGCATAACGTGTACAAGTGATGAGAAAATTCTATAATACTCACGTCACATTCACATATACCCTTTAACAATCTCTATCTATTTAAGTTACTTGCTTGTTAAGATCTCATATACCTAAGCTTCATTTTGGATCTCTGAATTTACTCAAACAAATTGTCTTTACCTTCCATTAAAATCTCTGAAGAGGAAATGAACTGCTCTCCAATCCCTTTTGATTGGATCAAGAGCACACCCTCTACTACAGCTCTACAATTTGGTTGAGAGCAGTGGTCAGGTGAATCCGCTTCCTGTAGCCCAGCCGCTGAGCGATGAACCAAATGAGTAATTCTTGCAAATGCTGGGATATTTCTCAGAAGCACACCATCATTTGCATCCCTGAGATGATGAACAAAGATATGGCACATCCATTTTCCCCGGTTCTGAGCACTTACACGCAAGAGTGCTCGGAAGCAAGCAGGCCTCCCGAACTCCGTCCACCTAAGAACATACGCGGACGAGTGTTCGGAACGAACAGGCCTACGGAACTCTGTTCATCTAAGAACCTGCACGGGTAAGCGGGCGATCAAGCAGTTGGCAGTTGAATCTGCTTCTAGTATCCCAGCCGCAGAGCGATTAACCAAATGAGCAATTCTTGCAAAAGCTGGGATATTTCTCAGAAGCACACTATCATTTGCATACCTGAGATGATAGGACAAAGATATGGCACATCCATATTCCTGACGCATCCCAATCCCTGCATTGGCTCACACTTAGGATGAATTTGAGCTCTTCGTGGTTGTGAAGTCTTGGAAAAAAAAAACAATGGACATGTTACTGACAACGGTGTAATATATACAGCAAATTCTTGGCACGTAATAATGACCAAAGTTAAGAAGATCGTCAATTTAATGCATCTGAAAAATATCAGGAAACATAATGTATTTCAGAAATTAATTTGGGAACTAACTTGTAATTTACATAATTCGAATTAAATACTTATATTTCAAAGTTTTGTTTCTTGTGTTCCATCTCTTGAATACTTCACAAGTGTGATTGTCTGTTGCTCCCTCCATTTCGGGTCTGTTTAGTGAAGCACCAACTCCTAAATTTAACTTCAGGAGTTGGGTCTGGAGTGGAGTTGTGTAGCAACCTAAACTTAGCTCCACCTCCCTAGTTCATTTTGGGAGTGTGCCTCACCCAGCTCCGCTCCCATTTTAGATAGAGCTAAAACTATTTGGCTCAGCTCTAGCTCTAGGAGAGGTGGAGAAGGAGCTAGAGTTGTGCCAAACAAACCTTTCATATTAGGCAAAATTTGCTACATGACACAAATACTCAAAATTTGTGTAATTTGTTGGTAGACATTGTAAAAACATGTCATGACTGAAAGACACTCTAAAACACTGGTAATTTGCTAGATGACACTTTCGGCTCAATTGGAGAGAGAATTTTTTTAAAAAAAGACAAGAATGTCCCTAGAGTCAAGCTTTTGAGCTGAGACTAGAGTGAAAATGGAATATGATGTACTCCCTCCATTCCAAATTGATCTACATATTTCATAGGTACACCAAGACCAAGAAACTATTAACTCTCTCATACTATATTTACTCTAGCAACAAACTCGATGCATGCACCATCCCCAATATTTCCTAGCCAATAGCAAATCAAGATATTGCATGTGGGTTATAAATACTTGTGTGCATGGATGCATGCATCAATGTCCATTTACTCCAATGCACAAATAACGAATAGACTCAATAAATGAACTCAAATATGTAGATCATTTAGGAATATTCTCAAAAAAACTATATGTAGATCAATTTGGAATGGAGGGAGTACTTAGGGTGATGACATCTAAATTTTTACTCTAACGTCATGTTTGAAACATGTGGTTCTAGGGGCATTCCCGTCTTTCTTAAGAATTTATCTCTCCAATTTAGCCAAATATGTCCTATAGCAAATTATCATATTCAGTATATCTTTCATTAATGACACGTTTTTTATGTCTGTCCACAAATTACACAAATTTTGAGTATCCTGAAGCAAAATTTACCTTCATATTATAAGTCGTCTTGATTTTTTCTTAGTCAATTTTAATTTAGTTGATCAAGTTTATAGAAAAATAGAACAACATCCAAAATACAAATTTTATTTCATTAAATATATTTTGGTAATATATTAATTTTGTGTTGAAAATGTTGTTAAATTTTTTTAAAAAATTGAATAGAAAAAAGTCAAAATGACTAATAATATGAAATGAAGGGAGTACTGACTAAGAAATTTGGCACCTGCATTGCCCCCTCCTGTGTGCTGTAGCTTCAGTAAATATGAGTTTATAATTTTGTGGTTCACATGCTCGCTTAAAAACCAGAATAAATGTCACCTAAAAATAAAGATATGTTTCTACTCACTCTCTGACCTACTTGAGTGTTTCAGTAAACATGAGCTCCTCCTAGGCGGAGCCATGCTTGTGGTTCTCGACGTGCTCGTCCGGGGCCGTCAGTTGTGCGCCCGCTCTTCTCTCCGTGACGGCGGCCACCGCGGAGACACCATGCTCGCTCTTTTTTTTTAAGGAGAACGACGGCAGCAGATCTGCCAGAATATTAAATTGAGAAGGGTGAAAACAGAGTTTTTACATGGGTACTAATCTGAAAAAAGAGAGATTACAACTTATTTCAAGATACAAGGATCACGGAGGTTTAAAAACCAGAATACGAAGGTCAATATCGTGCTTAATCATGCTCGCTTTACCTCGGGACTGCAAAGTTGGTATGCGGAGATGGTGATGAAAGAGGCGGTGTCAGATGAAACAATCCAAGTGGATGAGACCGAATCAGCCATGTGAAAGTATAAAAGTACCCTTCCACCTCCACATCCTAATGCAGTGCTACCACAAGAACGAGTGGGTGCCTCACGATACTCAGTTATGACAGCCGTTGGATCCTATCCACTCAATGGTGACGATTTGGTACCGCATCGTCATGTTGTACGGTAAAAAATCTCTTACTTTTTCTTTTTTTTTTTTTTGCAATCTCTCCACCAACTGTAATTTTGAATCTGGCTGCTACCACTTTATGCATAATTTTAATGGCTCAACCACAAGCTTAACCTTCCATCAGTGGGTGATCGCTATCTTGAAGACTGAAGAGTACAAGATAATATCCCAGATGTTGTTAGCTTTCAAGACATGGCCTCGCATCAATAGGAATAAGCCAAGGCGCTATGACAATTAGCAACAAACAAACGGAGGGAGTACTAAACATGAAAAACAAAGGTTTTGTGCTCTGTAACACATAATATTTTTTTGGTTTAATAAAAAGAACAATTATCTAATGTATTATGTATTAAACACCAGAAAACGGAGGTTTTGTGTTCAGTAACACATAATATTGGCCCCCTCTGCATTTTGGGTCAAGCTCCACCACTGATCATTAGCAGCAAATGTGCAAACATGGCTGAACCCGCACAATCCACTACCACAGCATCAGCAATTATATGTTTCAAGCCTAGGAGATCCCAGACTTCCTTTGCTCTTTCACCAGTGAAAAAAAAAAATGCAAAGTATCTTCACAAAAGGTTTTACAAAGAGGGCATAGGCTACTCACAATCAGATGTGGCTACTTGAGACCAACAAATATTTATTGGTTTCTAATATCCTCTATTCATCACTAACGGATGATTGCACAACATCGATCTACTACCCATAGACAACAACCCTACTGGAAATGAAAATGAGGTGACGATGAATTTCCCAGTGATCCTCAGTCCTAACTGCTCAGACCCAATTTGTGTATCAAATGCAAATGGCTAGAGCAACACTGCTATCTTCTTCTGCTGGGAATTTCATGTGCTTCAAATTCCCATTGAAAATTCTCAATGTTTGTTTTCCTGAATGGTGAAGGAGAGTTCACTGTGTGACAAGAAATTAGGGCCATTGGTTTACATATAATGGCTTTCTCTGTTTATATGGTGTGTCCATTGTTCTGACTTTCATTTCATAATCTGGCTCCTGACAGTGCTGATTTAAATACAGAAAGGAACACCACATACTCTTTGATTACGAGTGAACTTGAAGATGACACTGGCAAAATGAGAGTACTATCTGAAGTTGCTATAAGCTCCTGCAAGCCTACACCAGTGAGACCCGAGGCTTTCTGCTCTACACCTATATGTTGTATGTTATGTTTGCTCTAGTGTGATGGCTAAGGGTGTGTCTAGTCCACGCTAAAATTGGAAGTTTGAAGAAATTGAAACGATGTGACGGAAAAGTTGGAAGTTTGTGTGTAGGAAAGTTTGATGTGACAAAAAAGTTGAAAGTTTGAAGAAAAAAGTTGAAATCTAAACAGGGCCTAAGTAATACATGTTTCATTCCATAGGTCACAGGCTCTACACCTCTCAAGCCCATGTGTTTTTCAGTTCTCCAATTGTTAATGGTGTTAACTAATATTTTTCACAAACGCCAGTTAACTAATATTTCTGTTATTATTTAAACAATTTCATTTTCTCATAGCCTTTGAATGGAATATTTGTCCAACTCCAATCTTTGATATATTTTCTATCCTATGAAAATATTTTCTTTTGTTCTTCCACCGATATATTGGGAAATATCTTCTTATTACTGTTGTGTCTTTTGCTCAAAACTATTTTTGTCCATGACGATCATATATTAATATATTACTCCCTCCGTCCCTAAATATTTAACGTTGTTGACTTTTTTTAAACATGTTTGACCGTTCATCTTATTCAAAAAATTTAAGTAATTATTAATTATTTTTCTATCATTTGATTCATTGTTAAATATACTTTTATGTGTATATATATAGTTTTACATATTTCATAAAAGTTTTTGAATAAGACGAACAATGAAATATGTTTTAAAAAATCAACAGCGTCAAATATTTATGGATGGAGGGAGTACTAAACATGAAAAACAAAGGTTTTGTGCTCTATAACACATAATATTTTTTTGTTTAATAAAAAGAACAATTATCTAATGTATTATGTATTAAACACGAAAAAACGGAGTTTTTGTGTTCAGTAACACATAATATTGGCCCCCTCTGCATTTTGGGTCAAGCTCCACCACTGATCATTAGCAGCAAATGTGCAAACATCGCTGAACCGCACAATCCACTACCACAGCATCAGCAATTATCTGTTTCAAGCCTAGGAGATCCCAGACTTCCTTTGCTCTTTCACAAGTGAAAAAAAAAACATGCAAAGTATCTTCACAAAAGGTTTTACAAAGAGGGCATAGGCTACTCACAATCAGATGTGGCTACTTGAGACCAACAAATATTTATTTCTAATATCCTCTATTCATCACTAACGGATGATTAATGCACAACATCTACTACCCATAGACAACAACCCTACTGGAAATGAAAATGAGGTGAGGATGAATTTCCCGGTGATTCTCAGTCCTAACTGCTCAGACCCAATTTGGGTATCAAATGGCTAGAGCAGTGCTGCTATCTTTCTCTGCTAGAAGTTTCATATATATGCTTCTAATTTCTATCGAAAATTCTCAATGTGTGTTTCACGAATGTGAAGGAGAGTTTACAGTGTGGCAAGAAGTGAGGGCCAGTAATTGGTTTCATCAGGATGGCATATTTCACCTATTCAATCTCTAGACGCATGAAACTCAGTGGTGGATAACTATCTTTCAGCATTTTCTAACAGGCTCATCTGGATCACTTCACCGTTTCACTGGCTGGCGGGCTTGGTTGAAAGGTTCTCTACACAATAATAACCCAACTGTAGAAGCCCCCAATGCGCTGCGAGCGCTAATTTCCCGATGCTTCTCAACCCTAACATCATCAATCCAAAATTTTGTAGCTATATGGCTGGAGCTGTGGATCAGCAGTGTTGCTATGCAGGTTGAACATTCTAGATTGCTTGCACTTCAGATGAGAGTTCCCAACAAAAAAGTTGCTGAATGAATAAGCATGTGCCCCTGCTCCTATGGTGTGCTTTTAAATATTGTGATTTCACTAAATGCAACTTTCGCTATAAATTGCAGTACTACAAAACTTTTGTGAGATCGAGTACAAGAACCAAGTCTACCAAAGGGAGGTGAATGGTAGAAACACTAAAAACAAATCTTTTTGCACAATTAAAACATTACCCTCAAGCGTGACAAAGTTGCATTGTACCTCAGTCTGACCGTCAGATCTCTGGTCTGACCACAGTACAGCCGCTGGTCTAACTACCTGCTCCTGTCGGTCTAACCGCCTGCACGCCGTTGGTCTGACCGCCGCCTTGCCGCCGGTTGGACCGCCTCTCTACGCCAGTTAGACCATCGCCAAGCCACCGGTTAGACTGCCCAATGAACTCCAATCAAACCGTTTCCTGAAAGTATATCAACTTTATTGTATCAATATGTGTTTACAAAATTTATCTGAAGTACTCCTCTCTCAACTCACGAACTAGAATTGAAACCTCGAATCAAATCCTAACTTTTATCTCCAGAAAAATAGATCTCTTCTAGCCTCAACTAGGACTCCTAACCATGAATCCAACTAAAACTAGGATTCCTGATCACATATATAGGAAACCTACCATACCTGGGAAAGAACATCCCCATACAATTCCACACTCCAATCTTCCCAAACTTAGACTTCAATCCAAATTTTACTCATCTTTCCATACGCACACAACACTATGTTCAAATGTAACAATTATGATCCAAGTATGTATGATATGTGTTCATCGATCAAATTATGATATGTGTAGGATCATAATTTGATACCTTGACCAAGTTTCGTGCTTCATCGATCGTGCCAGAAAGTGCTCTTGGATTCACAATAATCTTGGACTGCAATTCTTGAAACTTCCCCTAGGTGCGCGGCCGCGCACACGGAATGATTTGGCTCTCTGGAATCAAAAAACCATGTTCTTTGACAGCTTCATGTTGAAGTTGGAAAGTAGACCAATTGGAGGTGTTAGAACAAAGCAGTGGACGAATCTGCAACAAATTTTACAAATGCTCCCTTGATTTTTTATATTTTTACATTTGGCATGATCTCTATGTATTCGAGTTAATCGCTTATTAAGATCACCTACATGCATGATACTTTAGGCTTCGTTTTGGATATCTGAATTGGCCGAGTTGAATTCTGTTGGACATTCAATTCAGATATACTGTGGGGAAATGAATTGCTCTCCAATTCCTTTTCAGCTGTTAATCTTTTTTTGAAGACTCTTTTGTGTTGATCCAAGAGCACACCCCTTCACATTACAGGATTGCAATCTAGTCGAGAGCAGTAGCAAGATCATCAAGCTGGTCGGCGATACAGCGATGAAGTAGATGAGGCCTTCAAGAGAATTGGAATGCCAAGCAGCACACGGATTTCACCCCTGAAATCCATGCATGCTTGGCTCGCATTGAGGATGAATTCGAGTTCTTCGTGGTTGTGAACTCTTGGAAAAAACAATATGGACGTGTTATTGGCATAGAGGGTTCAACGGGACAATATATATATATAGAAAATTCATGGCACGTAATAAAGACCAAACTTAAGAATATGTCAAATTAATGCATCTTAAAAAAAATCAAGAAACTTTATAGTATATTTCAGAAAATAATTTGGGAATTAACAAGTAATTTACGGAATTCGGATTAATTGATTATAATAGCATTTCCCAAGCGTTGAGTTTTGTTTCTTGTGCTCCATCTCTTGAGTGTGATTGATTGTTAACTGACCAAGTAATTTGGCACCTGCATTATTGCACCCCTCCATGTGCTGCAGCTAATTTTGTGCTTCACATCCTGATATACATCCACAAAAGTTAGAAAAATATGTCACCTAAATAAAAGATATGTTTCTCTCATTCTCTGGCCTACTTGAGTGTTTTAATTTACTTTCAGTGCAACCTCCGAACTAACTATATATTATTTTGAATCTGGGTGCTACCACTTTGTGCATAATTCTTAATGGTACAACTGCGCTTATAGTATTCAAGATCCCAGATATTGTTAGCCTATGACTGTTGACAAACAACCAACAATCTGAAGATCACTACAACCTCGATAGAACGGAATTAATAGTCTAGGATCAGAAATGGGCTCTTGAGGCCAACAAAAATTTCTTTCTAATATCCTCGATTCATCCCTAACAGACGGTTATGGTTCATCTCCTACCTATGGACAACAACTACACTGGAAATAATAATTCGGTGAGGGTGAATTTCCCGGTGATTCTCAGGCCTAACTGCTCAGACCCAGTTTGGGTATCAAACGACACTGCTATCTTTCTCTGCTGGAAGTTCCATATGCTTGCCATTTCCATTGGAAACTCCCAATGTGTGTTTTCCTGGATGTGAAGGAGAGTTCACTGTGTGGCCATTGGTACATATTTAATGGATCTTCTCTATCTATGTGCACTAGCATAGACGACCCTAGCTCACATCTATAACGATCTGTTACAAATCACATATCTGTAACGGGTGGCATCTGAACCATTAGGATTAACACTCATCTGAAATGGCTCAGTTAAGAAGCTGTTATTGATTCATTATCTAAAAACAAGAAGAAGCTGTTATTGATGTGCCTATCTGTGTGCACTAGCATAGACGACCCTAGCTCACATCTATAACGATCTGTTACAAATCACATATCTGTAACGGGTGGCATCTGAACCATTAGGATTAACACTCATCTGTAATGGACAGTTGATGAGGAGTCGTTACAGACATTATCCACCCTATCTGCAATGGCTCAGTTAAGAAGCTGTTATTGATTCATTATTAAAAAAAAAAGAAGCTGTTATTGATGTGCCTATCTGTAATGGCTCTAAGCCCGTTACAGATGATTGTCTCTCATATGTAACGGACGTACTTTTGAGTGTTGTTAGAGATAACTTCTAGTTCTTCTCAACCCCAACTTGAATAAAAATAAACAAAAATCCCAGCCGGCCCTCCACCCCGTTTGGGATTTGTTAGGTTCACAAATAAATTCGTAAGCGCATGGATACCGTTGTAGCACTTTATTTTAGAGTATTTCAATGGTATGAAAAAGAGCCAATGCTAAACCCTTAATCTCTGAAGGTTGACAACCATTTCAGAGTCTAAGATTTAGCTTGAAATCATAAATTGTTAGTTATAATGGTTAGAGTTTTTTATCCAATATGTGTATAAAGTCGTTATAGTTTAGGGTTTAGAGTTATACTATGTATTAGGCTAGTAGTAGAGTCGGACTCTAACCTAGGCTCTTACTTAAATAGAGAGGCATGCATATTGTAACCACATGACGATTTAACATATGCGATAGGGGACGACTATCGACGGTGTTCGGTCGAGGGTCTTTTGTAACTCTCATATACTGTAATTATGCTGGATCAGAGAGAAGCACATGTAATTAGTGCCCCGAATTAAGATCAAGGTTTCCGCTGAACTATGTTAACAAATATCGTACCTCGGAATTGTCATCAAGTTTGGATCTCCTATGGCATTCTTCCGCGTTTGGTCTCCGATGTAGTTTTAGGTACTGGTTTTATAACAATAATTGCTAAATTTATATGATTAACAAGAATACATGTTAGAGATTATCCAGTTAGATATGATCGAACCATTGTGCATATCTATGCTTATGAAACTAGCATTAGAGTTTGCATTAAAAACATTGCCAAATAGACACCAGTATTTGGTTTCTTCACGGTGGTGTATTTCTGATGTTCAATGTCCAGTTGCATGAAACCTATGTGGATAATTATATTTCATCATTTTCTACTTGTTTTTTCAGCAGCACTTCACCATTTCAGTGGTTCGCAGGCATCATTCGACATTTTCACATATCTGCCTAAAGAGGAGAGATTGCCTGGTTGAATTGTTAGCTACACAAAAACACAATTGTAGAAATCCTCTCTACCGCCTTGCGAGGGCTAATTTCCCCATGCTTCTCAATCCTAATATCCAATATTTGGTAGCTATATGGCTGGATCTGGGGAGCAGCAATGTTGTTATGCAGGTTGGACATTCTGGATCGCTTGCACTATAGATGAGAGTTCACAACAAAAATGTTGCTGAAGACAGAGTAAGCATGATTCCCTGCTTCCATGATGTGCTTTTAAATATTGTGATTTCATTGAATGCAACTTTTGCTATAAAATGTTGTACTACAAACCCTGGGATGCTATAACCAGGAAAAAGAAAAGAAACAAACGACACCATGTGCCAGATACAACCTCACACCTGACCAAGGAAGGGATCCAGCACCAAGCTGATCGCCGCTATACGTGACCGCTCGTCGTCGCCAGGAGAGCAAGGGCCACAAAAGCACTACCCATCGCCCACCCCATACAAAACAAGGCTCCCAGTCATCACCATAGCCTAAGAGTGTAGAGAGAGAGGGCGAGATAGAAGAAAGATTCGCTCATCCATATCGCACATGTCCATCGCCATGTAACTTTGAAGAGTGTTGTCCTAGATGAACAGATACCCCGAGGAAGGAACTGCAGAGTTGGGCCTCCAAATATGACACCTCCTGTGAGGCCCTGACACTGAGAGCATTGTCGCCGCCCGCCCAAGAGAACTTGGGCAAGGTTTTCATCCAAAGTGCTTGGCTAGGGAGGGAGAGAGACATCTCAACAAGACCCCCATGAGGGATTGTGATGCCCAAAACGTCATCGTTGCTGGCTCATAGAAATCGAGCTAGGCTTTCACCTGGAGTCTTCTCCCCCTATCATCATAGCTACCTTGCACCAAGTCAGCCACAACCCTCGGACCACCAGTAGCACATAGTCACCACATCAACACCCTCCATATCAGGTGCCGCCCCCTCAAGCACACCGCCATCTCCACTATGACTTATTGAGCCGCCCAATCGCCAACCTTGCCCCCACCTACCCACCAAGCATACACCCTCGCTAGCCTTCCTCGTTCCAGACCGCCGTCCCATATCAGATCTAGTCGATGGAGACAACAAGTCTAGGTGAGAAGTCACCGCCTCCGCCAACCAATCCTCGCTGGCCTCTCCCACTCAGGCGTGCCGCCACCATAGTCCATACATCTGACCACCCATGCACCCAGCCACCAATGTCACCACATCTGCTTGTCAAGCTCGCCTCTTTCGAAACCTCCACTGCACACAAATCCGATCAGGGATGTGGGATCTAGGCCGGATCTATCCAGGGAGATGTTGTATCCGGTTGAGGTGGCTCCGGATCTGGCTATCCCTATCGCAGTCACCATCGTCATCATAGGGGTCGTGGCCTCACGGAGCTCGGGGATGGGGAGGAATGGAAAACGAGAGATTAGAGACCCGCCGTCACCGTCCTTGTAGCTGCATATACAACTGCTGCCATGCTCTGGCGGTTACGAGGAAGGGGATGGCGGGAGGAGGGTTGGCGGTAGAGTGAGCTTGGTCATTGCCCATGTCGCCCTACATAGTGACGTTGGGTCCGAGTTGTGTTATGTCGGACTGTGATTTCTTGTTTTTCCTATATATGTTTTCTTTCTTGGGCTCAAACCGTTTGGTTAGGAAGAAGGTATTCTCTATAAATATATTGATGATTCAAACATTGCAACTATATGTAGCGTGTGTGAGGCCAATATGTTATAATTTGAATTTAATAGTGTTTTAACTTATTTATTTATTGGCAAAATTGGTTATATAGCATAAAAGTTCGCGTTTTTGGTTTTATAGCACCGAAAGATACCGATTTACTTTAATAGCACCCAAATTCTACCACATTCCTATTTTTGACACTTCCGTCAATTCTCGATCATTTTCCGTCCGCCTTGATTCCTATTGACCCAACCATGCACGCGATATGACGTTTCTACCCCTCACAAGTAAAGGAGAATACATGGCAATGAGGGGTAGAAACATCATATCGTGTGCGTGGCTGGGTCAATAGCGATCAAGGCGGATGGAAAACGATCGAGAGTTGATGGAAGTGTTAAAAATCGGAATGGGATGAACTTTGGGTGCTATTAAAGTGAACTGGTATTTTTCGGTGCTATAAAACAAAAAACATAAACTTTCGATGCTATATAACCAATTTTGCCTTATTTATTTTATATGCCAGTTCTCAAAAAGTTCCATTTTTATATCCAGATGTTGCACATGTTTTTTTCTCATATTCCACAAATGTTTCATGACCCAAATGCTTTTTTTTCATACGCGAAGGATTGCGTACAAGACTATGAAACAGAAAGAAAAATAGACAAGTAGAGAAAAATAGAACTGATTGTTTCTTTTGACTATTCGATTTTAATTTTTTTTCTTTTTCTCCATAATATTTATATCAGTATAAAAAACCCTTCATCTCCTGCGAGTAGTTTCCATCGCCGCCCTCATCTCTCCCCTGTCGCCGCCTACTGTGAGTCCTCGACGGTGGTGAAGCGGTGGCATGGTGATCTCCGGCGAAATCGACGCGCAGCGCGGCAATTCATTTCTGACCGAGGTGGCGCGGTGGCTGGAACGAAAGGCGCCTCGCCGGCATGACGTGGACTGCAGCGGATCTTCGGCAACATCACAGCGCCATTGCTCCATCTTCCATCGGCAATTGTGCTCCTCGTTGGCAAGTGGCGGCTTGAACAGTAGCATGGCGCTCCCCGGCGACCGATCAGTGTGGCAGCTCTAACGATCTTTGTGCTCCCCTGTTTGTCCTGCTAATCTCCATTGAGATTAGGTCAAATTTCCCCAATTTTGTTGTTTCCAATTAGAGAGTTTCTGTATATATGTTTCCAATTATAGCATCGTCTTTTGCTCATATATCATTTTTGTTTAGCGAAAATATATGATGAAAATTTGTATATGTGGTAACAGAAAAAAAAATTGCAATCATAAAATCATGTAACAAATTACATATCAGGCTAATTCATGTGGATCATGTGGTTAATTCAGACAAAAAATTGTTGTACATAATTGTTCAAAGAAACCTTTTTTTTAAGACAACCAATCCTCGCTGGCCTCTCCCACTCAGGCGTGCCGCCACCATAGTCCATACATCTGACCACCCATGCACCCAGCCACCGATGTCACCACATCTGCTTGTCCAGCTCGCCTCTTTCGAAACCTCCACTGCACACAAATCCGATCAGGGATGTGGGATCTAGGCCGGATCTATCCAGGGAGATGTTGTATCCGGTTGAGGTGGCTCCGGATCTGGCTATCCCTATCGCAGTCACCATCGTCATCATAGGGGTCGTGGCCTCACGGAGCTCGGGGATGGGGAGGAATGGAAAACGAGAGATTAGAGACCCGCCGTCACCGTCCTTGTAGCTGCATATACAGCTGCTGCCATGCTCTGGCGGTTACGAGGAAGGGGATGGCGGGAGGAGGGTTGGCGGTAGAGTGAGCTTGGTCATTGCCCATGTCGCGCCTACATAGTGACATTGGGTCCGAGTTGTGTTATGTGGGACTGTGGTTTCTTGTTTTTCCTCTGTTTTGTTTCTTGGGCTCAAACCGTTTGGTTAGGAAGAAGGTATTCTCTATAAACATATTGATGATTCAAACATTGCAACTATATGTAGCGTGTGTGAGGCCAATATGTTATAATTTGAATTTAATAGTGTTTTAACTTATTTATTTATGGGCAAATTGAAACCATGCCATTATAATTTTGCAAAATTTAAGATATGCCATCCTGACCCACATGTCATTGACTCATGTGGATCCTACATGTCATTGAGATACCGATGGCATATCTCAAACTTTGTAAAATTATAATGGCATGGTTCCAAATTACCATTTATTTATTGGCAAAATTGGTTATATAGCATAAAAGTTCGCGTTTTTGGTTTTATAGCACCGAAAGATACTGATTTACTTTAATAGCACCCAAATTCTACCACATTCATATTTAACGCTTCCGTCAATTCTCGGTCGTTTTCCGTCCGCCTTGATCCCTATTGACCCAACCATGCACGTGATATGACGTTTCTACCCCTCACAAATAAAGTAGAATACATGGCAATGAGGGGTAGAAACATCATATCGTGTGCGTGGCTGGGTCAATAGCGATCAAGGCGGATGGAAAACGATCGAGAGTTGACAGAAGTGTTAAAAATCGGAATGGGATGAACTTTAGGTGCTATTAAAGTGAACTGGTATTTTTCGGTGCTATAAAATAAAAAACTTGAACTTTCGATGCTATATAACCAATTTTGCCTTATTTATTTTATATGCCAGTTCTCAGAAAGTTCCATTTTTATATCCAGATGTTGCACATGTTTTTTTCTCATATTCCACAAATGTTTCATGACCCAAATGTTTTTTTTTCATATGCGAAGGATTGCGTATAAGACTATGAAACAGAAAGAAAAATAGACAAGTAGAGAAAAATAGAACTGATTGTTTCTTTTGACTATTCGATTTTATTTCTTTTCTTTTTCTCCATAATATTTATATCAGTATAAAAAAAACCCTTCATCTCCTGCGAGTAGTTTCCAAAAATTTTCAAACTTCTCGGTGGCATACTGTAAGAGGGAGAAACAGATGTCAAATTGCAAAATTCCCCTGTCAATCTCTCCAATTCCTGAATTTTTTACATTTTGATTTGATCATTTTTGAAAACTTATTTTACAAATAGACCCCTGAAAAAACTTAGGGCTGGTTTGGTTTGTGATCTAAATTGGCCTTACCTTTTTTGTCATGCCAAATTTTATCAAGTTTTGACATGGCTAATTTTGGCAAGGCAAAGTTATGTTTGAATTGAAGCCAAAATAGCTTAAGTTAACTATTGAAATGACCAACTTTCTTAGACATGCCAAAATTTGGCTTCAAACCAAATAGACACTAAACACTATTGAAATTGCCAAATATTGATAAGGGCAATTTAGGACTCAAACCAAACTAGCCCTTAATCCTGGATTAAAATAACTTCCTATATTAAGTTTTTCCAAGGTTCTATTTGTAAAATAAGTTTTATAAAAGGACCAAAATATAAAAAATTCAGTCTCCATTTCTCCTAGAACTCGTTCCTCCACGGCCCATCTGCACCAAAGTCCAAAACCCATAAACCCCCTCTCCTCCTCTTCTCCTCTTCTCCCCCACAAACTAGGGTTTCACTCGCCGCCGCCGCCGCCACCATGGCCGCCGACACCTCCAAGCCCTTCTTCCCGGCGGCGCCGAACCCCGCCCTCCTCCCCTCCGGCCGCAAGCCCTCCCGCCTCTCCCCGGAGGCCTCCTACTGGCGCTCCTTCCGCGCCTCCGAGCTCACCCCCGCCAACGAGTTCAACGTCACCCACCTCGCCTTCTCCCCCTCGCGCTCGTCGGCGGCCGCCCCCACCCTCGCCGAATAGCTATAAAAATAACTCTACTGTTTCTTTTTGTGTGGACATATATTGTATATTGAAGTGATTATATATAATTGTCGATGGTCATGGATTATTATTTTCATATAGTAATAATATCAGGTATGCTGATTTAGAAAGCTTTTGGTCTAGAATATTCTGATTTTCTCTCTTTGTAAGGCCAAGCTATGGTATTTTTGATTCACCTCACTTGCAAATTGTAATGAGTTTTATTTGTATACGTCCAAATGAAAAATAATACTTCCTCCGTTGCAGCCAGCATGTGCTATAGAGATTGTATCAAGCAGCCAAAATATCATGTGCTCGTCATGGAAGGCTCGTCATGGAAGGCGGTCGAGTCGGAGAAAAGAAGTGGATCAGTTAATATAACATCTCTAAGCATTTTGCTTTTTAGTTGTTGTTTGCTAGCATAATTACTTTTGTATTTTGTTGTTTCCTAGATGTTTTGAATTTTTTTATGAACGATTTCGGTCGCGACTTATTTGCGAATATGATTATGTATTATTTGTTACATATATATGCTTGCAAAAGCGTGACTACGTGTATTACCAAATGTTACCGTAGCGTTAGCACGGACATACTACTAATTTATATCAGTATAAAAAAACCCTTCATCTCCTGCGAGTAGTTTCCAAAAATTTTTCAAACTTCTCGGTGGCATACTGCAAGAGGGAGAAACAGGTGCCAAATTGCAAAATTCCCCCGTCAATCTCTCCATTTCCTGAATTTTTTACATTTTGATCATTTTTGAAAACTTATTTTACAAATAGACCCCTGAAAAAACTTAGGGCTGGTTTGGTTTGTGATCTAAATTGGCCTTACCTTTTTTGTCATGCCAAATTTTATCAAGTTTTGACATGGCTAATTTTGGCAAGGCAAAGTTATGTTTGAATTGAAGCCAAAATAGCTTAAGTTAACTATTGAAATGACCAACTTTCTTAGACATGCCAAAATTTGGCTTCAAACCAAATAGACACTAAACACTATTGAAATTGCCAAATATTGATAAGGGCAATTTAGGACTCAAACCAAACTAGCCCTTAATCCTGGATTAAAATAACTTCCTATATTAAGTTTTTCCAAGGTTCTATTTGTAAAATAAGTTTTATAAAAGGACCAAAATATAAAAAATTCAGTCTCCATTTCTCCTAGAACTCGTTCCTCCACGGCCCATCTGCACCAAAGTCCAAAACCCATAAACCCCCTCTCCTCCTCTTCTCCTCTTCTCCCCCACAAACTAGGGTTTCACTCGCCGCCGCCGCCGCCACCATGGCCGCCGACACCTCCAAGCCCTTCTTCCCGGCGGCGCCGAACCCCGCCCTCCTCCCCTCCGGCCGCAAGCCCTCCCGCCTCTCCCCGGAGGCCTCCTACTGGCGCTCCTTCCGCGCCTCCGAGCTCACCCCCGCCAACGAGTTCAACGTCACCCACCTCGCCTTCTCCCCCTCGCGCTCGTCGGCGGCCGCCCCCACCCTCGCCAAGGTCCACCTCTTCACCGCCGGCGACGACGCGCTCCTCGCCTACTGGGACGTGCCCTCCGAGACGCCCGTGTTCACCGCCCCCGCCGCCCACCGCGACTACATCCGCGCCGGCGCCGCGTCCCCCGCCGACCACAACATCTTCGCCACGGGCTCGTACGACCGCATCGTCAAATTGTGGGACGCCCGCATGGGGAAGACGTCGACGCTGTCCTTCTCCCATGGCGAATTGGTGGAGAGCGTGCTGTTCCTGCCGTCCGGCGGGCTGCTGGCGACGGCCGGCGGGAACGTCGTCAGGATTTGGGATGTCATTGGTGGCGGGCGGCTTCTCCACTCGGTGGAGAGCCATGTCAAGACGGTGATGGCCCTCGCGCTCGCCAAGATGACCAACACCGGCGAGACGCGGCTGCTTAGCGCGGGGAGTGATGGTTATGTCAAGAGCTTTGATTATGGCGAGCTTAAGCTCACGCACTTGATGCGATATCCTAAGGAATTGCTTTCCTTGGCGTGCTCGCCGTGTGGGACAGTGCTGGTTGCTGGGTCTTCAAAGGGCACAATTTATATGGGTAGGAGGAAAAAGAAGTCGACGGGGGAGGACGAGGAAGAGGGTAAGGGTGTTGGTGGTGAGCTTGATTGGGCACCACCCAAGTCGGAGAAGCGACGGTTGGCACCGTCCAACTATAGGTACTTCCTCCGTGGACAAAATGCGAAGGCTAAGGAAGGTGACCTTGTTATTGAGAAGCCTAAGAAGGTGAAGGTTGCTGAACACGATAAGTTGCTGAGGAAGTTCAGGCACAAGGATGCTCTAGTTTCAGCCTTAGCTCGAAACAATCCAAGGAGCATAGTGGCGGTGATGGAGGAGCTAGTTTCAAGGAGAAAGCTGGTCAGATGCATCGAGAACTTGGACACGGAAGAGCTCGGACTTCTCCTGCTGTTCCTGCACCGAAACGCAACCTTGCCAAGGTATGCAAGGTTCTTGATGGGGGTGGCAAACAAGGTGCTGGAGATGCGTGCGGATGATATCCGATCAGATGAGAACCTCAGGGGTTGTGTTAGAAATCTTAAGAGGATGGCTGCAGAGGAGATTCAGATACAGCACACATTGCAGGGGATCCAAGGGATGATTTCACCCATGCTTGCACTTGCCAGTAGATGAACAGGTGCTTTTCTTGTATCGGAATTCTTTTTTTGTCTGTTAGTTTACAGTGAGGCATGCCACATACATGATGATGTATGCTAGTTTACAAACTATTATTGCCACTGAAATTTTGGCTGTCATCCAATCGATATACTCTGTTGTGCCGCGAAAAGTTTTGATCAGTTCATTTCCAGCTATGGTCATGTTTGCACTATGCAGTTTTGCCTTTCGAGTGTTGCTATGGATTGTTCATTGTGCTTGTTAACTGGTTTTCAGCTTACTTTGCATGGTTCAGTATTTGTTCAGTATCATCTTTGCGGTGTAGCAGCAATGCATGCGATGTTTTCGGTCAGTTCTGTTTGTGGTGAATTGGTGGCTTGATTTCACATTGCCAGTAGGATTCTCGTTGCGAGTTGTGATGCAGACTACACTATTTGGTTGTGTATCATGTGCAGAATGTCATATGCAGGCTACACTGTTAGTGTTATCATTTATGTTACTGTAAACAAGATCTTTTGTATTATTGTGAAATAGAGTGGCAGTACTGGGGTCACACATGCTTAGTGATGTGGTGGACATGGATGGACAAAACTAATTTCTTTGGAAGCTTTTGGGTGGATTTATGGCTGTCTTCTTGTATAATTGCTTGACATAAATCCTGATTTCTCATCTTAGGCTTTGAATATCATTTTGCCTAAGCTATTATTACAACATGTTGATAACATGACACTGTATTTGATTTCAAGGCTGGTGTTAGTTTGATTTTTTGTAGGTCTCGTGGAGTTAAACCAACCATTGTATAGCTCAATAATGCATTTTCACGAAACCCATTCTCTGTTCCAGAATGGAGTCCACCTTTTACATATGGCGGAATGTCTTTTTGTCTGTTCAGTGGGTCATATATATTGATTGATGGTGCAGGCAATACTACCAAAGAGTAATCAATTGTGGTGAACCGGTATTATGATGAATAATCTTACATCCAATCGAAACAAAAGTTGGCCAGTTCATCCTTACTAGTAACTTATCCACCTTAGGCTCCTGCAGAATCAGTAACAAATCGTCAAATCCTAGAATAACATTTGAATTAATGGTGCTGCTGTGGTCAAGCTTAGGTCCATTGTTCCACTGTCGTCTTCACTAAGCATGGATTACATGTGTAGTCCTTTGATGTGATTGCATACTAACCCAAAATCTCATGTCCTCTTCCATGTCTCAGACATCTGGAAGACAAAGGTGGCTACATATCTCAGGGCCCAACCCTTCTGGAAGACAAGATACCATGTACTACGTTGGTAAAAAAATGTGCCAGATCTGAGAGGTGTGGGGCTCTCTCTCCATCTCTATCTCCAAATCAGATCACCTTTTGCTTTTGACACTGGGTTATTCTTTCAGTGCCTATACCAAGAAAATCTGAAGATTCTGCATTGTTTACATGTAAAACGTTCTGAACTTGAGAAAAGTGAAAAGCAGTATCTAGTGTGAAATTTTAGGGGCTGATTCTTTTCAAGGTGAAAGGAGCCTTAGATAGTGGAGGCATCTGGAAGCTGCAGCTTCCATATCTGGTAACTTGATGCTGCCTGCTTGCCTAAGTTGCTGTGTTAATCCTAGTATTATGTCTGGTAAAATATGTGTTGGGCGACGCTACTTTCTTTTCTCATTTACAAAATTACAAGCGGACCAATCATGTGGTAATTGGAATCGATCATCATCTGAAACTTGTTTACAGTAATAAGTTAATTAATTATGTTTTTTACTGTGTTCTCTACTACTGGTATACGAAAGTTTGACGGTTCATTCAACCTAACCAGAAGGAATTTTCAGTTTTAGCCTAAGAATTTATCTTAATTTAGTCGTGTATGGTCTGCGCCTATGCTCACTAAATCCAAAAGGTCCATTTGCCTTGTTTGTTTTTTTTTTTTTTGGATTCCTGTTCTCAAGTGTCTAGAATCCCACGAGGGTAAAAGCCTTTCTTCCCATGTTTTTACATTGAGACTTCTAGGTGTAAAAAAGTTGAAGAATCTGCAGTAGTATAAGAGACTTTTATGCGCTGATTTTTATTAAAAGTATAAGGAATCCGAATATATATTGAGGAGGCATATGCAAGATGCAGCTTTCCCAACTTTTATGTGCTGTCTGTCAACGGTGAAGGCATATAGTAATGGGTGTGTTTTTTCTTCTCTTTCCCAACTTTCACTCCATTTTTTATGCGCACGTTTACCGAACTGCTAAAAGGTATACTTTTTTATTAAAAAAATAAAAATAATAAATATAGAAAAGTTGTTTTAAAAAATTTTATTAACCTATTTTAAAGTTTTTTTATAATACTTTATTAATCGTGCGCTAATCCATCGTTTCGATTTTCGTGCTGAAAGGGAAGTTTCCCCACCCTCACCTTATAAACACAGCAGAAGTTAGCATGCTCGTTACCATCTTTGGGACAAACAATATGATAATTTGAAGCGATTCCTCCCTCTACCTATGTTTGCAAAGGTAGCTTTTAAATTTGGTACAGCTTTTTCAAGCTAATTTTGGATTTTGGATTTTGACTCTTTTTAATAATAAATTTAGGTCATATTCTTTTACTTTTCTTTATGACAATATAAAAGTTGGGTAACAACAAACAATGAAGAAAGCCCGAAACTTAATGAATCACAAATTGTAGCATCACTGTGGACTACTCCCTCCATCTAAAAATATATAAGTATTTTTGTTTTTTTACGGAAATTAGGGGAAATGTGAAATTAAATGAGAAATGTTTGTGATAAGTTAAGACATGAGAAAGTAAATATGGAGAAATTAAATGGGAGATGATTGTGCTTGAAGTAGCTAGAAATTGATATGTTTTGAGATAATTTTTTTACGTTAGAAGATGCTATTATTAGGGTGCATTGTAAAGTGCGTTTGAACGGATGATTAGCCGTGTGTAAAACGAGGAGCGTGATAAGCATATGATTAATTTGGTATTACTTATTAAAATCTTGAAAAATATTTTTTAAATTTTTTTAAAGCAACTCCTTGTATAGGAAGTTTTTACGAGAAACGTAACGTTTAGCAGTTTTTAATGTGTGCTAATAAAAATTGAGGAAGTAGCCAAACTGAAATGGAGTTTTGAACGTGTTGTCTAATTTACATAATCTCAATGATTTAGTTTAAACATGATTACTTTTACTCAATGCAGAATTTATTTATCTGCTAACTTGAGGATGAAGCCATTGAAGCCGGTCACTTTGATTTACTTCTTGTTCTTTCTTTTCTCTTCTTCTCGTAATTCTTCTCACTGTAGGAGAAGTATAGGGCGTTGGCTTTTCTGTCAATAAAACAAAAGAAAAGAGTAAAGTGCACCAGCGGTCCTCAAACTTGTAAGGGTGTGTCATCTAGGTCCCCAAACTCTCAAATCGCATTTACAGGTCCCTAAACTTGCTTAGCCGTACATTGCCTGTCCAAACCCCATTTGACTCGGTCTGCTCGCTGACGTGGCTTGCCAACGTGGAGGGGAGGAGACAGCCGGGGTGGTGCATTATGCATTAAGCCCCTTATTTTTTCGCCAGCCCTCAGACGATAAATCTGATGCCATCACATTTGTATCAGTATCACTAACCACCACTCTTAACCCATCTGAAATGTCCTTACCAGGTAACAGCCAATAAATCTTCAAGGTGGGAGTCCTAAGGTATCCAAGATCCTCAACGAACTGGTCCAGCCATAGTGGAGACCAAGTGTCTATCTCGACATTATCAAACCAACTCACTTTGCCATTCAAATAAGAACGGAGATTACCATGCCCAACGAAAAAACCCCCATGGTGAACCTTCACTGTGAACTCATCTGACCCATCACCTAGTAAGGAAGAAACAAATCCTTCAATCCACGATACAGCATGTAAACTTGTGCAAACAAAAAACCCTAGCTTTGCCGTACGGCAAAACATGCATCGAACCGAGCCAGCAAATTCCAAATTTTCTACCAACAGCAAGGTACATTACTGCCTATTATCGATCTAAACCTGCTAGCATACAAGGATTAGGGCTTGATTTTACTCACCGTACACAGGCGCGTCTCCACCTAGTCGACGCAATCTTGCCACCATTCTCTGCCGTCGCGTCCGTCGATGGGTGCAGACAGAATCGCTCCCCCACCCTCTCTACCAATCCTATGATCGATTGGCGTTGGTTGCCGGCGATCGCCGGCGATCACCACCTCCTCTCACTTGCGTCGCCCACTTCGCCCTTCCCGCACCGAGGATAACGAGGAGTCAGGGATTTCGTCCTTCCCGCGCCGAGGAAAAAAAAGAGTGGGGGATTTATCGTGTGAGGGCTGGCGAAAAAATAAGGGGCTTAATGCATAATGCACCACCCCGGCTGTCTCCTCCCCTCCACGTTGGCAAGCCACGTCAGCGAGCAGACCGAGTCAAATGGGGTTTGGACAGGCAATGTACGGCTAAGCAAGTTTAGGGACCTGTAAATGCGATTTGAGAGTTTGGAGACCTAGATGACACACCCTTACAAGTTTGAGGGCCGCTGGTGCACTTTACTCAAAAGAAAATTATATAGATCACCTCACAAATCTCTTGCCGCATCAGTTGAGAGAGTCGGGGCGTCCCTTCTGTCTCTCCTACTCTTCCTTTTACAGGGATGTTGGTGAGCTGGGGTTAATGCCATGTTATATTCGAATTTATTTTGCACCAATAACATGGAATATAACTTTATCTTTTTTTTTTGTCGGCAAGGAATTGATAAATCAACCAACGGAACACATTCTTATGATACGATCGATTGCAGGTGGACGAGGAAGATTTGTACCACACACGAAACGAGAAATCTCATTAGCACATAATTAATTAAGTATTAATAATTATAAACTTGAAAAATGGTTTATTAAATTTTTTGAACAACTTCTATATAGATTTTTTTTTTAAACAGAAAGTATCATCTAATAGTTGAAAATTAAGCGTGCTAACGAAAAACGAGGAATTTGTAGTTTGAAGTTGAAGAATAGAAATGGACCAGAATATTAGTATTAGCACGAGCAGTAAAGGTCAGGCTTGACCGAATTAAGCAAGGTGCTCCGCGCGTATATGGAACGATGTGGGGTGCGGTGCACTGCATTGCATATGGCCCATATGCGACGCATCGAAGTAGGCAGCAGGCAAACCTCATTGCTACAGTATGATTTTCTATTCAGCACGTGGAAATGGATGCGTCCGTCAACAACCTGCGATCGAGCGTTCGTTCGTTGAAACTTGAAAGAAGAATGTAAAGGCCGATTTTAGTTCTCAACTTTTTCTTTCAACTTTCAACTTTTCCATCACGTTAAAACGTTTCTGCACACGTAAACTTCCAACTTTTTTAAAAAAACTTAATTAAACTTTTAATTTTAGCGTGTAACTAAACACAACCAAAATCGCGTGCGGCTGCCTAGCTGGTACTCCCTCTGTCCCCAAAAAAAAAAGAGAAACCATGTGTTTCCGTGTCCAACGTTTGACCGTCCGTCTTATATAAAAAAAAATTAAAAAGATAAGTCACGCATAAAGTATTAATCATGTTTTATCATCTAACAACAATGAAAATACTAATTATAAAAAAAATTCATATAAAACGTACAGTCAAACGTTGGATACGAAAACCCATGGTTTATTTATTACTCCGTCCGTATTTTAATGTATGACGCCGTTGACTTTATAACCAACGTTTGACCACTCGTCTTATTCAAAATTTTTATACAAATATAAAAATGCTTATGTCATGCTTAAAGAACATTTGATGATAAATCAAGTCACAATAAAATAAATTATAATTACATAAATTTTTTGAATAAGACGAAAGGTCAAACGTTTGTTAAAAAGTCAACGACGTCATATATTAAAATATATAGGGAGTTTTTTTTTTTTTTATGGAGGGAGTACATGGAGCCAATAAACCGCGGCCCCTCGCTCCCCTTGACGGACGGCCATCGTGGTTCGCGGATATGCTATGGAAGGAGGCGGCGGCTACTTGCGCGCCACTCTCTCATCTCGTCTCATCACCTGGAATCATCATCCAACAGGGAACCGACAGGGCGACAGGGAAAGGTCAGCACTGTCGCATGCACGCATTGATCCCTCGAGGCTCAGGATCTTCTGCTTCACACTACTGCCCACCTACTCCCTCCGTCCCACCAAACTCGACGGTTGTAAAAGAAGGTTTCAGAGGCAAATTAGTTTTCCTACTAGAAATGACCAGGTTACTAAGACTCAGCTGTCATTTTATGATCAAGTGCGTGCAATGTGGTTGACAGGAGCACGAATAATCTCTCCGCGTGTAATTAGTTAATTAGTCGATCCTTTCCACAACTCATTGCCATGTTGTATTTCGAACGCGGGAGCTATATGGTCACCGAAATTACGACACATGGCAAAATAATCTTTAGCATATTTAAAATTTTTGAAATATATGGTCCCACTTCTTTATTGATTAATTCTTTTTTTAGGGAACTTCTTTGATTATATTGTTGAATGACATGTTTTGCAGGATATTAGTGAAAACTTTAAATGTTAGTTTCTACAGGACATAGAATTACTACCTACTAGCTACTAGTAGGACGTACGCAAGTGTGTACAGTTACACTTGTAGTGCCGATTGGTGGATCTAGATCATGTGCGATGTATAGGCCCGTAGCTAGTACCCCAACCATTTCATATTAGTTATCATATAAGTCTTTCCACTAAGAAGAAAAAACTATTATGCATTTTATATAATCTAAGTATGTGGAGGGAAAGAATCAAGAAACATGTAGGCTATAACTCCTCATATGCACAAGAAACAAACGCTTACCTATCCCTAAATGTATGCATGGATACTCAATTTACATGCATAGATGCAATAATAATACTGCATGTCAAATAAAGGGACCGGGTTTATATGATGATCAATTTGAAATTTCTATATTTTTATATGATGATTAATTAATATGGAATGGAGAGAGTATTTGATGCCGCACGGATTCATGAAAATGAAACAAAAAGTTCAACTATACTACTACTACTACACATTTTATCATGGATAAACATGAGTTAAACAAAATGCTACCGCGCTAGTGTGCTTTCCTTTCTTCGCTATCACGGTCAACTTTCATTGTAAATACATAAAAAAAATCAATTTTACCCCCTCGCCCCCCAAAATATATCTTAGTCTAGGGAGTGCTTCATATATTGATATCCTCTGCCATATGGCACCTGATGTAAGTGCCACATACCGTAAACAATATATGCTTCTCAAGATCACTCACTCCCTTCGTCCCATAAAAAAATTAACCTAGTACTGAATATGATACATCCTAGTACTATAAATCTAGATATATCTCTGTCTAGATTCGTTGTATTAGAATGTGTCACATCCAATTTTAGATTTGTGTTTTTAAAGGACAGAGGAGTACACATGAACAACTATCCGTAATTGATAACTTTTGCATCGACATTCAACCGGCAAAGCAGGTAAAGAATATGCACACAAACGGACCACACACTTCCATGGCTGCAGAAGAACCACGTACCTACACACATTGCTGTAGCCTATGGCATCACCTCCCGTCCGGGCAGTAGTAATCTAGAAGTAATAATATAATTAATTATACGTGCAAGAGTGGATGAAGTCGGCACTGACGTCATCGCTGCCAATAGTATTAATTATATGGCCTGCTTTAGTTATCCAAATTTTTTTCCTAAAAACATCCCATCAAATTGTTAGACACATACGTGAAGCATTAAATATATATTTAAAAAATCATGAGACAAATCTTTTGAGCCTAAGTGCTAATTACGGATTAATTAGACTTAAAAGATTCCAGACAAGTTATAAAATTAGTTTTTTTATTCGTGTAAAAACTCCATTCTAATATCCGATACTCCCTTCGTATTTTAATGTATGACGCCGTTGACTTTTTAACTAACGTTTGACCATTCGTCTTATTCAAATTTTTTATGCAAATACAAAAATACTTATGTCATGCTTAAAAAACATTTGATGATAAATCAAGTCACAGTAAAATAAATGATAATTACATAAATTTTTTGAATAAGACGAAAGGTCAAACGTTTATTAAAAAATCAACGGCGTCATATATTAAAGGAAAAAGTATGAATTACCTCCCCGAACTATCGCGGTCGTCTGAATTATCCCCCGAACCACAAAACCGGACATTCTTCACCCCGAACTATGTAAACCGGACGAATTACCCCCTCTCGACCCAAACCGCGGTGGTTTTGCTCTACGTGGCGTACGCGTGGCAGTCCAGTCAGCATTTTATTTATTAAAAAAAGTGAGACCCACCTATCATACTCCTATCCAACTATTCCTCTCTCTCTCCTCTCATTCTCTCTCACTCACGCGCACCGCGGAGTTAGACGGGCGACAGGGAGCGGCGGCGGCGGTGGAGGCGAGCGGCGGTCGCCGCCACCGCCGCCGCCTCGCCTCCCCTCGCCGCGCTCCTGCCTCCGCCGCGGCCGTCTAAAGGAGAAGAGAGAGAGACTGACAGGTGGGGCCCACCTATTTTTTAATAAATAAATTGCTGACTGGACCTCCACGTAGACCAAAACCACCGTGGTTTGGATCGAGGGGAGTAATTCGTCCGGTTTACATAATACGCGCGGTAGGTTTTGTTCCCTCGTTTTCTCTCTATATATAATACGTGATGCGAATTAGCGGTTTCGCATCATGTATGTTTACCGTCGCTTTCGCTGTGGTGTTCGTTACTCCCCCGTACACCATCCGTTCCAAAAATAAATTTAAAAAACTAGATAGCGGATGTGCTTAATTGGGTACTCTCTCCGTCCTAAAATGAGTGTACTTCTCTGGTTCAAATTTAAGCTAGAGAGATATACTATTTAGACGAAGAATAGTACTCTGCTACCGAGGAAGTAATATACTCCCTCCATCCCTAAATGTTTGATGTTGTTGACTTTTTTAAACATGTTTGACCGTTCGTCTTATTCAAAAGATTTAAGTAATTATTAATTCTTTTCCTATCATTTGATTTATTGTTAAATATACTTTTATTTATATATATAGTTTTACATATTTTGCAAAAGTTTTTAATAAGACGAACGGTCAAACATATTTAAATAAAGTCAACGGCGTCGAACATTTAGGACGGAGGGAGTATTAATTATTAGCTGGTACTACTACTTATTCCCTTTGTTAGATAAAATAAGAATTGTAAGGTCATTTAGCACGTACCATGGTTAAATCAAATGATTTTCTTTTAGTCACTACAGTTGTCAATGTTTGAATTTTTAGTTGCCTAGATTTCCTTTGCAAGCATGTGGTTGGATTTAGAATTATTGAAGTGATTGGAATCATGTGAGTCATTGTAGGAATCCTCATATTTTGATACAACAGTTATAACCTAAAAAATCTTTAATTTTATTGATCATGCCAGGCGGGCTAGTGTGGTAAAACACCATTACCACGCTCGTCTAAATAGTGTGACAATGCTATTTGGCCATAGCGGTATGGTTGGCGTTAGGGGTGAAAACGATCGGAAACGGTCGAAATCGGTAGCATCACTTCGGAAACGATGCTCGATCGGCCGGTAATTGACTATATTTATCATTTAACGATGCTCGATCGGCCGGTAATTGACCATATTTATCATTTAAAGTACTCAGTATCTACATTAATACGATGCAGAAAGAAATTAGAAAAAATAAAATTTAAAAATAGCCAAAAACGATACGGTCGGAAACGGTACCCCTTAAACGAAAACGACGTCCGGTCGATCGGTAATTTCCGTGACCGCTTTTACCCCTAGCTGGCGTGACAATGTTGTCCTGCTATGTCACCGTGACATGACAAAACTATCACAACCATTGCGGGCTTTGTGAGTGTGACGGTATTATTTTGCCACGCGTAAGCGGGCTAACATCGTAAAAAGGTTTAGATTTTTAAAACAAATTTTAGAACGGTTAACTTTTAAAATTAAAGGTAAAAAAATAAAAAAAGCAGATGAACATCAACCGAGTAACCGACAGAGGACAGACAGACGACCGAATATGCCGCTGCAGTGCTTCTTCCTCCTCCTCCACCCTCCCCATATCCACCTGCGGGCTGCGGGCTGTGTTCGGATAGTAGGGTTGGGAACCCAATCTCCTCGCACGGAAAACAAAGCGATCCATTAACACGTGATTAATTAAGTATTAGCTAATTTTTTTAAAAGATTAATTTAAATTTTTTAAGCAACTTTCTTATAGAAACTTTTGCAAAAAAATATACCATTTAGCTGTTTGAAAAGCTACCATTTAGCAGTTTGTTAATCCACCATTAACACATGTGGGTTACTGTAGCACTTATGGCTAATCATAGACTAATTAGGCTCAAAAGATTCGTCTCGTGATTTTCTCCCCAACTGTGCAATTAGTTTTTTTAATCTATATTTAATGCTCTATACATGTGTTCAAAGATTTGATGTGATGTTTTGAGGAAAAAAATTTTTGGAAACTAAACAGACCGAATATGCTCGCTGCAGTGCTTCTTCTTCTTCCTCCACCCTCCCCATATCCACCTCGAGCCCCCCCCTCTCCTTCCCACGAATCTTCTCCATTCCCACCTCCCTCTATATATATCTCCCTCCCACCCCCGCCGCCACACACATCCAACAACCCACCACCCTCATTCCCTCAAGTCCCAAGATCGAACACCTCGTGTCCATGGCGGCGGCGAAGCGGCGAGTGCGCGACGCGGAGGCGGACCTGAACCTCCCGCCGGGCTTCCGCTTCCACCCCACCGACGAGGAGCTGGTGGCGCACTACCTCTGCCCGCGCGCCGCGGGCCGCGCCGCCCCGGTCCCCATCATCGCCGAGCTCGACCTCTACCGCCACGACCCATGGGACCTCCCCCACCGCGCCCTCTTCGGCCGCCGCGAGTGGTACTTCTTCACCCCGCGCGACCGCAAGTACCCCAACGGCTCCCGCCCCAACCGCGCCGCCGCCTCGGGCTACTGGAAGGCCACCGGCGCCGACAAGCCCGTGCTGCACAACGGCAGGACGGCCGGGATCAAGAAGGCGCTCGTGTTCTACCACGGCAAGCCCCCCCGCGGCGTCAAGACGGAGTGGATCATGCACGAGTACCGCCTCGCCAAGAAGGGCGGCGCCGCCGCCGCCGCGGGCGCGGGCGCGCTCAGGCTGGATGACTGGGTGCTGTGCCGGCTGTACAACAAGAAGAACGAGTGGGAGAAGATGCAGAGCAGGAAGGAGGAGGAGGAGGCCATGGCGGCGGCGCAGTCGTGGGGGGAGACGCGGACGCCGGAGTCGGAGGTCGTCGACAGCGACGCGTTCCCGGAGATGGACTACTCGCTGCCGGCGGCGCCGTTCGACGACGTCCTGCTGCCCAAGGAGGTCTGAGAATGTGACTGCACCACTGTATATAAATTCAGAGTTTTCAGACATGTTCAGAATTCAGGGTTTTCAGACAAGTTCAGAGTTCAGAGATGGTTAAGGATTAGTGGCTTATGAGCAGTATGATATGCAGGTTAGTTTCTAGTTTAGCAGTGTTGCTCCAGATTGGAGATTGATCAATGATTTGATTCTAATTAATGTAGTATACCGAGTGTTACTCATCATCACAGATTCATCAGAGCTGTGTCAAGTGACAATTCTTTTTTTTTTTTTAAATTTCCTGGATCAAGTTCACCATGTTGTGCTCAAGATTTGTGGATAAATGCACATCCATCCTTGAATTGGCATTGCTTATGTTCTTTTCATTCGATGATTTAACAAGGATTTGATACAAGTTGAGACTAGCAGTGATGTCCTTCTTCAGTCAATGAGCTGAATTTGGTGATTTGGGCCACTTCTTTTGACCACCTTGTCACTATCAGATAGGTAGGTCAAGGCGATACTCTGAAGAAATTTTTTATTAGTCTCTGAAAATATCAGGTATGATGATTTGTGATATTAAATTCTACGCGCCAAAGATGACGTGAACACTGACTTCATCCATGACGATGCTATGTGTGACGAACAAAGTCAAATGTTCATCCGAGCTTCAGACGCTAGTAAATTGGTTATACTGTATTTATTTATTTATGGTTTTGTCCTCAACCAATTTTGCTAAAGAAAAATATTGGCTGCTTTAAGATTTGCAGATTTAATGGCTTAAACAGACTTTTTGGTCAGGTTCATTTGTCCTTTGAAGAAGAAAGTTTGTAGGGGATCAAGTGGTTAAGATTTCAGAGCTCTCTGTGTTTAGGGGAAAGTACACTGTATGTTGTTCAGACAATCAGAATCCAGAGTGTCTTGTGCAGAATTCCGAGAAGAAACCTTTAGTTAGTTACAAAGTGTAGTGTAGCAGTGGTATAACTAGTATGTTGGCTGATTAAAGGATTAGATTACGATGCAGTCATATCACTAGAGGAGTGACAAGTGATTACCCTCTTTATACATTTCTGGCTTACCATGTGTTCTTCTCTGTTGAAGTGAGAAAGAGAGGTTCAGTGAGATGGTTTAATCCATGACTTGGATATAGGAATTGAGTTGAGCTCATCTGTGGGGCAAGAATGATGCTGCAAATTTTATAAACAGAAAACATGGAGCAAGCACATGTTTCACCCTTGATGAACATAATATAGCTCATAAACTCACAACCTCACTCTTTCTCAGGAACAAAGTCCAATGTTCATCAGAGAACATGAGTACTTAAGTTAGATACATTTGTGAATATATAGTATCTGAACTGTGACAATCCGGAAAAAAAAAGAAACAAAGAATTTTGTGAACAAAGTCCAAGCAGGCCATAGTATCTGAACTGAAGTACAAGCTGTGTCAATTCACAAAATTCTTTGTTTCTTTTTTCTGGTTTACCATGCGGTAAGAATTGTACTCCTATGTCAGACGATTAACTGAGTGCTAAACACATCCCTCCTTAATTTGCCATTGCTTGAGTTCCTTGCTTTTGATGATTTGACACGGATTGTTGTGCATTTAAAGAAGACGAGTGATCATACCATGAGAGCATGAGACTAGCAGTGAAATCTTGTGATTTGGGCAGTTTCTTTTGACCACCTTGTCACCATCAGACGGGCAGGACGATCGATACCCTGTAGAAATTTTCTACTATTGGACTTTGAAAGTATCTGGCATGACAATTTGAGAAATAAAATTGTTCGCGACAAAGATGACGTTACACAGCTTTCATCCATGAAGAAACATGACAAACGCTGCCTGACGAACATAGTTCTGTGCTCATCTAAAAAAAGGATTCAGAAACTAGTAACTGGTTATTATATACAGTATGTTATATAAATATTAATGTGCTAAGCCAAGATGTCTGCTTAATGAGAGCAGATTTGATGGGTTAAACAAACCTTGATATATGGTAAAAATTGATGCAGAATTGAGGTCAAGAGCAGCCCTTCGCCTTTCAGGGAAGCCAAAGCATGTACTCCCTCGGTACTCGTAAAGAAAGTCATTTTGAAAAGCGACACGGTCTCCAAAACATAACTTTGATTTTTTTTCTATAAAAATATTTATTGAAAAGTGATATATGTATATTTTTATGAAAGAAAGTCATTTTGAAAAGCGACACGGTCTCCAAAACATAACTTTGATTTTTTTAACCAACCTTAATTAGAACTTCTACAAGTGTTTATGTTTTGCCATGAAGGCAGTAGATGCTTGGTCAGTCAGTACCCGTGAAACCATTAAACTCGCTTTTCTATTGCACTATCAGAGTACCAGTAGTCCTAGTCCAGTACCAGTAACTGCTCCTGTTTTGGACAGAGAGCTGTTAAATCTTCTTTACCCCACCTGATGTGAATCAGCTTGGACTGTACTGGCTGCAAGTACGCTGTCTCATTTTCTTAATGTGCATCAGGGGAGTAAATAAAAATAATTAAGGATGAATCTGGTCATGAGTACAGTACTCTCTCCATACTCGTAAAGGAAGTCATTTAGGACAGCGACACGGTCTCTAAAACACAACTTTGACTTCTTATTTCTATAAAAATATTTATTGAAAAGTGATATATGTATATTTTTATGAAAGTATTTTTCAAGACAAATATATTCATATAATTTTTATATTTTCAAACTCAACAACTTGAGAGTTATTCATGATTTATATTCCGAAGGTTTGACTTAAACATTGCCCTAAACGACTTCCTTTATGAGTAAGGAGGGAGTATCGAGCAATAGATTGCGGGCTACATAATTTGGTCAGCCTTGTTCAGAAAAAGGGAAAAAAAACCTTTTGTTAGTACTTTACCCTATTTGAGTTCACATAATAAAACAAGAAAACCAATAGCGTATGATTAATTAAGTTTTAATTATTCTAAACTTAAAAATAGATTTATCTGATATTTTAAAGCAATTCCTATATAGAAAGTTTTCATGCAAAATGTACCGTTTAGTGGTTTGAAAAGTATGGTAACGGAAACCGAGATAAAATATATATCTTAATCAGAAAAGAATCGGGAGGATTGGATTCCAATGGAATCATCATCATTAGACCTGTGAGAACAGTATTTTCTTTCAAGTTTACCTAGGCCGTGTTTAGTTATTCTGGCAAAAAAAAAATTTGACGTATACGGACACACATTTGAAGTATTAAACGTAGACTAATAACAAAATAATTACAAATTACAGATTCCGTCTGTAAACAGCGAGACGAATCTATTAAGCCTAATTAATCCCTCATTAGCAAATGTTTATTTTAGCACCACATTGTCAAATCATGGCGTAATTAGGCTTAAAAGATTTGTCTCGCAATTTACATGGAAACTGTGCAATTGATTTTTTTCTCTACATTTAATGCTTCATGCATGTATCTAAACATTTGATGTGACGAAATGTAAAATCAAAGGTGTTTTTGATTATTATTTTGTGATGAACAATTGGCATCGGAGATTATTGGTTTTGATATTTGGAATTTATTCACGAAGTGGTTATGGAGATGATTGGATTTCACTGGTGAATCTACAGGATACTGCTGTTATTTCATGTGACCGGTCAGACCGGGCAGGTGTTGCCGGTCAGACCGGCGTGTATCGCGCGGTCAGACCGGCCCAGCCCGTGGTCTGACCGGCCAACTCTGTGTCGGTTTCGGTTTCGGGTTGTTTGTTTGGATATCCATGATTATTTCATGATTATGGCTTCTAGATGGATACTATACGTATGTAATACTGTTGTTTGCTACTAATGAGTCAAGTTGGAGATAGCTTGGTCTCGGAATATGGTTTCTTTGTTTATTTCATGTGTAGGTGACTCGATGCCTCGGGGAGAGTATTTGCGGTGATGGACCGGGAGTCGGCTTGGGATAAGACGACGTCCGTGGTGATCAGAGATCATGCGGGATACTTAGGCTAGAGTTGATGCACGTGGTTGGTGAAGATTCCATATGGCATACGATGGAGTTATTGTGTGCATATGGGATGCGGAGTCGAATTTGGAAGGAGTCCAAATTTGGTACGATTGGTTATGTAAAGTTTCTTTCTTGTACTAGAGGGTTTCCTAAGGTGTTTAGGACTCTTAGTATGAGTTTGGTTCGTGGCTTTAGGCTGCCTACCACGGGTATAAATAGAGGGGGAGCGTGAGGTTTCCTGGTATCGCTTTAGAGAGCAATTGAGTTGAGTTTTGAGTTAGGGTTTCGAGTTTAGTCGAAATTTTTGTACAGAGTGCTGTTGGGAATTTTTGTAAGGAGTGCTGTTGGTGCACTTTGTAAACACAGAGAAAATCAATAAAGTCGTCATCCACTTTAAGAGTTCTTCGATTTGTGTTCTCCGGGTTTCGGCGGTCTAACCGGCGACGCACCGGCGGTCAGACTGGCAACATTGCGGTGGTCAGACCGGCGGGTACGAGGCGGTCAGACCAGCAGCGAAGACAGGAGCTAGCAGGCGATCTCGGCGGTTCAACCGATCAATCTACATCGGTCAGACCGACGTTCATCAGGCGGTCAGATCAGCGCAACACCTTCGGTCAGACCGCGATCCGTCGAATTTGAGGGTAACTTTTATTTTCGCTAAAAGTTTTCGGTTTTTGGGTATACCAACCATTCACTCCCCCTCTAGTTGGCTTAGTTATTGTGATTTGATCCTGCACGAAAAAGTTAGAAGTTTGAAGGGAACTAAACACAGCCCTAGTTTCTTGTTCTTTCTGATTGACCACTCCACAGGTGAGAAAGAGAACTTCATTTAGTACAAGAGATTCAGTTCATTGGGATGGTCTAATCAATGACTTGGACATAGGGCTTGAGCTGAGCACATTTGTGGGACAACAACTGGTGCTGTAACCTGTAAATATTATAACAGAAAACAAGAAGTGCACACATATGTTTTAGGGAATGTGCGAAAGATGTGTGTGCGCATTCATTCCATCAAGAAGAAGTGCAGAGTCTGGCCACAACTGAACAAACAAAATAGCTAACCAAAAGCACAATCATAGAGAACAAAACGCAGTTCCCTGATAATTTCATCAAATGTGATCAATGTTTCTCTGTGTAACTTGATCACACATATGCAGTTCCCTCAAATGTGATCAATGTTTCTCTGTGTAACTTGATCACACATATGCAGTTCCCTGGGGTGATAGTTCTCTTTTCTCAAGGCATGATGCAGTCCAGTAACAGCGACACCCACTGCAAGTCTTGCGAGTATTTGCAACAAATTGGGGCCAAGGATTTCTTTGTCATGGCAAGAACAGAAAGCTGGAGATGGCCAAGGAGGAGGGCACTGTAGGTTGATCTGGCACTGTAACGACCCGAAGCCTCTCATTTCCAAATTAATTAGGATTTCCGGCACGTCTTCGAATAGATAACTTATCATGAACATGGATATAGGGAACACATGTTTCACTTTTGTCAAATACTGAAAGAAGAGAGAAATTGAGGATCGAACTTGTTGCAATATTGAGTTAGGCCAAATAGGTATATATGATATGTAAAAGAGATGGGAGAAGACTATAATGCTCTTAGCAACTTTCAATATTGATACACTTAATATGTTTCATAGGAAAACATGGATACTTCAGAATCAGAGCTCACAAACTGGTTACTATATATTTACCTATATGTTTTTTATCCAAGGTCAGTGGCTGTCAAGTGACTCAAGTCTCTTTACAGGTGAATTTGGTTGCTCGAATATTGCTGATTACTATATGAAGTGATATTGCTCTTCAGTCATTGAGCTGAATTTGGTGATTTGGACAGTTTCTTTTGACCACCTTGTCACCATTAGATAGGTAGGACGAGGGATACCCTGAAGAAAATTTTCATTGGACTTCGAAATTATCTGGTATGAGAAATAACATTATACGTGGCAAAGACAATGTGAACACAGCTGAATTACATAAGTTATGCCATACGAACGGAGTTTTTTGTTCATCTGAAAAGTTTCAGACACTAGTGAAATAGTTATTATATGTTTATTTTCTATTACAAGGTATTGTCCTCAACGAATTTTGCAAAGAAAAACTTTTGGCTGCTTAACAATTGCAGATTTAATGGCTTAAACAAACCTTGACGCATGGAAGGCCAAATGGCAACATTGCCAGGCAGCATCTATCATCAGGCATTCAGGCCTAAACATATACCAGGCATGAGAGATTGCTGCGTGCATAATGTGGTCAGGGGCTCGTTTGGATCTAAGGGTTTATGTCCCTTGAAGAAGAAAGTTACATGGGATCAAATTGTTCAGAATTCAGAGCTCTCTATGTTTAGGTGACTGTACACTGTAAGTAGTTCAGACTTCAGAGTGTCTTGTTCAGAATTCAGAGAAGAAACTTTGGTCAGGAATGTAGTGTAACAGTGGTAGTAGGCCAGTGGTTTAACTAGTATGGAGGCGGATTAAAGAATTGGATTACAATGTAACAGCATCATCATTAGAGCTGTGACAAGTGATAACATTTTTTTCTTGCTGGTTTAATTTACCATGTGTGCTTGTTGTTTCTGTGTTCTGACTGACCATGTTCACTCCATAGAAGTGAGAAAGAAAAGTTCTTTTAGTATAAACAGATTCAGTGAATTGGTTTAAGTAACCAGTGAGTTGGACTGAATCTGTGGGACAAGAATGATGCTGCAAATTTTATAAACAGAAAACTTGATGTAAGTACAAAAGTTTTAGGGAATGCGCGAGAGATGTGCAATCATTGCATTAAGAAGGAAAAGCCGCGAAGTTTAGGTTACAACTTTACAAACAAGAAGAACAAGAAAAAAAATGCGACAATAGAGAGCAAAAATTCCTCAGAAAGGTTCCATCCAGGTCCCCCTGGAATTGTTGTATACCCTGTTGTTTCCCTCCATTTATTTCCCTGTAAACCCTGGTTTTCTGTGTCATGGCAAGAAAAGGGAACTGGAGACGGCCAAGGAAGAGGGCACCGTAGGTCGATCCAGCACCGCAAATCGCAATAACCCGAAGCCTCCCATTCCCAAATTAGTAGCATTTGGCGCATATTCAGCTAGATGAAGATGAATCTAGTCCGCACATGTTTCATATTATATGAACATAATATAGTGTAGTCCACAAACTCACAACCATACTCTGTCTCGAAAATCGAAAGAGTACAATTTTTCATAGGAGAACATGATACTTCATATACTACTTATTTATATGTTCTTTTCCAGGTTCAGTGCCTGTCAACTCTCTTAATTTACAGGTGACTAGGGCTTTCGGTTGTTGTAGACTACATGGCTTGAAGCATCGACATGGCTTATATGTGTTAGGAACCCTCTTCTCCCAATTAGTAACAACAAGCTTGAATACAACTCACAAGTATTTTGGGGAAAAGAGAGAAGCAAACTAGCTAGCTGATACAAGTGTCTAGAAGTTTCTGGAAAGGAGAGAGAGAAGCTGGAGGTAGAACAGGATGGGAAGAGATCGCCAAGATTCCAGCCCGGAACCAGGACGCCGCCGTGGCCGAAACCGCCAATGCCTGATCTGTTTCGATGCCTCCCCATGGTTGTTGCTGCTCTGTATTTGTATCCTCCCTGTCCAAGCTTCCATGGGCCACAATTGAATATTAGTGCAACATCAGCCCAAGAGCCCATCAAGGTTGAGACCCTAAACATCCTTCTCCTTAAAATTCAACTTGTCCTCAAGTTGATGCCAATAAAACTTTTGAAAACGTAAACCACCTGGGTCTCATGGCACCTGTAGCACTCGAATGATCAATGTGATCAGGTCATCCCTATCACCATTGCTTTTCCTTGTAAGCACAATCTTTCGCTACAGCTTAGTCTCTTTGCCTTCTCCATAGTACTCATGGTGTCCCACAAGCCTTGCAATAATGATTTGATGGCTCGAGTAAAAGTGTTCTTCTATGCTGAAATGAAATTCTTGATTGCACTTTTCTTTATCCTTTCATTTTCCATCGGCCAGACCATTCTTCAGTATAATAGACCAATAATATGTAGCTGAAGCACATAATAGCACTGAATTCTAGATCCCACTGTATCTGTAGCATTGAAATTGATTCACCTTTCAAGAGCCCCAGTGTGCTTGTATGTCCTTGTGCAGATATTCTAGCGGCAGCAATAAGGGAACAAGGTGGAGCCCCATTAAAGTCCAGATGCACCTCCATTTTAGCAATCGATGTCCAACCCAACAGAGCTAGTATGTCAGATATTGGAACAATTTTAATAACTTGGAATGCTCTTGTTTAATGAAGGAGAGCTCAACTAAAACATCATGAATCTTTTATATTAGTGCAGGAATTCCTTTGTGGCTGGATAACTAGAGCAGTCTGAAATAAATCAGCATGCACACATGCTAATTCCCTTGAGATTTTAATGTGGAAACCAAAGGTTGTAGGCTCAGATGCTAGTCCAGCATACTTGTGCTGTTCAATCTGAACACATGACTGCAATTGCTTCAGTTCAACCCAGCGGCCAGCTCTCATCAAGTAAGGGTGCATTTTCTGGACTCCATGCCTCAAGAAAAGAACCATATTTAGTGGCAAGGACAAAGATCATAGAGATAGGCTCCAAATGACAAATGACCCAACAAGTGTTCAACCTCAATTTAAATGAGCAATTTACTCCTGGAAACCAAACCATATGAATTCCTTGTCCATCAATTTGCTCTTTCATGGTAGAAATTCCAATGTCAAACCCTTCATGTTTCACTAACTCCTTCAAATTCCAGCAAATAATCTTACTACAATACCAATGTCAAGATTATACCTATCAACATCATCAATAGTAGTGAACAGGATGAACCTTTCTCAAAATTCTGTGGACCCAAACAAGTTGGTTGATCTTTAGATGGCTCCAGGATGTAGTTCCCTTCCCAATTAGTCGAGCAGATATAGCAATGTGAATACAATTCACACCAGAATCCCATTTCTTCACTATATGATACCCCCTTGTTCTGATCCACACATGCTTCCTTCTTAAGCAACTGCTATATAGCTGACCCACAACACAACTCTTCAGGAACTCCGACATTGATAACAAGCTCAATGTTCCAGCAATTATATCCCAGGTGAAAGTACTGGCATTGAAGCCAATCATTGAACAAAATCTTGTGTAGGTGAACTTTGCTATCACCAGGATCCCACACTAATGGCACCAACATGATATGTAAGTGTTTCAGTGGTTCCCCTAGTGGAAAATGCTTGCCAATCAGGATTCCAAACCACTTGCTCGAATCTGATGCGTTTAGGTTGGAGGTGGCCATGGATTGACATCAAAGTGCTTGTGCGGACCATGCCATTTCACTGAACATCTTGCGGGCGTCAATGTGGCCAGCTTGCGGTTGGCATTCATCCTTGATGAGAAGTTGTCCATAGACTGGACAGATGCTGGAACTACCTTGGCGCAGTCGTCATTGCCTGGAACGTGACCTCAGCTTGGTCATCGATGCCACCCTTGACGTCGAGGCTCAATGTCGAACACTTGGTGTGCGTCTCCTTGGGACAAACAAGGGCGTCGATGTCGGTGGTGCATGTGATGTCCTGACAAATGGAGGCCAGAGAAGTGGACGTGCACGAAACCATCGCAGCCACGGTGAGGTTAGGGGTGGCACATTCATCGAACACTTGGCGGGCATCACCTTGGGATGGTTGTGATTGTTGGTGTAGGTTGCGCCAATGTCATTTTCAACAGCTACCAGCTCCATAGAGGTCGTGTCAGGGGTGGCGCGTGTAACCACCACAACCACAGGGGGATCAGGCTCGACGTCGGTGCTAGGGCATTTCGTCGAACACGTGGTGGGCGTCACCTTGGATTGCATGTCCCCAACCGAAATTTGCAAATCTTCAGCAGTCTTCTGGATTTTAGGCATCCACGATTCTACCGCCGCTTGAGAGACTGGAAATCAGCTCTCCTTCTCTGATCTGCCTCCTCCCGCCTTCGCTCGAACTCCTCGAGCATCCTCAAAAGCATGTCAAACTTGTCCTCACTTTCCATGGCAGCTTGCTTGGTGAGCTTGGTGGGGATTGGTGAGCTCTGATTCCAGATTGTTAGGAACCCTCTTCTCCAATTAGTAACAACAAGCTTGAATACAACTCACAAGTATTTTGGGGGAAAAGAGAGAAGCAAACTAGCTAGCTGATACAAATGTCTAGAAGTTTCTGGAAAGGAGAGAGAGAAGCTTGAGGTAGAAGAGGATGTGAAGAATCGCCAAGATTCCAGCCCAAAACCAGGATGCCGCCGTGGCCGAAGCCGCCAATGACTGATCTGTTTCGATGCCTCCCCATGGTTATTGTTGCTCTGTATTTGTATCCTCCTGTCCAAGCTTCCATGGGCCACAATTGAATATTAGTGCAACATCCGCCCAAGAGCCCATCAAGGTTGAGACCCTAACAATATGTCCCTTGAAGAAGCAACTTACAGGGGATCAAATTGTTCATAATTCATGTTTAGGTGACTGTACACTGTATGTAGTTCAGACTTCAGAGTATCTTGTTCAGAATTCAGAGAAGAAACTTGGTCAGTTATAATATAGTGTAGCAGTGGTAGTAAGTTAGTTGTATAACTAGTATGGAGGCTGATTGAAGGATTGGATTACAATGTTACAGCATCATCATTAGAGCTGTGACAAGTGATAGCATTCTTTTCTTGCTGGTTTAATTTCCACATAATAAGTGAGAAAGAGAAGTTCCTTTAGTACGAACATATTCAGTGAGTTGGTTTAATCAGTGACTTGGACTGAATCTGTAGAACAAGAATGATGCTGCAGATTTCATAAACAGAAAACATTAAGTGAGCACAAACGTTTCAGGGAATACGCGAAAGATGTGCTCATCATTGCATATTTGCATTAAGAAGGAAAAGACACGGAGTTTAGGTTACAACTGAACAAACAAAAGAAAAAAAAAACGTGACAAAAGAGAGCAAAGGTGTCCTGAGCAAGGCTTCATCCAAGTCCCCTGGAATTGCTGTATATCCGTTGTTTTCTCCCTTCTAGATCATCATGCTACTCCCTCCATATCATATTAATAGGATGCTAAACATCTTTAATTTTGATTATGCTTATAGAAAAACATAGTAACATTTCCACTACACAAGACAAAAAAAATTTTACGGTCCTTGAGAAAAGTACCATAAGGTACTTAAATTTTATACTTAAAATTTTGGTATCGTGAATATCTCTAGTACTTGGAGTTTACCAAAGTTACATACCAGAAAACATGGTACCGCCTAGTATCTTTTCAATAATGGTAAAATACCCAATAATACCG
>CM020178.1:37367817-37392981 GCA_009805545.1 Oryza longistaminata
TATAAACTTTAGATGTATAGAAATACTATATATAAAAAAATATTTGAATTCAAATTCAAATTTGAATCGGATATAATTCAAATTCAAATTTGAAACGGGTATGTAAACTTTTGACTTATAAACTTTAGGTGTATAAACTTTAGATGTATAGAAATACTATATATAAAAAAATATTTGAATTCAAATTCAAATTTGAATCGGATATAATTCAAATTCAAATTTGAAACGGGTATGTAAACTTTTGACTTATAAACTTTAGGTGTATAAACTTTAGATGTATAGAAATACTATATATAAAAAAATATTTGAATTCAAATTCAAATTTGAATCGGATATATAAACTTTTGACTTATAAACTTTTGGTCTCTAAACTTTAGATACGTAAACTTGAGGTGTATAAATTTTAGGTGTATAAATTTACTAAAATAGGAAAGTAATGCGGTGCCAAAAAAGGAAACCATGTGGAGGGGTGAGCGGATCGATCGCTACCCCATCCCATAGCGATCGATCGCCCATCAGCATTCCTGATCCAAAACATCATGAGGTTGTTTTAACTTTTTAGCAGAAATCATGTTAAACATCAAACTAGCATGAAAAGCAATTTGATATTTTTGCAATAACTTTTTAGTTAAAAACAACTCATCCAAAGTGCGTGTGTGCAAAGCAAAACTACAAGCAAGAGAAGATCTATTTTTCAAATCATGTGCAGCATTAACATCTCTAATTTTTGAAATCTCATTCATTAAAACCTCACAATTTTCACAATCATCATCATTAGGAATAAGAGATTTTAACCTATCAATTTCAGATTTAAGAGATTCAATGATAAATTCCTGTTTTTTATACATCTTCTCACACTTTTTATTTTTATTACTTAAAATATTAATAGCTTCCTCAAAAGCACTCACCTCATTGTCTTCATACTCTGTGTCAGGTTCACCACGCGCCATGAAGCAAACATCGGAGACGTTCTTTCCCTTATCATCATCTCCACTTTCACCATCTACATCACTTAGTGGCTCGAAAGCGGGCAAACTTGTTGAAAAGCCTTCCTAAGATTCTCCATCTTCCTCCCTTGATTAGAACCCTTCGCCTTGTAGTTGTTGGGCTTGTTGTTGTTGGTCTTCTCACCATCTTTGTCTTCTCTTTTGCCTCTCCCAAGCTTAGGACAATGCGAACGAAGATGATCAATTGAACCACATTCAAAGCAACGATTTGGACCACCTCTTTTCCTGTTCCTGGCATTATTCATAGCTCGAGCAATTCTGTTAGCGACCAAAGCCAAATCCTCCTCTTCGATTTGTTCGAGTTGATCATCGGATGTGGCATTAAAAGCAGCAAGAAAAGAAAACATAGATGAAGAAGCATCAACAACCAAAGAGGAAGAAGAGGAAACCAAAGCACTCGATTTAGAATCAACTTTGCGAGAAAGAATATTCATCTCATGTGTTTTCAATTTAGTATAAAGTGAATCCAAAGTCAAAGTAGACATGTTAACAGACTCCTGAATAGATGTAACTTTCATCTCCCAAATAGACATGTCGAGACCATTCAAAAAGTGACGAGAAATCTCAGATTGTGGATAATTAGCATCATAAGAAGAATCAACAGATCTAAGATCACTCAAAATTTTATTAAACCTAGAAAGATAGTCATCCAAAGCTTCTCTAGGTTTCATCTCAAATTTAATGTATTCCTTTTTAAAAAGATCTCGACGAAGCTCTTTAATGTTATTTGTTCCTTGATGAAAATTCTTCAAAGCATTCCAAATCTCATGAGCAGTTTCAAGATGTGCAACACGATCATAATCAGAACGAGAAATCCCACTCAAAAGAATATTACGAGCTTTGCAATTATTTTCAAATTCAGTTTTTAAAGCATCAGTATTAATGGCTTCAGGAATCACATAAGGATGAGAAACTTTCCTCCAAATATTATAATTTTCAGCCATAATGTAAGATTGCATCTTACTACACCAATGAGGAAAATCAGTTCCATCGAAAATATGAGGCTTAGTTGAAAACCTAGCGGGAGTAGCCATGGCAAAAACTTTAGATCAATAAAAATCCAAAGAAGAAAACGAGGCTCTGATACCAATTGTAGGATCGTAAAGGGCATTTCCCACCCCAAAAGCTAGCCATTGAGGTGAGGGGCTCCCCCACTTATATCTTAGGTCCTTTGCCCTTCCACAACCAATGTGGGACTATTCAACAACTGGCATTGAAGCCAATCATTCAACAAAATCTTGTGGAGGTGAACTTTGCTATCACCAGGATCCCACACTAATGGCACCAACATGATATGTAAGTGTTTCAGTGGTTCCCCTAGTGGAAAATGCTTGCCAATCAGGATTCCAAACCACTTGCTCGAATCTGATGCGTTTAAGGTTGGAGGTGGCCATGGATTGATATCAAAGTGCTTGTGCGGACCATGCCATTTCACTGAACATCTTGCGGGCGTCAATGTGGCCAGCTTGCGGTTGGCATTCATCCTTGATGAGAAGTTGTCCATAGACTGGACAGATGCTGGAACTACCTTGGACACAGTCGTCATTGCCTGGAACGTGACCTCAGCTTGGTCATCGATGCCACCCTTGACGTCGAGGCTCAATGTCGAACACTTGGTGTGCGTCTCCTTGGGACAAACAAGGGCGTCGATGTCGGTGGTGCATGTGATGTCCTGACAAATGGAGGCCAGAGAAGTGGACGTGCACGAAACCATCGCAGCCACGGTGAGGTTAGGGGTGGAACAATTCATCGAACACTTGGCGGGCATCACCTTGGGATGGTTGTGATTGTTGGTGTAGGTTGCGCCGATGTCATCTTCAACAGCTACCAGCTCCATAGAGGTCGTGTCAGGGGTGGCGCGTGTAACCACCACAACCACAGGGGGATCAGGCTCGACGTCGGTGCTAGGGCATTTCGTCGAACACGTGGTGGGCGTCACCTTGGATTGCATGTCCCCAACCGAAATTTGCAAATCTTCAGCAGTCTTCTGGGTTTCAGGCATCCACGATTCTACCGCCGCCTTGAGAGACTGGAAATCAGCTCTCTTTCTTTGATCTGCCTCCTCCCGCCTTCGCTCGAACTCCTCGAGCATCCTCAAAAGCATGTCAAACTTGTCCTTACTTTCCATGGCAGCTTGCTTGGTGAGCTTGGTGGGGATTGGTGAGCTCTGATACCAGATTGTTAGGAACCCTCTTCTCCCAATTAGTAACAACAAGCTTGAATACAACTCACAAGTATTTTGGGGGAAAAGAGAGAAGCAAACTAGCTAGCTGATACAAATGTCTAGAAGTTTCTGGAAAGGAGAGAGAGAAGCTTGAGGTAGAAGAGGATGTGAAGAGATCGCCAAGATTCCAGCCCGGAACCAGGATGCCGCCGTGGCCGAAGCCGCCAATGACTGATCTGTTTCGATGCCTCCCCATGGTTATTGCTGCTCTGTATTTGTATCCTCCCTGTCCAAGCTTCCATGGGCTACAATTGAATATTAGTGCAACATCAGCCCAAGAGCCCATCAAGGTTGAGACCCTAACAATATGTCCCTTGAAGAAGCAACTTACAGGGGATCAAATTGTTCATAATTCATGTTTAGGTGACTGTACACTGTATGTAGTTCAGACTTCAGAGTATCTTGTTCAGAATTCAGAGAAGAAACTTTGGTCAGTTATAATATAGTGTAGCAGTGGTAGTAAGTTAGTTGTACAACTAGTATGGAGGCTGATTGAAGGATTGGATTACAATGTTACAGCATCATCATTAGAGCTGTGACAAGTGATAGCATTCTTTTCTTGCTGGTTTAATTTCCACATAATAAGTGAGAAAGAGAAGTTCCTTTAGTACGAACATATTCAGTGAGTTGGTTTAATCAGTGACTTGGACTGAATCTGTAGAACAAGAATGATGCTGCAGATTTCATAAACAGAAAACATTAAGTGAGCACAAACGTTTCAGGGAATACGCGAAAGATGTGCGCATGATTGCATATTTGCATTAAGAAGGAAAAGACACGGAGTTTAGGTTACAACTGAACAAACAAAAAGAAAAAAAAAACGTGACAAAAGAGAGCAAAGGTGTCCTGAGCAAGGCTTCATCCAAGTCCCCCTGGAATTGCTGTATATCCCGTTGTTTCTCTCCTTCTAGATCATCCATGCTACTCCCTCCATATCATATTATAGGATGCTAAACATCTTTAATTTTGATTATGCTTATAGAAAAACATAGTAACATTTCCACTACACAAGACAAAAAAATTTTTACGGTCCTTGAGAAAAGTACCTCAAGGTACTTAAATTTTATACTTAAAATTTTGGTATCGTGAATATCTCTAGTACTTGGAGTTACCAAAGTTACATACCAGAAAACATGGTACCGCCTAGTATCTTTTCAATAATGGTAAAATTACCCAAAATACGAATATATTATCAAAACATATTCAATGCTAGATTTAATGAAACTAATTTAGTATTATAGATATTGCTAATTTTTAATAAACGTGGTCAAACTTTTTAAGTTTGATTAAGAAAAAAAAAGTTAAAGCGATTTATGATACGAAGCAGAGGGGTACTAGAGAAATCAACAATTTTGTCGAAGCTGCATTTAATCAGCTTCGAGCATTGATTTGCAAACAAGAGACTAGACTCTACTTTGGCAATCCTCTTTTCTCTAGGCGATCGATCCTGCCGGGCCATCCTAACATAACATGTGTCTGCGTCGAGGTTGGGCGAATGATTTCTGTCTCATGGCAAGAAATGGGATCTGAAGATGGCCAAGGAAGAGGGCACCGTAGGTTGATCCAGCAATGCAAATCTCAATGACCTGAAGCCTCCCATTTCCAAATTCCTAGTATGTCTTTTGGCGCATATTCAGCTAGATGAAGATCAATCTATTCAGCACATGTTTTTCACCTTTGACGAACATAATATAGTGTAATCCATAAACTCACAATCACACTGTCTCGGGGTGAGTCCAATGTTTCTTAGGAGAAGATGGATACTTCAGAATTCAGATACTACTTATTTATATGGGTTTTTTTTTCAGGTTCAGTGTCTGTCAACTCTCTTTATTTACAGCCTCACAGGTGACTAGGGGCTGCTCGACTCGTTGCAGATTACATGGTTTGAATGAATCATCAACATGAAAATAGAATCGAATCATGTGAACTATATGAAAACTATATGAAATTTGTATCAAATTATTCCCAATAATTGCATCAAGTCAGGATGGCCGAGTGGTCTAAGGCGCCAGACTCAAGTTCTGGTCCTCTAACGAGGGCGTGGGTTCAAATCCCACTTCTGACAGATTTTTTACTCCATTTATTTCTATTTGGGTTCAAATCCCACTTTTTTTACTCCATTTATTTCTATTTGGGTTCAAATCCCACTTCCGACACATTTTTTACTCCATTTATTTCTATTTTTCAGCTCTATTTGGGTTCAAATCCCACTTCTGACACATTTTTTACTCCATTTATTTCTATTTTTCAGCTCTTATCTTTTCTTTTACTAGGGTTGTTTTGCTCTTATATTTTTTTATTTCATTTTTTACTCCATTTATTTATATTTTTCAGCTCCATTTATTTCTATTTTTCAGCTCTTATCTTTTCTTCTACTAGGTTTGTTTTGCTCTTATCTTTTCTTGTACTTCATTTCTTATAGGACTGATTTTCTCTTATCTTTTCTTGTACTCCATCTCTTCTAGGATTGTTTTGCCATGCTTTTTTTTATCCTGCTTCTTAGCAATTACTTGAAGAACTCTAAATTTGAACTTGTATCCATCGTGGGAAAAGAGAGGTGTTCTTATAGTCATGATGATAATGAGACGATTCATTTTTATGCTCATTTTTCATACTAGAAGCCTATAACACACCCACCTGGCGAGTTCCTGTACCGTGGATGGAATTGCCTGGATATATAATATCCACTTTCCAATACTAACAGTCCATTCTTGCTCATTCATCTTATAGGAGCAAATTTCAGATTAGGTTACTTGAGAACTAAGTTCCTAATATAAAATGACTGCATATAACCGGTTGGATGCAGAGTCCGGGAAAAAAAAAACCCTTCTCCAAAAAAATAAAAAAAAACTATCAGTCCATTCTTGCTCATCCATCTCATAGATTGTTTATTTCTGAGGTGGGTTTCCCTCGTGACAATCTCGTTTGCCGCAATTGTATACAGAATTTCCGGCAAATACTAACTGTTTATTTTTTGCCCAAGTTGCTAATGGAGATATCATTCCGTTTCAAAGAAACAAACAAACCTTTCGGTTGTTCCATGATGATACTGCTGCATACTCGATTGAATATGATCCTTGTCGAAACGGTCGGTGGTGCTTCTTTCTAGCCACAAAGTATACGATTAGTTGCTGATTAATTGGGGGTTGAGACTGAGAAGAGCAAAAAAGGCTCGCGTCGCTCCAGCCCCAGGGGCGACGCGAGCGCCCCCACACGCGCCGGCCGCCGCCGCGCCTTCCCCCTCCCCTTCGCTCGGCCGCTGCCCGAGTGCCCGCCGGAAAGCCGGCCGGGCGCAAGGACGGCGGTGGCGGGGCTTCCCTCGAAGTGGCGCCGCGGCTGGGGGGCATCCGCGCCCGTGGCGCGGAGGCGGCCAGATCTGGGGCTGGGCAGCGACGGCGGCGGGGCAGAGAAGGTGGCGGCGGCGACGGGGCGGAAGAGGCGGCGCTGGCGGTGGCCGACGGGCGGACGAGGCAGCGCTGGCGCGGCCGACGGGGCGGAGGAGGCGCTGGCAACGGTGGCGACAGGACGGGGTGGAGCTGGCAGCAGGGACAGGGCGGGTCCGGCGGCGCGCGGCATCACCGGATCTGCAACCTCCTCGCTGGATCCGGCGCCCCCCAGTCCGGATCTGTCCTCTCCAACGTGGGAGTCGGATCCCCTTCGTCGAGGCGGCGACGGGCCAGCATGCCGACGATAGTGTGGCAGCCGGGGTGTGGAGGCGGGAAAAAGAGACCGGCGGCTGTGTGGGCGCAGCATTGGCGGTGGGACCCGCGTGAGAGAGGCGGCTGAGGCCGGCACGCGCGAAGACAGTGCATTGGTCCCTGTGCGGCGACGCACGGTGCTCGGCGGCGATGACGGCGGTGCCTCCCCAGATCCGCGCCTCTCGGCCGGATCTAGAGGGTGCCCAGCTGTGGTGGTCGGCGACGGCGGTCGACTTGCGACAGCTGGTGACGGCAGTTGGCAACGGTGGCAACAGGTGGTTGCGGCAGTTGGCGGCGGTGACGTCGGCCGACGACGCCGGCGGAGGACTTGGCGGCAGCGTGGCGGAGGGCAACAGCGAAGCGGCCGCTAGCAGTGGCGGCGGCTCGCGGAGACGGTGGCTGGTGGTCGCGACAGCGGTCACCGAGGCATGGCGGCCTTGGACGGCTAGCCGAGGCGTGGGAGACAGCTTCATTTGGCCGCGCAGCATCGTCTGGTGAAAGGTCGGAGACCGGCTTGGCGTAGAGAGGCGCAGCCGATGGCAGTGGAGGCCGGCTCGCGCGAGAGGCGCGGGCGGCAGAGTTAGAGGCCGGCTTGGCGCGAGAGGCGTGGCCATGGAGGGAGGCCGGATTGGCGCGAGAGGGCGTCCGGTGGAGGAGGCCGGATTGGCGCGAGAGGCGCGGCCGGCGGTGAAGGAGGCCAACTAGGTGTGAGGAGGAGCTGCCGGTGGGTGTGGCGCGGTCTTCGGCGCACGAAGACTGGCCGGCGGGGGACGCCGGTGCAGGGGTCCCACATGTCGGCAGAGCTTGTGTGGTGGTGGAGCATCGGTGTGTCAGCTGTGGATCTCACCCCTCAAGGGTGATTGCCGGGCGAAAGCTTAGTCTTGGCTACTTTGAGTCCTGACGGACGGCGGTGGCGGTTTTTCCGTCGCTTCTCTTCTTGAAGACGTCGTTTTGGCGTCCCCTGGGGGGCAATCTCGGTTGTCCCTTTGTTGGTCTAGTGGCGGCCGGTCACGCTTAGCGGCAGCCAGTCCGGTGCTAGCCTTCTCCTGGGCTTGTGTGTTGGCGATGTCGGTGTGTGGGTGGTGGTATTTTTCCTTTTTCCTATTTACGATCCTCCAGGGTTGTAATCTTGTAATTTTTTTCCTGCTCTATTAATAGAACTTCGCACCATCTCGTGCGAGTCGTTCAAAAAAAAAGTTGCTGATTAATTAGAAACGTTCAGTTCAGACTGTTGTCAGGGTGATGAAAAAATGTTTCCCGGTTTCAGCATTTCAAGCTGCTTCTCTCAAATGCAAGGTAGCTAGCTCCCAGTTCATTATGCTAGGCTGCTCTCTTGATCCACAACTAGCTACTGACCATGTAAATGTGGGTGCAGATATCATGAATGATTTGATCTACGAAAGGGCGATTTTATTGTTCTACGTTTTGCTACCTATTTCTTAAATTTGGATAGCAATTGAATTTCACAATGAATTTCGGTTGGTGACCAAAATAGTGAGTCCCATTATATGTGACTTGAATTTCACAGTTTCAGTGCCATTTCATCTCGCAAGCAGACAGATATAACGGGACTCACTAACGGTCACTAAACTGAATTATACGTGACAACCTTGTTAATTAAGAACCCGCACATATAATATGTATGTACCGGTTCTATTGAAGAACCAACACACATGAGCCACACTTGAATATGCTAGTGTGCGTGCGTCATCCATGTAATGAAAAAAATGATTTACATGTACTGTTTCGATTTCTACCTATATATATAATGCGTACATTACACTATGTAATCTGCTCCTGGTGCTCATAATTTCTCTAAAATCATTTACTAGTTTCTTTATTCAAATGGATAGACGCATATATAGGACATAGTATTTTGAGAATGTCTCCTATAGTTACATACCAAGTCAGTTTTCTTACATATATTGGAGAATGTCTCCTATAGTGCTAGCTCCGTAGGAAGGTTGGCATGGGTGTGTGTTATTTTGGTTTTATTTGTTGTAAGGCCTTGGTGGGGGATCTTTCTCTCCACTGTTTTTCTTACTCTTTTAATAAAATGATATACAGATCTCCTACATATTCGAGAAAAAAAAGTTCTCTTAGATGGCTGCAGTACTGTCTAATAGGTTTAGGAGGTATCAGGTTCTTGCAATTTCTCACTCAGCACAGTAGAATCACTCCACGAGAAGACATTGTCTAGATGATGAAAGTTCAAGGGGTGTCTGCCTGTTTCCTAAGTTGCACTACCACGGCGGTTGGAGCTCTGACGTGGCCAGAAAGTTACCAGAGCACCCATTCTTGGTACTCGGTAAATTACAGTGTTTTTCAATTTTTGTACGACCAGAATCACTACTTCCAGATATGATTTTGATATATTATATGTTCACAATCATCTCCTAGTCATCATGCACAAAGTGAGAAAAATAAAGGATCAATCATTTAAGTTTCAACAAAATTATTCATCAACGACAACAAAATGTTCACATGTGACGTAAATATCATTTAATTTTCTGCCTGGAAGATGTCACTTAAAGCAGTGCTAAGTCTACTTAGGCTATGTTCGTTTGTGCAGGTTGAGAAACATCCCCGCATATAAAACAGAGCTATGGATTAACTCATAATTAATTAATACATAGTAAAAAACTCAAAAATTGGATTAATATGATTTTTAAAATAACTTTTTTATAGTTTTTTTAAAGATGCACCAAAAGTTTTTTTTAGGAAACTTGCATGCGGAAAATGAGATGGTAGAAGATATAGAAAGCTTACTACTGAACAAAACCTTGGGCTTAGATGATCATTTTTAGGTTTACCATGGTCCCCATCGTTTGGCATATTCATATGCTTATCAGCCAAAATTTAAATTTTCAACGTTAAATTTGGAGCTGATTTTAGGGTTTTTTCATCGAAGTTTATTTTTCAGCCTTTACTTTTAGATCGCTAAGAACACATATATAAAAGTTTTATTCACAAATTACTTTTCGTTTGCAAATATGCCGTTTGGCTTATTCCACCAATATGACAAACGATGGCACCGCATGAATACATCTAACTAATCTGGCAATAATATTTTTTTAGCACTATGTGAGTACGTGATGCAAATGCAATCTCAATTAGTCTATTTTGGACTTCACACTTTCACTTGCTCTGTTAGGATGTGTCTGTTTTGTTTTAAACATCAATTATTTTTTTCGGTTCATTCATCGGCCACAAAAGATATAGACTTTAGGGCACCGATTTAGCCACGTGATGTTCAAAAACCATACGCATTTATATACGTCGCTTCGCATTATTACGATATAATAGTATTGAGTATAATAAATAGACTTGCAATATGTTGAAATTTCTGATAGATGGTTTTAAATATGTGAAATTCAGACGAGGTAAGGGTTCAATTTGTGAACCTCCTAGGATTTTCATTGAAGCACACCTACCTCTACTGTGCATAAATGTGTGAGATGGCATGAAAATTTTCACCCATCCACATGCGTTGCCTTCGATCTGTTGCACTTTTTTGGTTGATGAAATTATTATTATCTCTGGTGTGAGTCATGCGTAGAGACACCATTTATTTTCTTAGGATTAGGAGGCAGCAGGAACTTATGATTCTCCCAGAAGAGGAATTAATGAACCAGATTTAGCGAAAAGGGTGATGGAGTAGTGTTTAGAAGTACAGCGGTGTGATGTGAGTCGATGCAGATCGAAGAAAGACGTCGATAACTTGCAATTAGCTGTGCTAGTTATTATTTATGAATTTATCTACAAATGAGCCATGCATTGAGGTATAGCTGATTAGCTATATAGTCAGTGGCGGAGGACGGAAAAAATTTTAGGTGTGGCCTACGAATTACCACGGAAGTTAGCACGGAACGAAAAATCTCAATGCACGTTATTATACGATGCAATATTATCTTAACAAGTCTACATTAAGCATGGTAATCAAGAACAAGAACTAATTACAAGTTGATGATTCATCATCTATTTGCAAACAAGTATAGATATATAGAAGAGTAGGTACTCAAAAAAATACCTCAACTTCCTAAGATTCACGCTTTCAACAATACATCACAAATAGGAAGTACAGTACTGAGTATCGATAGATATATTACCAAAGATTGATTAATGTTCACATATGTTGAACCTGTTGATGGAGTGATGGATGCTTGGCTAGTTGGCTTGCTGTCGCCGCTTGGTGCTGCACGCCTGCACTGCTGTTGTGCCATTCGTCCCACCCTGCCTTTGCCTCTGCTCTTCCTGCGCTGTGCGCCTGCCCCTTTGGGCCCTGGCGGCTGGTCGCGCCGCCGCCTTGCCGGAGCAGATGCCACAGCCGCAGCTCTGGAAGCCTGGGTGGCCACGCCCTCCTCACCTCACCCTGCCTTCCCGCGCGCAGCGCGCACCGCAGCAGCCGCCGTCCGCCGATGGGGATTGGCGGAGGTTGGAGGAGATGGTCAGATGACTCAGATGGGGGAAATTTGGGTATCATTTACACTAAACAAGCCTAATGGGCTTACTAGCTATCAGCGTGAGGACCAGCACTGGCGAGGTATGGCGAGCGCTACACCTCGCCCTACCGAGCCCTCGGCCCCTGTATATAGTCATAGAACTTGATAAGTTAACCTAAAATAAATTGATGATGTGCACTCATCTTCTCCAGGCGGGTTTGGATCCCCTGGAGTTGGCTTCAACTCCACCGGGTAGATTTAGCTAAATCTCTGCCATCTATTTTTTTTTCTACGGCTGATAAGAAGCCACATCTCCTGATTAATTTTGTTAATCACGTGGATGTAAAGGAAAATTATTTTCTTGACATTTAGCAATGATAACGTTGCAACCAACAAATTAAGTTAACAGAGTACATGTTCTCTTCCTCAAATTAACAATAATATGCCAACAAAATGTTTCCTCGTATACATATAATAACAAAAGAGAACCTTGTTAATCATATTCAATATTTCTTTTTTATATAATAGAGATGAAGCCATTCTTATGAAAAAAAAAAAGTCGGCCAGCCAGAACTGGAATCACTATGCCAAAAAGCACTGCATATCTTCTTTCTTTGAACAACTAGTTGTTAGTTATAAAGATTACATGGAATTATTTCTCAGAAGAAAAAAAATAGTTGAAATTAAGGTGGTTTAATCTCAGCCGTAGAGAACAGTAGATGGCAGAGATTTGGCTAAATCTACCCGCTGAAGTTGGAGTTAACTCTAGCGGATCCGGACCCCTCCAGGCATATGGTCAATGGTAAAAAAATGACTCTTCCAACAATATATGGACAAAAATCCAACTGACGTTCAACCGAACTTTTCTTAGACAACATTAGGCACAAGTCCCGGAGGCTCGGTCAGGTTTTTTTTTTTTGGGTAATCTGATGTAATTTTACATTTCGATCATCGTTCATGAGGTAAAGTGAGCTACAACTGAGTTTAAAATTTGGATCAACTAGGAGTGAAGTTCCAGGCAAATAAGAATCATCATTCATTTATTTTCTCTACTACACAGCACACCTACCAAAAAGATACATTGATTAATTAGGTTTGGAATTCACTTCAGTGTTCATTTCTGCCATTACTTTTCTGCAGAGCTATATATTGTTGTCACATATGTTGGATGACACTACCAACTGTCTAATTTGACATGCTCTAGCCATATGTACAAAATGAGTCGAGCTGGTATTACGAGGCCTAGATATTTTGAGCACTTTTATGTCCGTACTATATATGTCAAGCATTTGCATAAACAATTTAGTAGTCTTAGGAGACGTCGGGAATATAAGGTGAACTTGTATATACAAACTCATAGGTTGGTTGAATGTTTGGATCTTCTGCATGTAGATGCATAGCCACACCTTAGGTTGAGATTCCCGACTCACACGAGCCTATAGACAGATTCATATCGAGAATGCAGGATCAGCACGAGTGACTCATACTGATGATGACCCCAGGCTCTCTTTTGTCAAGATGCGTTGACCTGTTTCTATTTTCAGTCATCTAATTAGATTACTAGCTGTGAATATCGGCATATTGTGGGAGATGTAGGGCTTATTTGGAAGAACTTAAAATTCTGAGAAACAGTTGATAGCTAGCTTTTAAGATTTTATAACTACAGCTTCTTAAAATCTGAATAAAAAACTGACCTATTTGGGAGAGCTTCTTCTTCTAGGAGAAGTTGCAACTCCTAGAAGCTCCCCTAAACAGGTCCATAATATTCATGGCCCAACATTTTTTTGTTAAGATGTGTTGATGTGATCTTTCTATCTAGTATTAGTCATCCAACAATTGAGATATCTTGCATATGAGGTCTTCTTTTTTATTTTCTTTTTTTAATTTGAATGAGGTCTGGTTTGAGAGAATAGTTAAGTGGCATGGTCATTTTGTGGGATATATAAACTGCTGGCATGCACTTAGAAAGGAGGTGCAGCAGTGGGATTAGAACCTAGGTGGGCAGGTGGGATTATAACCCAGGTGGGCAGGTAGCACAGTGGTATGCCGTATGCCTTGCTAATCGATCAAGTGCTTATTCGCTTGGAATAACCAGAAAATGTATCTGTTTTAATCCACTTCAGTTGACTCACCAGTCACCACATAGATCAATATGGAAGAAAATGCTCTGGCATTAGTCCAACCTACAACAATAACATAACTGACCTGCCACACATAAATCATGCATGTTTGCTCACAGGATATATATATATTTCTATTATAATTTTTATGGTTCAGTGCATCGCATTTTCTGATCTTATTATACACCTACTCTAGGACAGTAAAGAAATTAATCTTATATTTAGTTAATCCGAGGCATGCATGGTTTTAAATAGCATTATCGATCATGTCAGGACTCCTTCAGATGAGATCTGTCTCTTGCCAGTAGGTATATATCATCAATCTCAGTGGTGAATTCCCACTATTTTAACATATATATTTGTGCAACTTAATTTGATATGTAGTTTGCTGGCCACTGGTGTTTACGGTTTACATTCATTGGTGCATTTTAATCTTTTCATTTACATGGATGTGTACATGGGTCTTTGAGAAGGCTTAGGCTTAGGAGGTATCAGGATTGCACAATTCAGAGTTGAGTCATTGAACATATTGGTCCAAGATGGCCTCCTAACTCCGGTTAGTACAAAACGGCGTGAGAAGGTAGACATTTGAGAGGGTTTATTTGATCTTCTGGACCACAGAAATGTTCATGGCCCATATATGATGTATAAAGTCCACAATAGTTTGGCTTTCTTATTAACATTTTTGCAGAAGGACCTAGGCCATGAAATTGTGTATCCATGTGTTACGATGCTCCTGTTAACTCCGCAATGGTTTTTATTTTCATTTTAAGATTCATGAATACAATGTCCAGGTTAAAACACACCCGACTGACGACTGTACATAGATAAGCATACATATGGGTGTATTCATGAAGATATGAAGAGAATGAATACGCCCATATGCTTATCTATGTACAGTTGTCAGTCGTCAGTCGTTAGTTAGATAAGCATATGCATACTGACGACTGATATAAAGTCCACATGACTTCGTCTACTCCAATTGCTAGCAATACTCTTAAGACAGCGAGCATGGATGTATCTTCCATCCGACGCTGTTAGAGTTGTTCCTCAAGGGAATGCATAAAGTCTAGTAGGATTAGGAGGCAGTGGGAATTCAGCATTGAGAGGATGAATCCTTTCGAGTTTCGAATTGTCATATACTCTTTGCAAATCATTGATCTGGTGGAGCAGTGATTGGCAAGATGTGTGTGAGGTGCCATCTTATCACACTCACACATGCATATGAGGAATCTGTTGAGGATGAGGGGAAAATATAGCAGAAAGGCATTGTAAATTTATTATTCAAAGTCGAACATGGGCAACTCCTATGAAAAAAGGGTCAAAATAGGCAGCACAATTCCTAGCAGAAAGTGTACTCTACATTAGACAAGCGTTGCCCAATGGAAACAAGAGAAGCATGACAAATTTTGTATAAACTATCTTTGAGTTCTAATTTAATAAATAAATTGTACAATTTGTAACTAGCTAATCTGATGACAAAACTTTATCGAGTTTTACACATGATGTATAGAAAATGCTCGATTTGTTTGCTTCTTTTTATAGCTTGAAGTTTGTAGTATTTCTGTTATTTCATCATCCACACGTACAAAGAAATGCATTATGAAATATTGACATTGACATAGATTTTGCAGTGGAAAATATATCAGCCTCACATATGCACATTCATGTTGTTTCATGCTATTACATGGAACACTAATGTAGGATAATATGTGCATAGACCTGTGTTCTATCGAGAATTCGAGATATTTATGGTTTTAAGGTTGGGTTGACCTCTCGAGTGAAGAGTTTGAGGCTTAGTGCTCGGTGAATGTCTTTGTTGGCAAGAACCTTTGGTATGTAAGTCTAAATAGTCTTGTACAGTTGTTGTTAACTGTGTACATCTGATTTAAATATAGATGTCGGGTTTTAATCCTTTTTCTCATAAAAATGGTTTTGACGATCAGGTTGAAGTCAGCTGTGATAAGCACTTGCTTTGGTTCTGCAAATATGTTTGCAATTTCCTCAGTGTTTTCTTTCAATTCGAGTCCTAAGTTCATTCATTTACTTACCTAGGTGCATAAGATTTTGCAAATTAATGCATTTCTTCTCGGGTATAAATAATATTAGGCTTAGGAAATATCCAAAATCAATGTAGGATACAATGTCTGAAAAGACTGAAAGTTGCATCGAGTTAGGTTACTGTACAAGTCCACAGTGGCCTGACCATGCTCTTTTCAACACCAAAATTATTTGGCTTGAGTTTCTAAATTCGTGCATACAAAATCCAAGATAAATTTTTAATTGATCCTCATAATGTAATTCCTACTAAAGCACACCTGACTGTGCATAAATAGTTCACACTATTTGCTAGCTCTAAGATTACGAGCATGCATATATATGTTCCATACTCCCTGTTAGAGTTGTTCCCTAGCTAAGTATAATTGCATAAAGTATAGTAGGCTTAGGAGGCAATGGGAATTCAGCCTTCAGATCATGGACACTTTTGAGTTTCGAATTGTCTCCAAAGATCATCAACCATGTGAGGAGTGATCTTTGGACACACTCACGCAGGCCAGTCTTCTTGTCAAGTGTACGAGGGAAAGGATAGGAGAAAAGTATTGCAAATTTGTAATTAAAAGTCAAACATACGCAACTCCTATGAAAAAAGGGTCAAAATAGTCAGGCCAATCTGTAGAAGAAAGGTGGTCTATAGTAGACAAAGTGTTGCCCAATGGGAACAAGACCAAAGCATGACAATTTATTTATAAATTAACTTCTAGTTCTAATTTAATATCCATATGCATCATTAAGGCAGAATTTTATAGTTTCTAACGAGCCCAAGTCCAACCATAAACTTTATCGAGAATTACACACGATACACGAAAAAAACTTTGGATTTGGTCGTTTTGTTTGTAACTTAAATTTTATAAGTTCATTGACCCCATAAGATAGATACTTTACGAAATATTGATGTAGATTAACTGCTGTTTACCACTCCTAAGCCAAATGACCAGTTACAATTATCAGCTTGAATAATTTAAATATAGCTCTGGTAGAATGTCTCAAAAACTCAAAGTACAATGTGAATTAGATTATTCACAAAAGTTTGTCCCACTCCGGAGATATATAATAAAGTACCAGCATATCTCTTGCCTCGAAAAGTAATTACAAAATGATTTTGATAATTTTGGAATTTCTTGATCAATAGACCATCATAAATATTCTTACCCACCATGTGCTTATTAATTCATCCCTATCTATAAGGCCCGTGCAAGTCCATCCGTTGATCCTTATTTATAAACTCTTCTACTAGTCTCTTTTCTCCTTTCATACTTCCTCCGTATTTTAATGTATGACGCCATTGACTTTTTAACCAACGTTTGACCATTCGTTTTATTTAAAAATTTTGTGTAAATATGAAAATATTTATATCATGCTTACAGAACATTGATGATGAATCAAGGCACAATAAAATAAATGATAATTACATAAATTTTTTGAATAAAACGAATGGTCAAACGTTGGATAAAAAATCAACGGTGTTATACATATTAAAATATGGAGGTAGTAATTTGCAACACCATTTGAACTTTTGAGCTATGTGCCTTGTGTTTCTACGACAGCTAGTGCAATGGGCATAGGAGGTGCCAGGATTGCAACAGCGAGTTGAAGGCTCCGCCGATGGAGCAGATCCATGCATGTGTACACTGCAAAATTGATGGGTAGACTTCATCATGAAAATCCCAATGCAAATACTGTGTGCTGATGGGATCAACCGAAGCCCATGAACTGCACCCACGCGACTTGGACACATTGCAGTGCACGCCTCTCTTTCCATGGAGACAAATGCTGCAGCAAGAAGAACACACAATTCCAGTTTTTGCCGCTCGACTTGTTGCGGTTGTCTTCTTGGGGTTTGTTCATCTATTTTGGTGTTAATAAGCTCCTCAATGACCGGCCGGTAACTAAATTAAACCAGCCGACCCTAACTACCTATGTAATCTTTAATTTCATCATCCATTACCGAAGATTTTTCTATAGATAATTGTGATGGGCTACTCGCCGAGATGTTCTGTTGGATTTATTTGTGTTTGGCACATTTATTTTCAATTAAATCTATAATATTCAAGGCACACGTTAAATGCTGATGAATTACCGGACATGATGTGTAAAAGGTTTCTGTTCAAGAATTGATAATTCAATTGACAACTAGGATTGATGGCTCAATTAGAGAACACTATAAATGCTGACTATTAGTGTTGATTGATGGTGTTAATTTGGCAAATTAACAACGTCCATTACCAGTAACTGATGTTGTCCAATGGGAGTAATCGGTTTCAACATCATCTCCTTTACCTCTGTACGCATATAATCAGAGAAGGAGCTAGCTCCTGGATGTATGGAACAAAAACACATCACTCCACCCTCTGTTGCTGCTGCACTACTGAATTCTCATCGCTAGTTTCTGCGCGCACAGAACCAGCGAGAGCAGGCCTCCGAAACCATGCCCCGCTGCGACGTTTGCACGGACGGGCGGGCGATCAGGATTTTGGGGAGCGCAAGACGTGACTGCTCACTGTTCGTTTGCTTCATCTTCTTCTTGGTACCGTCAGTGAGAGCAAGGACTGCATCCACGATAGCAACCAATGGCGAGAAAGGTGGCACCGATGGAGCGGAGAACATCAACACCAACGGTGGTAACTACAACAATAATGCCTCATCCTCAGGAGCGTTCTCTAGGTATATTACTCTAGTTACCTTAGTGTTAAACATGTTACTAGATTATGCTATTATTATTAGTAGCATGTTCATGTTTAGCACTATCACTGGATTATTTCGGTTTTCACATGTCGTGTTTATTATCTTGTTTTTCTTGATTAAAATATGCCGAATTATGACCATATTTCCAACAATCCAAAAACAGGTCGAGGGAGGTTCTAGCGCCAATTTGGTGCAGAAGAAGAACCCTCATGCATCCCACAACAACAACAACAATGTCAAACCTCACGTCAAACCCAAGGCTACAACCAATTTTAAGAAGAAAGGCAAGGGAAAGGCAAAGGGCGACTGCTTTGTGTGTGGTAAGCCTGGGTATTGGGCCAAGGATTATCCTGAGCGCAAGGACAAAAAGTCTGCAAACATGGTCATTAGCGAGGGCGGAGGAACATCGGGGTATGGTAAATTTTTACCTACAGTTCTCTCTGTTTTTCATTCACCTGATTGGTGGGTTGATACTGGTGCTAGTATTCATGTGCGTGCTGACGTTTCCTTGTTTTCTTCTTATCAGGTCGAGAGAGGTTCCTCCTTGTTGATGGGAAACAGATCGCTTGTGGCTGTTCATGGTGTTGGTACGGTCGATCTGAAGTTTACTTCGGGAAGGACCGTGCAGCTGAAGAACGTGCAGCATGTCCCTCCAATAAAGAAGAATATAATTAGCGGCTCTCTATTGTGTAAAGATGGTTTTAGACTTGTTTTTAAATCCAATAAGTGTGTTGTTTCTAAATATGGAACTTTTATTGGAAAAGGTTATGACAGCGGAGGCTTGTTCCGTTTTTCTTTGGATGATATGTGTAATAAAGTTGTGAACCATGCAACAAATGATGATGAGTTCAATGTGTGGCATTCGTGACTTTGTCATGTGAATTTTGATTGTATGACACGCTTAGCTAACATGAGTTTAATCCCAAAATTCAATTTAGTCAAAGGATCTAAGTGCCATACTTGTGTTCAATCGAAACAATCTCGCAAGCCTCACAAGGCACCTGGGGCAAGAAACTTGGCACCTCTAGAACTTGTTCATTCCGATCTGTGCGAAATGAACGGCGTGTTGACTAAAGGGGGAAAGAAATATTTCATGACATTGATAGATGATTGCACTAGATTTTGCTATGTGTACTTATTGAAAACAAAGGATGAAGCATTGCATTACTTTAAGATCTATAAGGTTGAGGCAGAAAACCAACTAGAAAGGAAAATCAAACGGTTGAGGTCTGATAGGGATGAAGAGTATTTTTCCAATGAATTTAGTTCTTTCTACGAAGAGTTTGGAATTATTCATGAGAGGACGCCTTCCTATTCACCCCAGTCAAACGGGGTGGCCGAAAGAAAGAACCGCACTCTAACTGAGATGGTGAATGCCATGTTAGACACTGCGGGACTTTCCAAGGAATGGTGGGGTGAGGCAATTTTGACTGCATGTCATGTCCTGAATAAAATTCCAATTAAGTATAAGGAAGTAGCACCATTGGAGGAATGGGAAAAGAAGAAATTAAATCTCACATACCTACGCACATGGGGCTGTTTGGCCAAGGTAAATGTACCTATAGCCAAAAAGCGCAAACTTGGACCAAAAACTGTAGATTGTGTTTTCCTTGGTTACGCTATCCACAGTGTGGGATATAGGTTCTTAATAGTAAATTCCAGAGTACCTGACATGCGTATTGGTACAATTACTGAGTCCATAGATGCTACATTTTTTTAGAATGAATTTTCTATGAAAAAAGCACCTAGCACTTCTAGTCAAGAACCTATTTCATCCCCTAAGCACTTTACACCGATAGAACACATTGATCAAACGTTTGAGGGAAATCCTGAGGAGGAAAACATTGTAGATACTCGAAAGAGTAAAAGACAAAGGACTGCAAAGTCCTTTGGTGATAACTACATTGTATACCTCGTGGATGACACTCCAAGAACCATAGAAGAGGCATATTCATCTCCTGACGCTGACTATTGGAAGGAAGCGGTATGCAGTGAGATGGACTCGATTATATCTAATGGTACTTGGGAAGTCGTCGAGCGTCCATATGGGTGCAAGCCTGTAGGATGCAAATGGGTTTTCAAGAAAAAAACTTAGGCATGATGGTACAATTGAAAAGTACAAGGCAAGACTTGTGGCCAAGGTTTATACCCGAAGGAAGGCGAGGATTTTTCGACACTTTATCACCGGTTGCTCGCTTGACCACGATTTGAGTACTACTCGCTCTGGCAGCCTCTCACGGTCTTCTCGTCCATCAGATGGATGTTAAGACAGCTTTCCTCAATGGAGAGTTGGAGGAGAAGTTTATATGGATCAACTAGATGGGTATGTACTAGAAGTTCAAGAGGGAATGGTGTGTAGGCTGCTGAAGTCCTTGTTGGCTTTAAACAGCACCTAAGCAGTGGCATAAAAAGTTTGACAAAACACTTACATCTGTTGGCTTTGTTGTGAACAAAGCTGACAAATGTGTGTACTGTCGCTATGGTGGGGGAGAGGGAGTGATCTTGTGTTTATATGTCGATGACATATTGACTTTGGGACTAGCCTTAATGTGATTGAGGAGGTCAAGGACTTTCTGTCCAAAAGCTTTGAAATGAAGGATTTGGGAGTGGCTGATGTTATTATTAACATTAAGCTATTGAGAGGAGATGATGGTGGAATTACACTTGTGCAGTCTCACTATGTAGACAAGGTCTTGAGTCGCTTTGATTATAGTGACTGCAAGCCAGCTCCTACTCCTTAATGATCCCAGTGTGCTATTAAGGAAAACCGAAGAATAGCAAGGGATAATTAATATACTCTCAAACATTGGTTCATGGATGTACTTAGCTAGTGCAACGAGGCTTGACATCTCATTTGCTATGCGTAAGTTGAGCCGATTTGTTTCAAATCCGGGAGATGATCATTGGCATGCTCTGGAAAGAGTAATGCACTATCTAAAAGGGACAGTGAGCTATGGAATTCACTATGCCGGGTACCCAAATGTACTAGAGGGCTATAGTGATTCAAATTGGATATCTGATGCTGATGAGATAAAGGCCACAAGTGGATATGTATTCACACTTGGAGGTGGCACTGTTTCGTCTTGCAAGCAGACCATCTTAATGAGTCAATAATGCAAGCAGAACTCATAGCTTTAGATACTGCCACTGTTGAGGCCGAGTGGTTGTGAGCTCCTAATGGATTTGCCAGTTTTTGAAAAACCAGTACCAACTATCTTGATAAACTGTGTAATCAAACGGTGATTATTAAGGTGAACAGTTCGAAGGACAACAGAAGTCATCTAGGCATGTAAGAGAAGACTGAAATCCTGTCAGAAAGTTGAAAAACTCCGGAGTGATAGCATTGGATTATGTTCAGACGTCTAAAAATCTGGCAGATCTGTTTACTAAGGGCTATCGCGTAATGTGATAGACAGTGCATCGAATGAAATGGGCTTGAGACCCACTTGAAGTTACACAATAGTGGTAACTTTGTCCTATGTGATCGGAGATCCCGTGAATTAGGATGGCGAAACAAGCTATTGGGTGGCTGGGAGGAGAGGCCCTTAGATGGGCTCATTTCTCTGATGTACTTATCTCCTTGTCTGTATGGCAGGTTGGTGCATACCTTAATGTGATCCGAGTGACTTTCTTAAAGTAGAGATGTTGGCCTATATAACATCTTAGAAGGAACACACCTATATGAGTCTGACTGCTAGTCACAGTCTTATAGATTTGGGTGATCTCTAGAAACTCATGAAGAGGCCTGGAGTATGACTTATATGCTCCAAACCGAGTGGATGCTTTAGTAGCCTAGTACTAGTAAAGGGCTTTGGTGAAGCTTGTTCAACAAAACTGTGAATTCAAGGCATAGTCCATTGGTCAGTTGTGGATAAGTGTAGCCTCTGTTCAAGGTGGATCTTCAACTTAACACTCTCCTCTAGAAAATACGGGTATATCAAAACAGCAGTGGAGCTGAGAGCATTTCTCGTGCGCCGTGAAATATTGGTGGGGATTGTTGGATTTATTTGTGTTTGGCACATTTATTTTCAATTAAATCTATATATTCAAGGCACGCGTTAAATGCTGAAGAATTACGGACATGATGTGTGAAAGGTTTCTGTTCAAGAATTGATAATTCAATTAACACGGAGGATTGATGACTCAATTAGAGAACAATATAAATCCTGACTATTACTGTTGATTTAGGGTGTTAATTTGGCAATTAACAACGTCCATTACCAATAAACTGATGTTGTTCAATGGGAGTATGGTGTTTCGGTTTCAACATCATCTCCTTTACCTCTGTACGCATATAATCAGAGAAGGAGCTAGCTCCTGGATGTATGGAACAAAAACACATCACTCCACCCTGTTGTTGCTGCACTAGTGCATTCTCATCGCTAGTTTCTGCGTGCACAGAACTAGCGAGAGCAGGCCCTCGAAACCACGCCCCGCTGCGACGTTTGCACGGACAGGCGGGCGATCAGGATTTTAGGGAACGCAAGGCGTGACTGCTCACTGTTCGTTTGCTTCATCTTCTTCTTTGTGCCGTCAGCGGAGAGCAAGGACTGCATCCACGATGGCAACCAATGACGAGAAAGGTGGCACCGATGGAGCGGAGAACATCAATGCCAACGGAGGCAACAACAACAATAATGCCTCATCCTCAGGAGCGTTCTCTGGGTATATTACTCTAACTATCTTAGTGTTAAACATGTTACTAGATTATGCTATTATTATTAGTAGCATGTTCATGTTTAGCATTATCACTTGATCATTTCGGTTTTCACATGTCATGTTTATTATCTCGTTTTTCTGGATTAAAATATGCTGAATTATGACCATATTTCCAACATGTTCATGTTGATATGCTTGAGAGATATTAGTGATGACTTGCATTCGAATGTTTTGCTCACTGAAGTTCAAATATTGATTTCTGCAATTGTAGACATGCATGTCCTTTTCTGTATGAATTTTGCTTTTGTGCTTCCTTTGTTTCGCCTAGTGATTAAAATTTGGTTCGAAATTTTGGACCCCACCAGCAAGCAACTATAATCTCGCTCGAAATTTTTGAACTTCTCCAAATATTTTGTGCATGTGGTCAAGATTTATTCAAATTCAATCAAAATTTGTTAAGATTTAAAATAATTCTGAGCAAAGAAGTACTGGAACACCAAAATTCGTATAATTTCAGTGACACCAAAAATTTCGGCCCAAACTAAAAGTGCAAACTCTGGTTTGCCTATATAAGTTAACATGCCTTTGCAGTTCTGCTCCACTGTGCACAGCACAATCATCTCAATGTTCTTTTTTTCTCTAGGCTATATATGATCATGTCTGTTGCAGCTGTCATATATGCTTTTTCTCCATAGGTTCATACAAGCTTACATAGTAGGCTTAGGTGTGTTATATATATACTAGTTTGTACCTCTTTCCAACTTCTACTCTCTCGTTTTTCATGCACACTTTTTGAAATGTTAAATATTGTGTTTATTTCAAAAATATTCTATAATAAAAAAAGGTTATATTTTTAAGTTTTTTAGCTAATAATTAGTTAGCCTGCCAACCACTCTATTTTACGTGAAGGGAAAATTTTTGAACCGCTACTATATATTGAACACATCCTTAAAAGACATTGAGAACTTTAGATTCACATTATATGTTACAGTTACTATTGTAATTGTAATGTTCTTGCTTCAATTAATGCCCCAACAGCTCTAGCTAGGGCGCTAGGTGGCGGATCGTCTGATCTTGCGCCTAACAGCAACTCACTAGAATGCTTTAGCTTTTGAGAAGGAAACAAAAAGGTGGACACTACTCCCAGTGGATGATCCGAGTATTGGCATTAGATAATGTAACAGCTTTGTTGTGATCTCTAGACTATATTCAATATGTAGAGTGTGATGCTACCATCGGGTACCGGACAACTAGAATAATCACATCATGTGAGTAAAGCTGTATAAACTCTACAGAGTCTAAAACTAATCGATTAGCTATGCTCACGGTTATGAGCGGCTTGGTGAAATGATACAAGTATAGTGTTGGTGATTTACTAAATGATTTGTGAAATGGGTATGGTGGGTAATATGATGATTTTGCCCGTGCGGGCTGAGAAAAAAAGTTCACTTACTGCCATAGAAGGCACAAGAATGATACTATGATGATATTTATGCTACTATTATTATGGTTTACTCTTTGATTTAAAATTTTGCTGTAATATATTATTATTTACTATTGCGAAACAAAATTTCTTGATGCTAAAAATGAGCCATAAATATAGTCATCTTTAATCTCAGCTTGCAATAGTCCTAGGTTTCCCATGGCTTGGGTAGGACTTGCCAATATCTCGTGTATTGGCCCATCCCTCGTTGTTTCTTTTAGTCTTATTTGCAGGAAGCGGGTGCTTCCGTTTATCGGAGTTCTAGGGATGGTTCTTTTCTAGTGTATTCTTAGTAGGTTGCATTTGTGATTTGGTAGATACGTATACCGGAGAACTTATGTATCTTTTCCGCTGCTTTGAAACTCTTTTTGTTTGGCCAATTGGTGGAACCATTTGTAGGACTGTTGCCACCTCTAAGTTATAAGACCACTTTATGTACTTATGTGCCATGTGCATTATATGGATTTGATAACAATGTTGTAGATGTTTATATGGCCAGTTGGCGGGACTAGTAACAGGGTACGTTTCTAGGTATTTGGGAATTAAATCCCCAGGTGCCGATAGTTTTAAAGTGGATCTGATACCATGGTTGAGGTCCAAAAATATGATTTATTCTCTAAATAATATGAATGAATTAAATAATCAAACAGTACTGGATTTGTGGAGGTGTTGATGGGTGGTTTGAAGCCAAACCGAGCTATATATATATAACAATCAAGGATACACAAATATTCAAGAATGCACACAAATCCAACATAAAAGACTCAACTAAAATAGAAAATATT
>CM020178.1:37401382-37473427 GCA_009805545.1 Oryza longistaminata
TTGTAGTAAAACCCTGTTTCGATTTTTCGTCAATATAAATTCACATAGGAATTCTAAATTGGAGACAAGAATGAAAACATCTCAATCTTTTGAAAGGATCACAACTGAGAACTTCACTTAGCCAGTTGCCCCTGCAAGTCCCTAGTCTTCAAGTGGTGACATTTATGATTTACCATAGGTATAGAAGTCATCCGGAATGGTAACGATACAACGGAATCCATTTCAAGCAATCCTATTGTAAATGCTTTAATTTAATATTTCACATTTTTACAGTGGTTTACCGATAAATTAAGTTTGTTTAATTCCTTGAATAAAACCTTTTCTGGTCATCCTCTTCCATGTAAACTCAAAACTAATTAAAACAACCTGTCATTTCAAGCTGACTAGAATCCCTGGTCTTGTTTGCGACTATCAGACTTTGGAACATATAGAATGCAGGTATGTTCAGCTCCTCCTCTGAGGTAGGCGATGTAAAAAGCAGCATTGCGTTGGGTGCATATGATAAAATTGTTGGTGGTCAGAAGTGAACTGCATTGACAAGCTCAAACTCCCTTCCTATTAAACATCTACCATTTATTTTAATGGGTAGCGTGGAGATTATGGGTACCCCATACCTACACGGTATGGTTATCCGACTAGTTATAGGGGATAGCTTGTATCTATAGAATATATAACGGATCATGACTTGGGTATTACGTTACCTTGTATATTATGGAACGGCCTAAAGTCCTGATTTGATAATATTGTAAAGTAAATTTAGGATACCGATACCGTATTGGTTATGGTTTCTATCTTGTAATCTTGCCTCCATCCTATATAAGGTGGGCAGGAGACCTTCTAGGGGGATATTGACACCCCTGATCGTCGGATCTACAATACACTCGGCGGATTCAAATTCCCAAATAGTAATAGGGTATTACCTCTCATTGAAAGGGCCTGAACCTGTCTAAATCCTTTGTCTCCGCATCCATCCACTTTTAGATCTCGTGCGCTACCCCTTTATATTGCTGAAATATTGTTTCGACAGGTAGTTTGAATAGAAAGTAGTGGTTTTCTACGTTGCTTGGTATGTATAAGAGGCATTGATCAAATAGAATCTAGCGAACTGTGATTAAAGGTACTAGTGAGAGGGTACTTAAAGTTGTGGATCGGGTACGAAAGTGGAAGGTTAGAATAGCAATCGGCTTCCCATTATGTCCTCCTTAGTTTTAGGGCAAATTAGTTCATCTGTTACGGTAATTTTCATTGAATCATTATTTTATCGTCTGGTTGAATGACCATTTGTTCGATTTGTGTGGTTTTTGGCTGCAATAATTGACGCGGAACAAAAATGTGATGTAAATTGACTAATAGATCGAATCTGATCATCTGAAGAGTGTGCATGAGAGATTTAATTTGTCATTGTCAAATGGAACTAGAAGGCATCATCTACTAAGAAGAGTAATTCTGCATCATCCCCACAATCGTGTAGCCTCTGTATGGTAAAAACAGCAAGTCAACCAGAAATACTCGTGATTGACCAAATGAACGATGGCATGGATGCAACATCTGATGGCATAAGCAAGCGATGCAGAGTAAAGAACACTCCAGGATCTCTTTGCCATCTCTTTGGAGTTATAACGCAAAACTAGTTGATCATAAAGGTATCTAATGACCAACGATTTTTTCTGTAAACAATTACTACCTGTATTTGTGTCATTGTTTGTTACCAATCTACCCTTCGAGATTCTTCTGTAATCAACGGTGGATACTCATTTCTACAAGATGTATGGGAGGGACCTTTCAAGCACCGTAAAAGATCTCGTTAATTCCTATGTTTCAACAACAGGTAACATAAACAGAAAGTAACGAGTAACTTTAGCCGTGATAGCCATTCCAATGTTTCAACAACTAATCCAATATAAGTAACTTGTTCTGTTTACCGGTTGTCTAAAATTGGACTATTGTGAGAGAGCACGCATCATCTTTCCGTGGAAGACAATTACTTGGTTGTAGTATAAATTTAATGAAAAGATAAGTTCTCTAAACATCATGAGCCCATCTCTGTCTACTGAACCATTCAGGGCATCAACCATGCAGCTAATACTACTACGGAAATGATTTTTCTGTACAAGAACCCCTATAGGTTGTAGATGAACCATAACTGGTCGTGTTTGCAAAAATGAACCCCTATTTTCGCACACGTCTACTTATGATGCCCTTATGCAAAAAATCAGCTTATAAATAGCCTTATTGTTGCTTGTTATCTAGTCAGATAATGAGTTATCAAAGTGAGAGAGCTTCTAGACGCCTAGTTGATCGCTGTGCGCTCTCTCTCTATTTTTGTAACCTATAATATTGAAGTTGGCATGTGTGATCCGCTACTCTGCTCTCAATACTAACAGTTGTCTCGATACTCTTTATTTAAGCCCATTTCCTAGTGTTATTTTGCTAACAGGAAATATGAAATTTCGTGTATATAACTAGGCTGTTGTGTATGCATTGTCAATTTGTTTGTGCAACTCTTTCTTGTTAGCTAGTACATTGTATATAGAGGCTTAGGAGGTATCGGGATCACAAGTTTCAGACCAAATGGAAGGCATTGGGTTTGAATTCTTATAAACAGAGAATGAGGATTCACTTATATGTCTTCCAAAGTTTGCTACTCTACTAGAGAAGACCGCCTCACAGTATGTTTCATTGTAATAACCCTTTAAGATATTGCACGCTTGTAGGATTCTACAATGGAATTTGAAATTCCTAAGTGCAGAAAATCAAGAAACATTACCTATTAGCAAAATGGACTAGAGATTTGCATGCTAGACTTAGACAAGATACAATAGCAGACTATTAGCTAACTATAAACATATTTTAATAAGATAAAAGATGAGAGAGAAGAGAAGCGGGCTACAAATCTGTAGCCAGCTGCAGCACGGACTACAAGACGCAATATGTGTATGACAGGTGGGACCATATATTAATTGTATAGTAAGCAACTATTGTATTAATTGGCTATTAGATTGGCTATAGATGAATTGGAGCTATTAGTGGGCTATACTATTAAACTTGCTCTTAGGTGTAACAGGGAGGATCCCTATAGGTTGTGTGCACTGTATGCATGACTCTCTTGGTTGCTACACTACAATGTTTGACGACCATCAAATTTCTTTAAATTTACGGGGTATATAATAGGGTTCGTAGGCATTAGGAATGCAGGGTCGAGCTTGCAAGTGAACGCGATATCAATCATTCCACATATATATAGTAAAAGTAGTAAGGCCCACCATGATTATCTGCTAGGTTGTGCATCGAGAGAATGGAAGGTGAAATTGGTGAGGAAAAATAATCGAGGAGGGAGACGAGTAAAAATAAAAAGTGAGAGAGAGCATATATTCCTAAAGCCTGGGAACAAGAGCATTATCCACAAAAGATATGTATTGAGTATTGTCTACTGATGAGATGGCTATGGGGTTAAACATACCAGGGTTCAATTTGTGAAACTCAATAGATGGATGACATAGTTAGAGCCGTACATAATTCCAATCGATTTTGCTATATATTTGTCGAAAAATTTTCCCCAAAAATTTGACAGATGTAATTACAGTACAATCGTAGTGTAATTACACTGTAACTATAGTGTAACTTGCATGTAACTTTCAAAAATCTCTCCGTAACATGTTATTTTGGTAAAATGGAGGTCGTGGGAGCAAATTCTTTCACATATGTGTGTGCTATGATTTGTTTTCTTCCTCACCAAAACAAATCGTGTAATAGATCTAACGATTCAAAATTATGTGAAAATTACATATAAGTTACACTGTAGTTACATGCAAGTTACAGTGTAATTATATATAAGTTACAATATAATTACACTATGATTGTACTATAATTACATCTGTCAAATTTTTGGAGAAAAATTTATCGACAAATGTATAGGTAGTCCCAATTCCAATAATCGAAGTGATGCACTAGCATTTACATAAACACATGGGCACACAGGAGAAATATCGCTTGTGCATCCACGTTTATCGCTAGCATCCATGTTTTATCCTTACGTATATGTTTATGCCTCTTCCATGTATTCTTAAACTTAGTTATGTCCCTAATGTCAATGGCAATAGTCATAGAAACCATTTACTGCACTTCCTTTGTTTCTACCTACATATACAAAGTCATCATGACTTTGCTTATCTTCACACATATTGCTTACATATAGTCATCTATTTGTTTTTTGTAAGTTATATGGATGTTCCATACACGTGGCACGGTTGATTCCTAGGTGCATAAAGCCTAGCAAGTAGTTTAGGAGGCAATATTGGGAACTTAGGAATCTCTTTGTGAAGGGAATGAAGTACTGCGATACTTTATGGTTTAGCGTGACACGACTCCGATGAGAATGCTAGGGCAAGCAACGATGATAAAATATGTAGGAGAAAGGTGCAAATGTGCAATTGGCACTGATGTGTTGTAAAGAGATCATTGCAATTCTAACATGGCTATGAATTTTTTTTTTGACCTACGAATGGGCCGGGCAATTCTAATGTGCAATTTTTTTTTGAACTTGTGAATAGGGATTGCAATTTCAGAAATTTCAAACCCTCCCGGCAAGTGATTATCTCAGCTGAATTTTTTGTTTTTTTCTCAATTTTTTGACCAAATATTTAGTCAAATTCAGTTAAATTATGTTAACATTTAAAGAAAAGGTCCAAAAAGTCCCAAAAATACCGAAATTTCAGCCAAAATCGAAATTAAAAAACCTGCTCGTGACTAGTATATATAGGTGACCACCAAACTGTGTAAAAAAACCGCCTGATGCATAACTGAACAGTGTTTGTGAATGCCACTAGCTACCACTATGATATTAGATGGTGACAGCCAAGGAAATAAACTGCAACCGCGCGCAACACTTCACGAAATAAGTTATTATTATTGTTTAAAGAAACTGCAATTTGGGCATCACTTTCAATTCGATACTCGATGGATATGATAGTTTGGATAATGATCCGTATTCTCCAGTCCATTAAGGCCCTGTTTAGATCCAAAGTTTTCTTTCCAAACTTCCAACTTTCCATCACATCAAACCTTTTATACACACGTAACTTTTCTATCACATCATATAATTTCTACCAAACTTTTAAATTTCACACTGAACCAGCAGTGGTAGCCCGTTCCGTGGTAGTATCACAAGTCTATTATATAGGTTACATGAAATATCTATTTGTGGCATGCATTTTTTTTTATTTTTGCTCGATGTATGTCTCCCTTGTAATCGAATAAATGGGTTGTGACACCATATGTATCCAGCTTTGAGGACTATATATATAATATAAGTCGCTTGTTTGCCAGTACCATTTCTGGTCCAGAGGACTCCTCCGAATGAAACATATATTCTCCTGTTGCTCACTCAAATGTGAATTTACACCTCGTCATGTATATGACCTTTTGGGTGTGCATCATGCAGTAGGTTTAGGAGGCATCCGGATGTACATCAGTAGCTTAAACTCGATGTGGCTGAAAAATGCAGTAGTGAAGAACAAATCGCGATGGCAGCAGCGATTTGGGTGATGGCGGCTAGGGCTTGTAGCAGCTGCTGGGTTATCGATCTCTTCCCCTTTTCTTTTTTTTTTTGTTTTTTTTTCAGTTGGTTTAATAGATATCCTGATGAAGATCGAATGGCCCATATTAATTCGATCACCGGGGTTTCGTTCGGACTCCGATTACTATAAACTTATAGTCTATTTTGCACTACTCGGCGAGCTCTACGCATCTGCGGTTCCTGATCGCCTATTCAAACAATGGTTTAAAAATTTAACTTTTGTGTGTTTGTTCTAATATTCCACGAAATATATTAATTTGAAACTCGGGGCATTACATTCTTCCCCCCTTTAATCAAATTCCCCCTCGAATTCACCCAACCATTCTCTAGAACACGGGGTATTACACGATGATCTACAGGCTTTCCCCAAGCAAGGCGTACTCTGAAGAAGTTTGCAGCCTTGTCCCAGTGTGCTAACCCATTCAAACCTCTCAGTCTTAGGCTCCATAGTTCCATAAACTTCAATACATATATACACTGCAGAAAAACCTTGAAATCAGATTCTCCCTGCGTCCCAAATTAGAAGGCCTATATTTTTTCTATACGGTCTTCAGTAACATACTTGATCATTAATTTATTTCATGTTATGTTTCGGACAAATATAAAATTAGCATCACATTAAAGTACTCTAAAATATAAATCTTGCGGTATAACATGCATAATACTTTGTGTGTGTGTGTGTGTAAATTGAAGATGTTTTTGCCGAGATTTTGGTACATCATCCGTGTTTGAATCAGATTTTAAGTTCGTTTACTTTTAGAAATACAAAAGGAGTCGTATAAGAAATCTCTTTAAAAAAACTCACTTACTAATTTAAGATGAAAGTCAGACTCCTAATTATAGCTCATGATTTTCTAAAAGAAAAATATATCCAAGCGAATTCTCACAGTCAAGTTCACCCTAGCTAAACCGTATCACAATAATAAGATTAAAATATTCTTCACCCGTTGCAATGCACGGGCATTTATTTCTAGTATATATGTGTGTGTGGTTAGTATGATTATTAGTTAAAAGTTACTGAGTTTGATTTTTCCAGAAAAAGAGGGTGCATATAATTTGGGACGAAGGGAGTATCTTAAATGTATTTAAATGATGGCAGAATCAAATAATTAAGAAAAAGAGACACAAAGATTTTTTTTTCTGATATCTGTAGGTTTAATTATCCATGATCTCTCTAAAATTATACATAGATGAAATGAAACGGCCGAATCATCTATTTGATTAACTTGGTAAATCAATATTTTCATAAAATAAACTTTATACTTAGCTTATAACAAGTATAAGCAATTAATGCAGTAGAAGATATTTTTTTTTTTTAGAATCGTATTTTTATTTTTTTCCAAACATGCATGACAGTTGTGAATCATTTTATTGAGCAAAAAAATTGCAATATTATAAGTGTGGAGCAAATAATCCCGCAATAATCTGAGCAGATTTTTGCCGATCAGAAAATCTAGATGCTGAGTTTGGCGGGAAAACCAAATACGCCAACTTCAGAAAGATTTTGGCAATGGCCGTGATTTGGCTTTCCAATATTTTGATAATTTTCAAAATTGCTACAATTAATAATTTAATACAAAAGATCCCAAGCTTCATGTGGGATCTAAGATACTGTAATCTGCCTTGCCTGTAGCTCCGTAGCTCACTGCCATTTTCAAAAACTAAAAAGGTTCGAAAAAAATTTAATATATTTGGGAACAAAAAGAAAACTGATTCGGCAGCTAATATCGGCTATAAGAAACAATAATCCTATGCAAGTGATCTCCCTGGAGAAAAATTTCAGAAGAAATTTGGTTCAGAAAACGCTTCCAAAATCTCATTCATTCCCTTACTGATTCTGCAACTAATATATATATGGTTTGCAATCCGGCCAAGAGCAAAGCATTAGCAACGAAGGCCGGAGAGATCTCAGATGGCTCACTTCTGAACATACGATTCTATATCAACAATTCGAAATGCTCATATTTGTTGGGAAGGTTTAAGCAAAGAGGCAAAGTCACTACTGGCCGTTGGGCACAAATCAAATTAGGCTTAGTTCTTTAATTTCAGCTACTGTCTTGTCACAGATTTCAAATTGTTTAACGATGTGTTTTGTACAAAAGCTTTCTGCATGTATAAATTTCTTTCAAATTAAAATCAAATATATTTTTTTTCAAAATTATAAAAGTTGATACTGAATTGGCTTAATGACTATATTGTTTCGCGTGCGTCCATTAAGCCCACACGAAACGCTATTACGAACACAGTCTAAATTTGTTGAAAGTGAGCGACTGATATATTTCAAACATGACGACAAAGGGCGACAAGATATCATGGGATCCATTCCATCAACAATGGCATAAATTGTATGCCTCTTTAATGTAAGTCAAATTAATTAACCTCACTCACCTCTCCATCCTTTCACGGAGGAGCAAATTGTTGCTGCCTTCGAACAAAGAAATGACATGGCCTGAACGGCTTTTGATCTGGCTTCTATTAAGAGCCTTGCCCACCTGCAGGCTTGAATGCTTGAACTGAGGAAATTTGACTGAATTTTATCCATCCGAAAAATTAAGTTTGATGGCCAGGGTTTCTGAGTTTCATGCCCTATCAGATAGCTATAATGTATTGTTTTTAATTGGATAGTTATAATAACAAAATAATCTATCGATTTGAAACCGAAATTCAAAAGTAAATGCATGCAAATAATATAATCTCCGAGCAATTCGACTAATCAACATATTCATTGTCTCAGGTTATGAACATGGTAAAACACGAAATTGAATCCATGAGCCAACGATCTATTATAATACTAGAATTAATCAAAGGTATATATTAGTGTTTTTGACTAAAATGCACTTGATTGTCAAGTTCATGTACCCGTCTACTCATTTTTCAAGTTCTTATACTAAATCACACCCACCTACCAAGCTCTTGTACCGTGGCAACAAAACTTTATGGAAATTAAAAATGTCTCTTAAAATAAAGATTTTTATGTGGTATCTGTTCAAAGGAGTAATATTAACGAAGGATAATTTAGCAAGAATGAATGAATTGGAATGACAATATGAGATGTTGTTTTTTAATGAAGAGTGAAACTATACATCATTTATTTTTTTGAGTGCCATTGTTTGCTAGATTCCTGTGGAGATCATTACATATTTCTTTTGGTTTGAAACCTCCAAATAGTACTTCTCATGTTTCTAGGAATTGGCTTATACACTTTGACTAAAAAACAAAGAAACACATTCTACTAGTAGCATCTACTATATGTCGGGTTCTTTGGCTAAGTAGAAATGATATGGTTTTTAACAAATCCCTAATGAAATCTTATATGCAGGTACTATTCAGGATAATGTACTGCTCCAATTTTGACCACAACTATAAAGGTGTAAAGGTGTGATGAGGACAAGGAACTAATATATACTACGTACCAGAAGCTAGAAATAACGGTCATGCAGATATTTGCCAACATCGGATGGAGATTTACAAATAAATTTGAATAAATGTCTTCTATATTTTGTGTTGATATCATTAGTTATTGTCTAGTCTTTTGATGTTTTTTTATGTTCCCCATTCAGTAATAAGTGGTTGTAGCTTGTTTGAAGCTAAGGCTGAGAATCTTTTCATTATCTAAAAAAAAGTTTCATAGAATGAGATGAATCTATTCTTTTAGCAAACAAAAATGGTTATATGTTCACCGCACTGTTGAATTAGATATACGGGAGAAAAAATGAATGGCAATAACTTCAGTAAAAAGGAGTAAATTTCACTTTGCTCCATCTTCATTAACAAAAGTTTTACAATAGACTAGGGGCAAGCCTAACTTTTCCATAAAACCACATATAACTACCATAGGTTGCACTTTGGACTAGGGTTGACATGGATTTCATCCTTACTTCAGTCCAAGCTACAAAGCAGCAGCTGGTGGAGCATTTGTGAGATGAAAGATTAGTACGGCAGCAATTGAGTATTTCATCGTGTGAGATAAAGGATAAGTGCAATAATTTGTTCGTGCAATTGGTTATTAAAACTATAGGTTAAAAATCAGAATAATTATGTATTTTTGTGGTCCTTAGATCGATTCGCAGTGGCAGTAAAAACATGAAATTTGTAGCAAAACCCACGTCGTTCTTGGGTCAAAACTAGCATGGCAGTCCAAAATGTCTAACCCCAATAAAAAATGCTAAGGATGGTAAACATATGTGGTGTTAAGTGAGCCAGGATTGACTTACACCAAGCTGGCCTCGGGCTTAGATTTTTGGGCCAAAAAACTGAAAGGCCCAATATAGCCCCAAAAATGAGGGGTCTATTGCCTTTTCGAGTAGGGTGTCTGTTTAGTCTTTTGCACTTTTGTTGGGCTTGGGTTTAGCTATTTGATTAGGGAGTCCCTAGCCTTTTGCACCTTTTTTTTTGCCTGGTCGGCCAACCAAATTTTATTAAGAAGAAGAGAGGGTTACAAGGTTTACAAGTTCGACATTAGGCCATCAAGTCGGGCAACAATTCAATTGGCTGCAGCCCCAAAGAGAAAAAAGACTAACAGCTAATCACATTGCCTAAAAGTTCTAGCCTCCTTCCATATTATGATATCCTCCCTGATGTCTCAAATAGCTAACCTGCTGTGTGCGATCACTGCTCGAAGATACGGGCGTTACGCTCCTTCGAAATCAGCCAACAAACCATCATGAAGAGCGAATCAAAAGCTGGCCTGTAGCTCGCACTAAAGTTCAACCTTGCGATCAGCCACCAGTCCACTAGCTGAGCACCACTCTCTGCCGGCAGCTGAAACTACAAAATATTTTTCTTGATGTTCTCAACACTGTAGCTAGGCTTAGGAGGCATCAAGAATGTAGCGATAAGTTTATCTTCTCCATCGACATAATATGATTATGGTGCAAATATGATAGGCCATTGATAGGATGAAGTAAGCATTATCCTCATGCGAATAATGGACCATTAGGAGGCGATAGATGTGGCAGTGTGAGTGTTGAATTACCAGAGAATGTGGTGCAAAAGTCAATGTCCATGCATCCAGTGGAGTATAACCTCATATTTATTTCTCTAAAATAAATCCGCGCAATGCAAGCCTAACCATGCATGACTAACACAACCGATAGAGATAGAATAATTTGTGCCCAGAGCATCGACAAATTAATAGTTTGAAGAAAGTACACAACATAAACCGGTTCTTTTGCAAAGCATGTCCTTGCTTGATCGGTGACATTAATTAATTTGCTCTGTGCTGTACATCATACAGCACATTTATTTTCTAAGATAGTGGACATTTTGTTAAGAAAATGGCCAAAGCGTACACGGCCAAAACTCCATGTACAATGTATGAAAACAAGGTGTTAATTTAATCTATGTGATCAATAAATTATCGAAGGTAAGTGTTTTGGAAAATATGGTGAATAATGTTTTTTTTTTGTCGGTGAACAGTGCGTTGGCACTGTATGGCCGGTCATACCCGGTGACCCGACGGTCTGACCGGGTGACTCTATGAGGTAGTCGGTTTCAGATTGTTTTCTTAAAATTCTAGATTGCTTCATGTTTATAACTTCTAGATGGTTTCTATCCGTATGTGATACTATTGTGTGCTGATGTGAGTCAAGTTCGTGCGAACTTGTACTTGGATATGGAGTTTCTTTGTTGCGACAAATTAATAGTTTGAAGAAAGTACACAACATAAACCGGTTCTTTTGCAAAGCATGTCCTTGCTTGATCGGTGACATTAATTAATTTGCTCTGTGCTGTACATCATACAGCACATTTATTTTCTAAGATAGTGGACATTTTGTTAAGAAAATGGCCAAAGCGTACACGGCCAAAACTCCATGTACAATGTATGAAAACAAGGTGTTAATTTAATCTATGTGATCAATAAATTATCGAAGGTAAGTGTTTTGGAAGATATGGTGAATAATGTTTTTTTTTTGTCGGCGAACAGTGCGTTGGCACTGTATGGCCGGTCATACCAGGTGACCCGACGGTCTGACTGGGTGACTCTATGAGGTAGTCGGTTTCGGATTGTTTTCTTAAAACTAGGAAGGTAGCCCGTGCGATGCGTGGGCATGTACTATAAATTATGTTTGAAAAAATATATAAAATGACAGAATATCAGCCAGATGACACTTGTCATTTCATATGTACTGTTTATCCATAACTTATCCTCATCAGTGTTGCTTAGATAATTTTTCCAATCTATTTGTTAGCTTTTAAAATACCTAATATTTAATACATTTCTATAAACAATTATCTATGATCTCTTCATTATCAAGAAGAGTTAGATTTAATTTGTTTGGAAACATGTGATGTTTTGTCTTGTTTAATAAAATGTTTAGGGGCTTTCTTTTTTTAGCAAATCCTAAATAACTATTATTGTTAATGAATATATTTTATTTGTTAATGAATATATTTTATTGACACAATTTGTTACATATTTATATATAAATTTCTAAAGATATATCGTAGACCTCCCTTCCCTAATATATATGTGTGATCTATAGTATCTTTATTTTTTTAAAAAAAAGAAAATACCTAGTCAATATGAGTCTGAACATTTTAATAATTACAAAAGTAACTTCTAAACCAACTATAAACCACAAACATTGTGTGGCTTATATATACAATAATGTGCAGAGGAACTCATAATGTCATGAAAGCCAATAATATCTAAGCACTTAAAAAATAAGAACATGTATAATTTTTCTAATTTTAGTGAAAAGTAGGAACCAATGTTCCTATTGATATTTTCTATATCTTGTTTTATTTTATACCACTTTTATTTTAAGTTTAAAATATAGGTGTTATGGATCTTTAAATTGTTGGTTTAATTATAAATAGAGCAATTTAGATTAGAATCAGATGTGTGTCTCGAAAGATATGTATGTTTTAATATTATTGATTATTTCTCTTTTTATTGGTTATAAAAATATCAAGGGGGGTAGAGGGGAAAGTGCGAGCCGAGGGGTGAGGGGACGGGTAGTGTTGTGTTTGTGCATATGTAAGGAGAGGGGGCTTCCATATTATGATATCCTCTCTGATGTCTCAAATAGCTAACCTGCTGTGCGCGATCTCTGCTCGAAGATATGGGCGTTACGCTCCTTCGAAATCAGCCAACAAACCATCATGAGTGAATCAAAAGCTTTCCCTGTAGCTCGCACTGAAATTCAACCTTGCCATCAGCCACCAGTCCACAAGCTGAGCACCACTCTCTGCCGGCAACTGAAACTACAAAATATTTTTCTTGATGTTCTCAACACTGTAGCTAGGCTTAGGAGGCATCAAGAATGTAGCGATAAGTTTATCTTCTCCATCGACATAATATGATTATGGTGCAAATATGATAGGCCATTGATAGGATGAAGTAAGCATTATCCTCATGCGAATAATGGACCATTAGGAGGCGATCGATGGGGAAGTGTGAGTGTTGAATTACCAGAGAATGTGGTGCAAAAGTCAATGTCCATGCATCCAGTGGAGTATAACCTCATATTTATTTCTCTAAAATAAATCCGCGCAATGCAAGCCTAACCATGCATGACTAACACAACCGATAGAGATAGAATAATTTGTGCCCAGAGCATCGACAAATTAATAGTGAGAAGAAAGTACACAACATAAACCGTACCGGTTCTTTTGCAAAGCATGTCCTTGCTTGATCGGTGACATTAATTAATTTGCTCTGTGCTGTACATCATACAGCACATTTATTTTCTAAGATAGTGGACATTTTGTTAAGAAAATGGCCAAAGCGTACACGGCCAAAACTCCATGTACAATGTATGAAAACAAGGTGTTAATTTAATCTATGTGATCAATAAATTATCGAAGGTAAGTGTTTTGGAAAATATGGTGAATAATGTTTTTTTTTTGTCGGTGAACAGTGCGTTGGCACTGTATGGCCGGTCATACCCGGTGACCCGACGGTCTGACCGGGTGACTCTATGAGGTAGTCGGTTTCAGATTGTTTTCTTAAAATTCTAGATTGCTTCATGTTTATAACTTCTAGATGGTTTCTATCCGTATGTGATACTATTGTGTGCTGATGTGAGTCAAGTTCGTGCGAACTTGTACTTGGATATGGAGTTTCTTTGTTGCTTGAGGCCATAGGAGTATGGCCTATGATGAATCTGGACTAGGCTTAGTTCCTGTGCTCGATCCTATTAAGTGGTATTAGAGCCACATTTGCTCTTTTTTATCTTCTCTGATTTTGAGTTTTTTTGACAAACCTACCATTATGTCTCCCTCATCGTCTTGTGGTTCTTTGAATGATAATAATAGGAACCCCAAACTTCCGAAGAACAAAAAGTCTTCGTCAATCAAGCGTGCTCTAATTCATGAGGTCTTGGATAATTTTGATAATGATGATGATAATCTACTTTCAGTAGATTTTCTCTCAAATCATTGTGATTTATTGCTTGAGGAAAATAAGAAGTTGAAGAACATAGTAAAATGTTTAAAATGTCAGTAGATTTTCCTATGACATTTGTGATTTATTGCTTGAGGAAAATAAGAAGCTGAAGAACATAGTAAACTGTTTAGAATAGCATGTTGAATTCTTATCAAAACATTGTTCACGTTTCAAGAATTCTTGTGATGATTTGACCGTTCAAAACAATTCAATTGTTGCTTTAAATGATGAACTAAAATCTTCTCTTTTCATGTTTAACTTTAGAAATTGATGTTTTAAAGTGCATTGCTTCTATGCCATGTGAATCTTGTGTTGCTTTGCAAGATGAGCTATTGAGCTTGCTGGTGCTAGAATTAAGATAAGTGATCTTAATCTTTAGATAAAATACACTCTGATTCTTGCACTAACTTGGCGGTTGAAAATGAGAAGATAACTTTGGCCTATGCTTCATGTGTTGATCGATTAGAAAAGGCTAGAGCTGAAATTGATGAGTTTAAAGCGTAGCTTCGCTGCAGATTATGATACAAAGATAGTTTGATTTTTGAACTAGAACTTCTAAGAACAATTTCAAGTATATTTTCAATTTATCTTCATGATAGCTGGGTGACAAGAGTGATGAAGAGAAGCACTAAATTAAATTACATAATCAAATTCTAAATTTTGGAATCGGCTTTATAGATTATAATCCAAACTTACCTCATTAGAGCGTACATATTAATTGTTGGGATGTATAAAGTCTAGATGACATCTCGTCTCAAACTCTCAATGGCATTTGATCGGTACATATGTATGACATAGAGTCTTTCAATTTACACAGTCTTCCAGTATTTGTATTAGCCATTGGTTTTGGATGTCATAACATAGTCTTAGGATGCATAGGGAATGTAAGGTCAACGATATTGGGATTGTCGTGATAGAACCTATCAGAAGAATGTACAAAACAATACATCTAGTGAGACTTGAGAGTTTTGGATATTCTGCATATATATGATGCGACAAAATTGGCATCTTTCATCTGTATATTTAGCATTAGAACTAGTGGCAGATCTTGGAAGGTTGGAGAGCACAAGAGACGACGGTGTGCAGGACACGATATATAGCTGTTTTTTGTTACATTGTTCAACGGGGAATATGAGGCAATGGAGGTGATGAATAGCGGTGAAAAAACTCACCTCTATTGGTGATGGTGTTAGATTTGGAGTAAAAAACCAGAGAGGTTGGATGTGGAACCAATAATCATTTTGATTCAACTGACAGCCAAACGCCATAACATTTGTTTCTGATTCTAGTTATTTGATTTTCGAGCCATTACTTTGGAAAAAAAATGGAGTGTTAAATAAAACCTTGGATGGCCATTCAATCCAACGTCAACAATTCTCTTTCGGAATATAATGTGGCTTTACTGAGCATTATATTCATGTGACTCGTTTGTATGTGTGTGTACATTTTTCTTTGAACCTGAATTCTTCCTTTTTCAGTTTATTCATGAAACAAAAAAAAAAAGAGAGCAGCTAGTGGACAATTGATTTATCCGGAAAAAGTATATCTATCTCTCATCTCTTATGTGTTATGCCTATTTTAAGTCTTTAAGAGGGGTGACTCACAGAAGTTTGGATGTGTGATAACGTATGTGCTTATGTGTCTTCTCTGTGATCTCAAAAAATGGCTACATTGATGGCAAATATTGAATCCATTTATTTAATTTTTCTATTTTGATCTACATAAAGCCTGCATGACTTTGCTCATCTTCTCCCGTTGCTCACACAGCCACCTCATTGCTCTGCTCTAAGCCTACAAGAATGTTTTTTCTATCCACCCCCTAGGTGCTTGCATATAAAGTCTAGTAGGTTTGGGAGGCAATGGGAGTTCAGATTTCAGATTGTTAAATTGATCAAGTACTGAATTGTTATATATTTTCTTTTCATGTCTTTCTGCGGGGTGGAGAAATGGGTGGCAATGCATGAGAGGCATGACATGCATACTGGCACTTCTACAAAAAAGAGAAAGCTGTGGTGGACAACATATAGGCAACCTCAATCAAATATAATGCTAATACCTGACGGTAGCTAGAGAAACATATAGGTGTGTCTAGATTTATCGTACCAGGATGTATCACGTCCTGCACGAGATTGTTTTATTTTGGGACAAGGGGAGTATCTTTTTTGGTGAATGATACAGTAGGCTTAGGAGGCATCCGGACTACTACATAGCTTAGACTCAATGTGGTTGACAGTGAAGTGGAGAAATCAAGCGAGATATATATACACACACTCTGACAAGGATGACGCCCGGGCTGTCCCCAAGCTAGGCATACCCCTCAGATGAACTTCCCGACTCGTCCCCATTTGATAACCCATTCAAACCTCTAACTCTTAGCCTCCATAATTCCATAAACTTCACTGCATACAGACTGCAACAACCATCATGAGAAAATTAGTTATTGTAAAGAAACTATTCAAATGGTGGCGGAAGCAAATGGAAAAAAAAGAAAGAACACAATAGAAATTTTCTCTCATGTTTGTACATGTTTAAGGGCAATATACGTGGATATGTATTGTCTTTATAAAGTTAATTAACGTGTACCCATCTAATGCTAAAACTTTGGTACTGCACAATGCTTGATACTGTGGTTTGCTTCAAACAAAACAATAGGCCTAGCAACCCTACAAGAAATTCAGTTTAAATTCGGCGAAAAAAACCAAACACAACTTTATCAAAATTTTGGAAATGCCCATGATTTGCCGACTATTTCCATATCAAAACTTTACTATGCAACAACCATGCATGTATATATTTCGCTTCTTTTCTTCAACTACTGCCGACTATATATAGATATTAGCGCTCTTGGATACATGCTAGAGCAAACCAAAGTTAGGAGTACTCCTTCGAGTGAGAACCAAAGTAAGATCTGCAAACCTCTGCTCCCATTGCTCGCCCTACTTTTATTGAATTCAAGATTTGCCCATAATAATCATGCGTATACATTTTTTGGGATCATGATAAAATAGGTTTAGGAGGTATTCGGAAGCTTGAAACACTTGTGGTTGATGGCACAGTAGATGGACATGCCTTTACCAGGAGGATCCTTCTCTGGGTTTGCTACCTCCATGCAAGTCAGACCTCCTCGCAAACTTTGACCCCATCTACGATCTACTGTGAGAACAACTATGATCTACTCTGCGACAAACTCCAGGCAGAGCGTGCTGCGACCATTTTTTCAAGAAGCTAAAGAGGTAGACAAAACTCTGAAATTGGGGACAAAACCTGAAACCAATGACCTCCCTGGAGAGGCATTTCAGAATTTTGTTAATTCAGAAGCGCTTCAAATATGTCTCATTCATTCCCTTACAGCTACTCTAGCTACAGGTCATCAGAAATAATGTTTTTTTGGAACTAACAACAACAGATGATGCGATGGTTCATTAAATAGAACATGAAAAAATTACAAGGCTAGCACCCTGGAAGGCGGTACCAGGAAAGAAAAAAAACCACCACCACACACTACTCACCGACAACACCTATACAGGATCCAGGAGAAGGCTAGCATCAGACCAGCCGTCGCTAAGCGTGACCAGTCGCCGCTAGGCCAACAAAGAAACAACACCCGGGCCCCAAAGCCAAACCCAAACAACGGGCACCGCGCTCAACTCTATCCACACCCTTGAGGTTTCAGGGGAGAGGGTGAGAGAGAAGATGGAACCGCTCTCCCCCACAGGCTCACCAACATGGTCAGCTTGCATTGACTAGGTCGCACCGCAAGAGGACATCCGTCTATTGAGAGCACACACCAGCTGTCCGAGAGAGGTTTTGGCAGGAGGCTTCCTAGACGACATCCACAGTGAGAAAAGCGATGTCATCGTCCATCGGGTCTCAAGGAGAACCAAGAGAAGGTTTTCACCTGGTAGCCCACCTGAGGAAGAGGGGTAGCTCGACAATGCCCCAAAGCGGGAAAACAACGCCTAAAACGCCATCACTGTTGACTCGGCAAGACCAAGCTAGGCTTTAGTCCTGTCGCCTGCTCCCGGAAGACTTGAAGAAAAAGCTCCAAAGCTCCACCACTGCATTGACGCCCTCCACTAGAAAGCCTCATTGGCCTACCTTTCGTTGGCCCTCCACCATTGACCGGGGCGGCCTCCCTGCCGTCGTACGAACCAACCTCCTGGCGCAACCTGCATCGGCCTTCCTGAACCGCCGATGCCACCCACGACAGCCTCTCGCGGCGGCTGACGCCACCTTCGCCGTGCCATCTTCCCTTCATCGCCCGCCGGCCGCCCCTCCTCAGTCAGTCTTAGCCTCAGCCTACACAGTAGGCATCATCGGCCACCTCCACGCATCCTCCTTCTCGCTGCCTCCGGCAACGCTCGCTGCCATCATGTCGGACCTCACTAGCCAACTCGTCAACTCTCCTCCACACGCATGTGAAGCCGTCGCTGTGGGCCACCTCCGCCGCCTGCCCCTTCACCGCACGCCACCTCCTCCTCGTCACAGGGAGCCATCGCAGGGAGCCAACCTCCCTTGCTGGAGAAGCCAGATCCGATTGGGGGGTGGGGGTGTGCCGTATCTAGCAAGGGGGAGTCGGATCTGGCGACTTCGTGCACAGGCGAGCCTGTAGCCTCGCCATCGCGGATTGTTTGTTTGGAAATTTCCTGACAAGCTAATTATAAGTTTTTTCTCTCCATCGGAACAATAGGGCCATTATGCTTATTACTAAACTTGTTGACTCTACCCTGCTGCCGCCGTGTCCTCCGCCCAGCTACCGCCTCCTTCGCCCTGCCACCTGCTCGTTTCCTCATCAGCTGGCCGGGGAGGGCCCGACACTGGTGTCGCTGTCTTCGTGCCCCAAGCCGCCTCGGTGTCCCCATCCTCGGTGCTGTCCTCAAGGAAGAGTGCACCGCAGCCGCCATCCTTGCTGCTATCTGGCTTTGCCAGTGGCCGCTCAGGCAGTGGCGAGGCAGAAGGAAGAAGTGAGGGGAGTGGCGGCGGTGGTGGTTGTGTCGCCTTCTTGTTGCCCCTGGGATGGGAGCGACACGAACAGGTGCGTTGTTTCCACATATTTCTAGGTCATCGGAAATGGCTCTGAATCTATGAATAAGCATTACCAATGCTGCGAGACATAAATCTATAACGTTTTACCTTTTTTGTTTATCCCTTTGCACTTTACCTTCGTTTCTATGGTGTAAGAGGGCACCCTAGGCTTTCACTAGCTGACTTAGGGCATACTACTATGTGCTATGCCCTGATAGGGTCCCTATTGAGGTAGCGTTCGTTTGATCCAAAATCAATACCAGAACTTCCAGATCGTCGACTAGAACATCCATCATTTTTGTAGCCACACATTGATACTCTGTTCCTATGGGTAGCACATGGATTGCTCCATGTGTTTTGGCATGGGCAGATTTAATTTTCAACATAACGAGCAGGGAGACAGGAGACGGCCATCTCGAGGCACATCACGACCTACAGGCAACACCGGCGAGACCCGGGAAGGTAACCCGATTGGGAGTCAGAGGATCCATAGTACCCGCAGCCTCCCGGACTTCATATTCATCATTTTCTAAAGAAAGGGTAAGGGGTCTCTTTTCTGCAACGGAAAAAAATCAGCGGAGCTGATTTGACTCAGCACAACCTAACGATATATCCAATACCAATGATCTGTGCCTACCGATACGATACTCAAAAAATAAATTACTATATATAAGCTAGTGTCAATAAAAAGGCTAATGACAGAGAAGAGTCATCTCCAAATTGCAGGATATATAAGTCACAAAATTCAAATGGAAGACAGAAAGAGAAGGCAATTCAAACCTAATGGCCAAACATTACGAATCCAAGACAGAAAGACTTATAGCCATAAAAGAATAACAAGAGAACAAAAACAACATATTCTATTGGCCTGCCTCTTTGATCTACTATCCAACTGCCATGGAAGCACCACTAAAGACTGGCTTCTCCGACCTTCCACCCGATCCTGGGTTTTCATGAGATTTACATATTTACCTCTAACGTGCATCCATGCGTTATGTATGTCCTAATATTTGTATACCGAAGCATAAATCATGTAATCCCACAAAAAAGACATTGTTAATGGCAATGATAGAAACTTATTTATTTCCTTCCTTTTGTTTCGGCAATGATAAAATCATCATGACCTTGCTCATCTGCTCACATTGCTTAGGTACAGTCATCTTATCTTATCTTATCTCTCGATCCTGCTCTTAATTCCATATGCATGTTTGTTCCATTACATCTACCTCTGCCTTAGTTGGTTAACTAGCTAGTGCAAATCCTAGTAGGCTTAGGACGCAACAGGAACATGGAATTCAGCCACTGTAGGACAACAAGTATAAGATCGTCGTATACTTCTGAGGCCCTTTAAGCCAGTGGAATGTGTCACTACATGATGCTACAGTTTAGCAGGCAGTGACGGCGGAAATAAATCGTGGCACTAGGGAATGGAGTGGCCAACGACGCTAGGTGTATGGAGCAGACAGCGGTGTCCATTGTGCTTTTTTCATGTAATCTAAAAAGATATCCATTTTAATTGCATCTATTAAACCATTTATTTTCTTCCTCTGCTTTGGCCTACATACAAGGCCTGTGCCATTGCTCACACAGTCATCTACTCGTCTCATTGGTCTTGTTCTGAGCCTACTAGCATTGTTGTTCTATCCTCCTGCCCAAGTGTTTCCCTGGCTGAATGCATGAAGTCCAGTAGGCTTAGGAGGCAATGGGAATACAGGCTTCACAGCATGACCATACTCAAGTATCAAATTGCTATATAGTTGTTCTAGTGGTTCTGAAGAGGGTTCAGTAATGACTAACGATGCGTGCTAGAACTGATATTGTCACACATATTCAGAGACAAGAGTGTTGTGTAATATGGTGAAGAGAGAAATGATAAGAGGATGGTATTGCAACTTTGGTGTTCGTCATCATCTCATCGAAGTCAAGGTAGCTATAGACAATCACACTGGAAGAATATGTGAGCTTTGGCCTAGCAGAAAAAGTGTTTGCCCGATGGGCTCATGGGGGAAGAGATGGATGGTTTTTATATACTGTCCTTAATAATTAGAAATGCTTCTTATAGAATGTCTTAAAGAGTCATACTTGCAATGAACTGAATTAGATTATCGCACAGTTTTATACCTATCTCCATAGATAATCGAGAATGAGTATATTGATTGGCTCTAAAAGTAGTTGGCATTGCGATTTGGAGTTCAAAGTTGAAATTTCTTGAACAACAGCCGATCAGAAGACAGCAGGGGCTCCATTGCTGTTATGAACTCTTGTTAATAAGAAAAAAACAAAAACAATTACAGCAGTATAATTCAGTGCTTTACTACATCCTGATATCTCTCATTAAGTCTGAAAAGAAGCAACAAGAGGTCTCACTTGAAAAGGTGTCTCCAAGAAAGCAATGTAGATAAATTATGGTCGAAGATCGAACCATTCCTTTGCTTCCAAATGTTCCACGCAACCAACAAGAATTTCTCCATACTCAAGGATGTGTCCCAAGTTATTCCCGCCATATTCCAGCATGCAACCGAAAAAGGGTATTAGAAGAGCAACCGAAAATTAGTGTCTTTACAGGTTAATGACTATAGAAAACACATGCCAAACCACAATCTGGTGGAGCACAATTCTTATGATCCAACATGACATGGACTGGGTGTTCAGTCTATCCATCAAAAGGAGTCATCCAAAAACATTCAATTTTTAGTTACACTTACTCTTCCTTATCCATATAAGGTGTTGTGGTGGTTGGAGTGTTCTAAAATTGATGGCATATAATTTCTGAGAAGAGTATTTCATGCCTCCGCATAAACTCCATTGATCATTATCTTGGGACAAATATAATTCATTAACCATGTCCTTCATAACCAGAAATTCATCATAGCTAGGCTTGCTGTGATAAATGCAACTAAAAGCTATCCTGAAGTTGTTCATTCATGAAACTTTGAACTGAGGCATTTGTGTTAATGACAAAGGTAAACACTAAGAGCCTCACTATGGTACTCTCTACTAGTAGTAGAGAGTAAACACTCATGGTTCATCGTTCCTCTTTCATCTCAACTAAGGTTTAACACTCCAGCTTGTTTGGAGCTTGTCTAGTAGTGGTGTAAATTGAGGCCCATGTAGTGCATGCGCAGTAGTAGTGGATCTTGACTTGTACGCTTAGTAAGTTTAGGTAGGTGAAGTTCATATATATAGTACCTATGCAATGTGCTATATGTGTATGCAGACCCTACTCGTTGTGGCTTGTTTGGTAACTCAAGGGAAGGGAATTAGGAGTTTACACGAGGGAATTGATGATGATATTAAGATGGGAATTTGATTTTTAATCCCAATATCTTGTTTGGTAGAGGTGATGGAAATTGATAGGGAGTTTAGTTGGAGATTAGGTCATTAATAAAAACGGATGGCTGAGATTTGCTTAGACAAAGTAAAGGAGGAATTCCCTCCCAATTACCTGCCCCTACCCAGGTATTGAAAAGGAGGGAGTTCCTTCCTCAATTCCCCATCCTCATCCCACCAAAATTCCCATGTCTCCAGACCAAACAAAACACTTAATAGCGTCATCCCTCTAAACTCCCAATCCCTCCTAAAAACTCCCTCCAATCAAACGGACCGTAGGAGGTACCACAAGGTACTATGAGGTACCATTCATATCCAAACGTCCATTGCCAAAGGGTATGATGGGAAGTAAAATCTTCGCACCAAGGTGGGATTCATTCAACGTAGCGCTGCTATATATGGAGCTCGCCCTTTGTGCCACCATCGATCTCATTCCGACTCGCCTCCTTTCAGATTGCTCTGATTCATCGAGCTCGTCCGCCGACCTATCGAGTTTGCCCGTCATGCCGCCCGTCGTGCTTGAGCTTGTCCGCCTGTGCACTCGAGAATCGAGCCTGCTCGTGCTTGGAGCTCCTCCTCTGCGGCTTCGTGCTGTCTTGATTCCATAATAGCTTGGCCAATGAATTTAACCTGGCCACTCTACCGAAGTGCCCAGCAGGAGGGAGTTCAATTTAAATCAATTTCTCATGTTCATCCTTGTTGAAAATTTTGGATGAGAGAAACCCAAAATATGAAGTTCTTGATAAGTAATACGTATGTTTCCTAGTCAATAGGCTAATTCATCTCTCCATTCTCAACAAGAATTCTCAATCATTCAGAACATTCATCTCTCCATCGCCTCGTCCTAGACGTGGAGCTACTGTCTTCCGTTGGCCTCAACTTCGTACCATGATGCAGGGCAGGCCAGTGACTGCCTCCTCTCTTCCTTGCATAACCACAACAATTCCCTGAGGTTGCCCTGAAGTAGCCGCCGCGTCACCTGACCACCGCCCCCGCTATCTAGAGGTCTCCGCGGCCATCGTCCGCTGCCGAGGCCGCCGCCTCCGCTGTACTAGCACCGAGGAGGAGGGAGGAGATCGGGTAGTACTCGAGACAGCGATCGGGATTAGACCACGAACCGCCTGGGAGGCCGCCGCATCTACCGCATCAGTTTCTCGCTCGATTTGCGGTGGGAACAACGCCTAGCTGTTGATGCTAAATTTTTAGCATTGCCAAAATTTGGTAATGTTTATTTTGGCTACAATCTGAACATGCCATAATGACCCCCTTTTTTCTTATTTTTAAATCTTATACTAGAAAAAAGAGTAAAGTCCATCATCGGTCCCTAAACTTGTACCGCTGTGTCATCCTGGTCCCTAAACTCGCAAATCGACCATTCATTTCCTCAAACTTGTTTGACTGTGTCATCTCGGTCCCTAAACTTGCAGATCACTCGTTTATGTTCTCCAACTTGTTCAGTTGTGTCACCCCGGTCACTAAACAGGACGGTCTAAAAACTTTATATCAAAAAATAATTCATAACTTGTTCATGTGAACTCTAATGAAGATAAACTTTATATCAAAATTGTAGCCCTCGACGCGACCTACAACTTTGTAGTTGAAAAGTTTTTGAATTAAAATTGTTTAGGGTCCCAAAATATTGTTGCATGTTTATAGATTTTAAAATTTTAATTTTAAAATTACATTTCGGGACAAAAAATGAATTACAATAAAAAAATTCAACTACAAAGTTGTAGATAGCGTCGAGGGCTACAAATTTGATATAAAGTTTGTCTTCATTAGAGTTCACATGAAAAAGTTATGAATTATTTTTAAATATAAAGTCTTTACACCGTCCTATTTGACCCAGATGATATTCAAATCCAAGTTTAAATACCGGGGGTGACACAACTGAACAAGTTGGAGGACCTAAACGAGTGATCTGCAAGTTTAGGGACCGAGATGACACAGTCAAACAAGTTTGAGGAAATGAATGGTCGATTTGCGAGTTTAGGGACCAGGATGACACAGCGGTACAAGTTTAGGGACTAGTGATGGACTTTACTCTTTTTTTTTTTTTTTGCCTCGCATGCATCTTGAAGGTGTCGATTGTTGAACTGACACCAATGAAGTCATCTGTGTCGCGTCCGTGTTGCCGGTTGGGAAATTCGACACCTACGAAGGTTTCCCAACCAGCACCGATACCACTTTCTGTAGTAGTGTGGCTACTTGGGAAATCATGATGTTATATCATGCAAGTATTTACATGGTGAACACGCATTACTGAAATGCGTTCATCCCAGTTCATTCATCAGTCGGGAGAAAATAATTTCAAGCATGCATGCATGTAGAAAAATTGGGACAATTTGAACCATGCCACACAAATTTTGCAAAATTTGTGATATGCCACCCTGACCCACATGTCATCGACTCATGTGGGTCCTACATGTCATTGAGATACGGGTGGCATATCTCAAATTTTGCAAATATAGGGTAGCACTGCGATATACTCGAGACATATCTACATCAGTATGCGCCTTTCACTTTACATGGCTAGGTTTAGTGCCTTTTTAGCATTTTTGATTGTTTTTTATTAGAAATCAGTGTCGGATATGCGTAATTTACTAGTCTTAGGAAGCATCGGCAATATAAGGTCAGCGATCTTACCATCCTCATAATATATAGAAATTATGGTAGACACGTGGTGCATCAAAATGCGAGATGTAGACAAATATGGGATTTGCATATTAGGCTTGAGAACCAGAGGCAGATTTTAGAGGGTTCGAGAGCATATGAGAGGCATGAGGGCAACGGGATAGGAAGCTCCATTGATGTGGGGTTGATAGCTAACTAGATTAAGGGTTATGGTTACATTGTTCAATGGAGAACATTACTCGTCTTTACTGAGCATTATGTACAAGCTATTTGTTTAATTGTACATGTACATTTTGTTTTGAGCCTGAAACATTTCATCTTCAGTTCAATCATCAGTCAAAAAGGAGAGGAGCGAACAATAAATTGATCCAGTACTAGTTACTCCCTCCGTCTCTAAATATTTGATGTCGTTGAATTTTTTAAACATGTTTGACCATTCTCTTATTCAAAATCTTTTTTGAAATATGTAGAACTATAAGTATACATAAAAGTATATTTAACCATGAATCAAATGATAGAAAAAGAATTAATAATTACTAAAATTTTTAAATAAGATGAACGATCACACATGTTTAAAAAAGTTAAATGCATTAAATATTTAGGGATGGAGGTAGTATTAGGGAAGGCTGATTTCCAAAAGAAAACATAGTACTGCACACCATGCAAAGCAATGGGTACCGTTGTGGGGTGGTGGTCGTGGTCGTCGTCATGGTGGCCAAGATGAACTCTGTGCTCGTAGCTGACTTAAAAGTCACTAGGAATATGATAGATGTATGATTCCTTACTAGCTTACTTTGTAGTTTCTTGTCTTTTCTTGGACCATTACACAATTCTTTCATTTATACAGTATCCACTTTATGACAGGATTATGCCTTTTTTATCTAGGGACTAAATTTTAGTCCCTTTCACATCAGATGTTTGGACACTAATTAAAAGTATTAAACATAGACCAATGATAAAACTCATTCCATAACTCTGGACTAATTTGCAAGACAAATCTATTGAGCCTAATTAATCCATGATTAGCCTAAGTGATGCTACAGTAAACATGTGCTATTTATGGATTAATTAGGGTTCAAAAATTTGTCTCGCGAATTAGTTTTATTATTAGTCTACATTTAATACTTCTAATTAGTGTCAAACATCTGATGTGACAAGGACTAAAATTTAGTCCCTCTGGATCCAAACACCACCTTAGTAGGCATCATGAATGAAGGGTCGAGCTTCTCAGTGAACGCTCCACATCAATCATTGCATACATGTTGGAGATGACCAGGATTTCCTTAGGTGAATTCTGGCAAGGAGGAATGATCACACATAATAGCCCTAGTTTCAACAGATGGAAGAAGAGCAGAAGCACAACCAACACCTATCTATCTAGATAGGACAAAACAGGGGCATTCATCTAGTGTTTGTATTTCGGTGAGAGCTGAATTGAATATTCATATGAGCAACCGAGCAAGCAGTATGTATGAGATTTGGAGACCATCCTCGTGCTATTCATGTATGAATCGATTATTAGTGATACAACAAAAGTCTAAAATACCAATGTAAATCAATCGTGTGATTTAATCATACTACTAGAATACTAACACTACGTAGTGGAATCTACTGTAAAAGCTCCCACAATCCTTAAAACAAGAGATCATACCTTCTACTTCCTCCGTTTCACAATATAATGTAAGACATTATTATATGCTAATGAATCTATATATATATATAATAATGTCTAGATTCATTAGCATCTATATAAATGTGGGCAATGTTAGAAAGTCTTGCATTGTGAAACAGAGGAAGTAATAGCTTAGAGCTTCATTGTACAACTCGAGGTTGGGCGGTGGCGGTGCAGTTGGACTAGGAGAAAGGCAAGGTCGAGGGTATTCCGTGAGGACGCATATTCAGTGACATTCCCCCGTGACATTCTCGGTGGCATTGAGTTACTGACATGTGAGACCCACATGTGCCTGGACCCACATGTCAGTGACTCAATATCACCGAGAATGTCACGGGGAATGTCACCGAATCCAATCCATGTGCGTAGGGATCCCACATGGCTTTCACTTTTTCTGTGATATTTTCATTCCCGAGTCAGATGTGTTTGCTTCAAGTTTACGCCACGCATTTTTGGCCCAACTATTAAGCAGCGTATTGCCCCCAAAAAACTAGATTGTCCTCCTGTCTAAACCAATATACCAAAAATGAGTAGGGCTCCACGTTCGCTTCCTAGATGGTGCAAAGAGAGAATCGAAGGTGAAATTGTTAAGAAAAAATGGAGAGAGACGAGTAGGAAAACAACCGAGAGAAAAGCCTTCCTAAAAAGCTGGTAACAACTACTTCCTCCGTTTTCATACTGTAAGTCGTTTTGACTTTTTTTTCTTAGTCAAACTTTTTAACATTTAAGCAAGTTTATAGAAAAATATAATAAATTTTTCAACACAAAACAAAAAATTTACCAAAATATATTCAATGTTCAATTTAATAAAACTAATTTGGCATGTATATGTTGCTAATTTTTTCTTTAAACTTGGTCAAATCTAAAGATGTTTCACCAAAAAAAAGGTAAAAACGACCTGTAATATGAAACGTAGAAAGTAACGAAAACATTATCCATTTAAAAAAATATATTGAATGGGAGTATCAATTATGAATTTTAATTGTACAGATGAGATTGCTATGGGGTAAATACACTAGAATTCAATTTGTGAAACTCAATAGGAGGCTGCCATAGTTAAACTAGGTGAAATCACACGCGTTGCTATAGGAGTTTAGTATGATAATAATAAATAGAAATAATGTGTAAGATAGTTAGATGACATAAACTTTCGTAAGGTGATGTGGTTTATCATAATTTAAATAGTATATAGAATGATCCAAATATAAAAGTAATATGATGTGGCTTCATGATAGAAGAAACTGAGAGAGATAATTCTGACCATAGATTAATCATTTTTTTAAAGATAGACTACCAGGCATTTGCCCAGTAGTGTATCTTATAAAAAGGAGATAAAGTATTTACAGCAAAAAGAAAAAAAAATACAAAATGCTACAGCCTCCTTGAAGATCTATAATGTTTGTAACCAATCAGCGACTGATTGTCTAAGTGTTTCGTTCATTCTACACATATGTAGAAGAATCTCCTTCTTGAAAGCATTCCACGAGCTATCAAAAGAAGGAACCATATTCTGAAAAATCTTCTCATAGATTAATCATTATCATGGCTAGAAACAATTTGAGGTGATATGGCTTAATGAGAGAAGAGAGAAATATAATATTAACTAAGTGAGGATGAATTGTATAGGTATATAGATATTATAAAAAATGATGGAGAGATATATTAAAATATTTTGAGAATTATGTGGAATGATGATTTGACATGCTTGGATTTTTAAAGCTCTAAAACTATATAGGCTTATAAGATATTATAAAAAGTGATGGAGAGATATATTGAAATATTACGTGAATTATGTATGATGATAATTCAATTAATATACTTGCAATTTAAAGCTCTATAATTTAATAAATTAGCATGTTTGCATGAGATTTGAGATGCAATAATTGTTAGCGGATGATGTGGCATCTTTGCATGTTGAGGTTTAGGATTTAGTGTGCCTTAACTTTATAGAAAGATATGATATGTGAACCAGCATGTAATTGAAGTGCATGTACGTAAACATGGACACGATAGAAATGTCACTGGTGCATACTTCCTCAAATTGGATTTTTGCGAGATTCACATATTTATCTCTTTGCATCCATGTTTTATGCTTATGTGTATGTTTACGCCCCTTCCATGTAATCCTAAAAATAACTATGTGCCTATGAAAATGGCATTATGTACGGGGAGTCCCATTAGCTAGAAAAATGTAAATGGCAATAATCATAGAAACCATTTACTATATTTCCTTTGTTTCCACCTACATATATAAAGTCATCATCTTGACTGTACTCATCTCCTCACAGTGCTTACATATAGTCATCTTATTGGTCATTCTCTGTATCGTATGGATTGATGTTCCATCCACCTGCCAGTATTGTTTCTTAGGTGCATAAAGCCTAGCAAGTAGGTTTAGGAGGCGATGGGAACTTAGGATTCGGTTCGTGAGGCAGATGGAGTACTTTTGCACCTCATGTTCAGATTGTAGACTATTGGTATATTGGTACCTTCCTCCATAGTGCATCAAGATGTGTACAAGTATGGCATTTGCATTTTGAGCATAGGAGCAAAAGCTAGGCAAGATGAGAGCTGGATAGGAAAATGGGTGTGGAGTGGATATCTTAATCAAGGGCTATGGTTACATATCGTTTAACGCGGAACAATATTAATATTATGTTGCTTTACGGAGCATCATGTGCATGCTATTCTTTTTTAGATAACCGCATGTTATTAAATTGTGTGAATGTGTACATTTTGTTTCGAGTCTGAACTATCCCATCTTCAATACATTCATCTGACAAAAAAAGGAAAAGAGGAGCGGACAATATATAAATTTATCCAGCACTAGTATTACAGAAAACTAGAAGAAAACATATTACAATACAACATGCAAAGCACTAGGAACCATTTTGGGAGTATAAGATGTAGTCTGTGCTCCACTATACACATGCAGTGTCCTGCGCAAAACCTTGTTCCTCTTCTACCGGTGTTCAGTAATCAGTAGGCTTGTTTATTACCTAAGTTGTTTATTTGCTTAGTACTGTACACCCTATTTTGTATGTGATACGTGGTAAGTTTAGATAGTATTCAGAATACATGGAAGACTTAAATCTCACTGCAGAGAATCAGGTGCATGTGCACAGTCTTTAAAAGAAAGTGTGAGTTTCATAAAACCTATTAGGCTGTACTCGGGAGGTGAGGTTGGGAACTCACCTCTCGCGCACGCAAAATAGAGTGACGCATTTTCTTGCGATTAATTAAGTATTTTTTTGAAAAATGGATTAATATGATTTTTTTTAAAACAACATTCGTATAGATTTTTTTTTTTTTGCAAAAAATGTATCGTTTAGTAGTTTGAAAAACATGCGCACGGAAAACGAGTGGGGTAATCTAGTTGGGAAAGTTGGGGAAAGAACTCAGCTTTAGTACTTCTATGAAATATGAACGCTAGCTCACTTTGTAGTTTCTTCTCCTTGGATCATCACATTTCTTAGCCTTAGAAAATGGAAGAAGAAACTGATGAGCAGAAATATCAACGAAAAGATAGTCTATGTAAAGCCTGGCAACTAGAGCATTATCCATAAAAAAAAATCTGTATTGAGTAGTTCAAAATAAACTTTTATTCCAATGATTACATGGCTATGGGGTTAAACACACCGGGCTTCAATTTGTGAAACTCAATCAGTAGAGGACATGGTTAAATATGTGAATTATACATGATTCCAATAATTGAAGTGCCAATGTCACTGGTGCGTACTGATTCAAACTGGATTTTTCTGAGATTCACATATTTATCTATAGCATCCAAGTTTTATTTATGTCTTCCATGCCTATCATCCTAAAAGTTGTTATCATATATAAAAACCATTTAGTACTTCCTTTGTTTCAGCCTGCATATATGAAGTCATCACGACATTGGTCATCATGACATTAATTCACTACTCGAGAAACCATCTTTGTTCGGTCAGCCAAATTTTACAATAGTTCCGGTTTTAATAAAAACCGGGACAAAAAAATATCTTTAGTCCCGGTTTAAAAGCTCAGGGGTACTTTTTGATCTTTAGTCCCTATTCAAAAAATGGTAGGTAGTGTCAGACCCCTATATTTTCTTTAGTCCCAGCTGGTGATCTATTTGTAGTCCCGGTTGGTAACACCACTCGGGAAAAAGATCAGCATACGCAAAGATCGAGGCGTGCACGTGGATCGGATCGAGGATCGAATCGAGATAACTATCTCCTCCTCCCTCCCGGTTCTACTTCTATCTCCTCTCCTCCTCTCCTCAGTCCCCCTATCTCTTCCTCTCCTTCTCCTCCACCCTCCCCCCTTCTCCCCACTTCTCTGGCAGGCGGCGGTGGCGGCGGCCGGTGCAGAGGGGCCGGGCGACGCGTTTGCTCGCGGCGGGCAGTCGCAGCTGGCGGCGGCGCACGAGCGGAAGAGCGGTGGCCTGCACACAGGCCGCGGCCGGTTGTGCCTGTGTGTGTTTTTTTCTAGAATTTGGTGGTTCGGCATCTGAGATGATTTGATTTGTGTGTGTATGTTGATTATGTATGGTATCTTTTGCTAATGAAATTTCGTAGATACTTTGTGAGTGTATTGTTTTTATAGTATTTTATGTGGTAATTTGGAGATGAACGATTCCGAGGATTGTGGAGGTCGATTATCGTATTTGGGAATTTTACCATTAGGGGAGGGATTGATTTGGGATTTCACGATTCCGGGATGGGGAATGGAGTGAATCAAAAGTATACTAAAAACATGAAGCAAAAAAAATTAAAAGAGTAACAAGAACCTATCCTGGGATAAGATTTAGTCCGGACTAAAAATGGATTTTTACTCTAGGTTATTTTCAATCAGGACTAAAGTAGCGATTCTTTAGTCCTAGATTTCTCAGTCCGCGATTGAAAAACCAGGACTATAGGGGGTTTCAACCGGCAGGTAACAAATCATCTTCTCCACGAGTAGATTGACTTCATAAGTCCATGGTCTTTCTACGTCCTACAAGTATGGAATGTTTCATCCACCTGTAGTAGTTTATTCTAGGTGCATAAAGCCTAGCATGTTAGGTATGAGACTTAGGATTCAGTTAACTGTCACAATCGGATTGTTGAAATGGAGTTACTTTCTCTGACCAGTAAAGCACTGGTGGGAGTGACAGCCGGAGGTGACCGGCTTGAGCATGACAGTATAATCATCAGATGAGGAAACGCTTGGAAGCCAATGCAACCGAGAGCTCAACTTATAGAGAAAGGGTATCAGCGTACACTGCAGTTGGCTGTGATGACAAAGAGAGATCCCTTGCCATCCTAAATTGTGGCTGTGTTTTTTTGCATGTGCACCTATGTATCTGGGCACCCAAAGAGGGTTGTAGCGCATAATCAGCATAAGCTTTCTCCAACGTTAATACAAAACTTGTGACTAGTATTATAAACACTATGATAAAAGCAACCTTTTGAAACTGAAAGCGAGCTGATGCTAAATTGAACATTTGTACTGTGATACCATTGGAAAACTATCTAGGACAATGATATTAGATGGTCACAGTCAAGAAAATAGTTGGCACACGCAACACAATCACAGCAGAATGTTCATGGCCATCATAAAATCTTCGTTCAACTTGTGTGTCATTTATTTTAGCCTCTTATAGCTTTATATATGGACGAATTCCCTACCACTAATAATAGTCTCATTTGTCCGCCCATACTCCCTACTATACATAACATACATTATTTTTTATTTTCCTATAATGTTTATAGTGTAAAGATTTTAATAATTTATATCATTCCTTTTAGAAATAATTTATATATCATCTCCAGTATTCTTGATCCAATCCATCTCACAATGTCTTCTTGCTCATATGGATAAGTAAATTTACAACTAAATAGCTGTTGTCCATGTCCTGCACTTGTTTTGCAAGTCTTTTTTCCTTAGTCGTAACAATATAGTAAAGTAGACTTGGATGTATATCAGATCCAAACGTAAGTTCTAGACCAAAGATGATAATTTTGGCTTTGACCCTTTATGCATGGAGAGGTGGGTTCATACAGATGTCTTCCAAAATCGTGCTAGCCCAGGTGAGGAGCACAATATATGTTTCTATTTCACCCTTGGAGATACTGCACACTTTGGGTTCTACAATGGAATTTGAAATTCCTTAGTGCAAAACTGTGAATTGCTAACATTTGATTCATACTAATTCACGTGTGATTGTCATTATGCTTGAGATATCTTAGGCGCGTGCCGAGTGAGCTAACCCAGTGGGATACTGACTGTGTGGGATACAGAAATATCGTACACTAGATTGTCGGCACTTCAAAAAGCTGCTAAGTAAATGGCAGATCGCTTGAGTAGACAAACAGTTTTCCTGGCTTTGTGATGTGCAAAAACAAAAGAATCATTATAAACGACTTAGGGTATACCGCGGGCTCACTCACGTTGGGCGTACAAGCAGTTCTTCGTAACGAATAACAATACAAACGCATGTGTAAAATTGTGTGTCCCGAGATCCCGGCTGCGCCCAGACCGGGACTATTTCGCAGTGGTAGTACGTACCCGTAGACGGGGTAAGCTGTTGTCTGGAACGCAAAGCTCTTCTTTGGCCAATTCTTTTTTTTCTTCTTGAGAAAGGGTTGGAGAACTTTCCCCCTGATCGATCCCGGGTGTTACTTGTCACCCTCCGTATGGCGAGGATGTAGTAATCCACGGTGGAGTCTTTGTAGCCGCAGTGGTTTTGTCACGTTCGCAACTGAATGCGCGCCACCCTGGTGGATCCTCATGAGGATCCAGCATGTAGCAACGCCCCGCCGGCTTCCCTGTCCTACTATTGGCTCCTAAAATTCTACATGGGTCTGCCCTTTGTTCTACTCGAGAACACTACATGGGGACTTTTCTATATGAATGTGGCCAAAACAATGTCAATTGGAAAGAAATCTATCGTAATCTTTATCGTTGTCTGTTCGGCCCGATTGGTGCACCACTCCTTTTTCACTCTGATACTGTCTGTTCCTGCGAAACGGACACACTGGTTTTCAAATCATTCTCTGATCATCTTGGAATATAGCACGAAAAATCGAGGCCCGTTCTATTCTCCATAGGGTTTATTATGTGACTTTAATTGTTTTTTTTTTTTAAAATATATACTCTTGAGATAGAAAAGTGGATCTGTCCCTAGATATAATCTCATTATAATGATCTAAGTGTCTCGGAAGAGCATCGTGGATATGAAATTATCTGTAAATTTTCATAATCGAGCTGTTATAAAATTAACGGCTCGAGGCCTCATTCGGTCTAAGCGTCTCGAAGAGCATCGCTGCAGAAGTCTCTGCCCATGAAGTATACGGAATGGCAATATATTTAGCAACTCCACCTGTAGAGTTATATCCAACTCTGGGGGATCTAGACCCGCTCGTTATAGCTAACGAGCCAAAGTGAGAGCTCGGCTCGTTAGACAAATACAACGAGCTGGACGAGTTGGCCACGAAGCTAACGATGCCGAGCTTTTCGTCCAGCCCTACTTATACGCATTCTAGCCAGCACGCGGTTTCTCTATTTATTTGCACAGAGAATAAAAAACAATGGACTCAGCTACAGCTAACAAACTTTGGGTGTCCCATAGCAATTGTTTCATAAATTATAACCTGGACCTCATTATAGTGTATATATTAATTATTGACATGTATAAAGTCGGATGGCATCTAGTCTCAAACCCTCAATTGCATATATGCTCTAGACATATGTATAACACTGAGAGTCTTTCACTTTATATGGCTACGCGCCTACGCCTGGAGCCTTTGTGAATTTTCCATTATTTCTATTAGCCATCAGTCTTGGATGTGCATAACATAGTCTTAGGAGGCATAGGGAATGTAAGCTCAATGATCTTGGGATTGCCTGATAATGCTTACCAGGGTGATGTACAAAACAATATCTAGTGAGACTTGAGATTTGGATGTCCTGCATGTGATGCAACAATAGTGGCATCTGTGTTTAGCATAAGAGCAGATTTTGGAAAGTTGGGAGAGCACAAGGGATAAGGGCGGGAAGAGATATAGGCTGATGCGGGTGAAGTTCTTTGCCAGATGAAGGCTTTAGCTAGGTTACATTGCTCAACAAGAGTAGGAGTGGTGTGTCAGCGCCGCAGCCCCTCTCTCTCTCTCACTCTCTCCTCTCTCTCTCTGAATTTTGTGGATTCTGAGATTGTCGAACAGCTACAGTCGTCCAACAAACTGAAAAACAGAGCGTCAGTAAAAAAAAACTAAGTTTTTTTGTGCTGCCCAACTTCTGCAGCGTTTTCGTTGGTTTTCTCCTTGATTTGTTCCGCCTCGAAACGAGGTTGTTACATGCACGGTTTTACCGGTTCCCACTACTGACCATACCATCCCTTGATCTGGATTACCAGCTCTACCTTTACTGAATCAAAACATGCACCTAAAATCTGAAAACGTGCTAACTGAATTCTGGTACACCAGACAATTTCCAGCTAGCCAATACATGCAACTAGGAAACAAAATACTGAAGATAAATGAATGCACGCACAAGATTATCACTCTATCATGGTGGAGGTGACCTGATACTAGGAATAGTGGGGGTGAGAAAGCTCAAGTAGATTGGCAATGGTGGTATATATGTGCTGTATAAAAACCTAAACAGATGTATTTTGATTCAACCGGCAGCCAAATGCCAATAACATTTGTGTCGATCAAATTTTAGTTATTTGACTTTGGAGTAAAAACTTTCGACAAAGAATGAGTGTTAACAATTCGCTTTTGGAATATAATGTTGCTTCACTGAGCATTATAGTCATGTGATTCGTTTGTCTCTGTGTACATTTTGCTTTGAGCCTGAATTCTTCCCTCTTCAGTTCATTCATGAACCCAAAAACTAGAGAGCAGCTAGTGGACAATTAATTTATGTGGTACTAGTATTACTGAAAACTGAGTTTTTCCAAAAGAAACATATTACTGTATACCATGCTAAGCATACGTGACTTTGTTATACTTGAGTTGAAATTTTGTGATGTTCATAGATCTATCTCCCTTCTTTTATGTCCATGTGTGTTATGCCTATTTTAAGAGGAATGACTCACAGAAGTTTAGATGTGTGATAATGTGTATGTGCTTATGTGTCTTCTCTGTAATCTCAAAAAATAGCTACATTGATGGCAAATATTGAAACCATTGACTTTATTTTTCTATTTTGGCCTACATATAGTCAGCAAGACTTTGCTCGTCTTCTTCAATTGCTCACAAAGTCATCTTATTGCTATGCTCTAAGCCTACGAGAATGTCTGTTCTATTTAGGCTTAGTCTTAGGAGGCAACGGGAATTTAGGCATCAGAGAATGAAGAAGATAAAGTATTGAACTGTTATGTATTTTCTCTTCATGTCAATGTTAGCAATGTGTGAGAGGCATGAAAAATTGGCACTTGTGCAAATAAGAAAGCTGCTGTGGACAAAATAGGCAACCTCAATCACTGGAAGAATGTATTGACTATATCAGTCAGTGTTGCGCGAGAGGAACAAGACAAACACATCATTTTTTTAAAAATAAATTGTCCTTTAATTCCTAATTCAATAAAAATGTGTGCATCACACGGTGCAGAGGCTTCATATATTCATATATATGAACTTAGTGCGCGTAGGAGGCATCAGAGAAATTTCGATTAGATTAGAGGGGTATGTTAGTATCAGATTATAGAATTTGCTGCAGATGCCCCCCAACTCCCCAATAGCTATGGGGCAGTGAGTGATGGTTCACTTGACCAGAAGGAAAGGAGAAGGATGGAAATCTAGTTATCCAAGATAGTTGTGTTTTGGGGTACCACAACGAAATATCAATTCTCCAGTAGTGCTAGCACGGAGTCCTTTACTGTGCTTGCCTGCTTAGGGTACTTCCAACAAATGTAAGAAAGTAACTATTTTCCTCCTAAAATTTGACGGTAAAATGTATGAAAGGTTGGATTATTCTACCAAATGAAGAATACCGCTCCAATCAGCTGTTTTATTATGGGACATACCATCTTCATGTCTCTTATATGGAGCGGTGCCGCTCCCGGCCGCCTCGTCGTCCTCATCTGATATTCTATTCAAGTTGATACAAGCTTTGCCTATCAGATATATTGATTCTATCTTTAATTGCATCATTGTTTAGAGTCGTATGGGCTAAGTTAGAACTTTTTCAGTTAGGTTGATATTCTAACTAAGTTGGTATTTCTCTACTGTTGTTTTAGATTGATCAATATATCCATCACGTCTATGTAGATATATCGGCTAAATATGTTTTTCTCATTATCGTCAATTTTTCGTTTAGGTCCGATCTATTAGATTGTTGCTAATAAGTTTTATATTAGTAAGCCAATAGGTTTTTCTGCAATGTTTCATCATTCTTCTAGCCGATGAGTTATCATTATCTCGAGCTTCAGTTATCAGATGTATCAGCTAGCTAGGCAATATATATGTGAATCTACTTGCATCAGATCTCTAGCAAATGTATGCTTTTACCTTCGGACTTACACTTACCACACTATATCAGTATTAGCTAACTGGTTTATTGGTTCAGTTCTTTCTATTATTCTTGTTAGTAGCAGGATCAAACTAACTGGCACGTCCAAACCTCATCAAGATTTAGGACCTATACTGGAGCTAAGCAGATGTCTCGGGCCTTCGATTGTTGCGACGCATTGTCCATCAACGATAGGCAAGGGGGTGTGGAGTTGGTAGCTAGATCAAGGTTTTTTTTTTAGAACTTGATCAAGGGTTATTGTTACATTGTTTACGGATAACTTTATGTTGCTTTTCCTGAGCATTACGCATATTTGTGTGATTGTGTACATTTTGTTTCGTGCCTGAACTGTTCCATCTTCAGCTCATTCATCAGCAAAAAAAAAAAAAAGAAAAGAGCAAACAATAGATTTATGAAGGATCAATATTACAGAAGATTAATTTCCAAAAAAAAAAATCAACTGTACACTACGCAAAGAACTAGTTACCAGTGTGTGCATTGAGGGTGGGGGGTTACAAGATACACTCTCTGTAAAAAAAAAAAAAATCAACTTCTTGGGATTAACCTAGAAATATACTTGTCGAGATTTGTTCCTAGAAATTCTTTTTTTTAAAGACAGAGGGGGTGTACTCTGTGCTCATAGCACATATTGACTTTAAAGTCACTACAGGAATCATGTGGATGTGCACATAGCCTTTTAATGAAAGTGCGAGTTCTATAAAACCTGTTGACATCACTAACACATAACCTCAACCCTTTTTTTTACAGGATGGGATGTTCTTTGTCTTTAGCAACACAACAATTTATTGTGTGCTTGTGTATATATGCATATCTCTGCTGGTTGCTACAACTACAATGTCCATGGCCAGATTAGTCCTTCCTCAAAGACTAGCCAAGTTTGTACTTTCTTCTCTTTTCTTAGACCATTAGATTTCTTTGATTTATGGGGTATCCTCTCTATGATAGGTTTAGTAGGCATCAGGAACACTAGGTTGAGCTCGTAAGTGAATGCTTGATATCAATCATTCCTCACAGGTTGGAGATGACTATAATTTCTTTAGGTGAATTCTGACGAGGCGAATGATCACATATCACCCTCGCTTCAACCGATGGAAAGAAGAGCTGAAGCTCAACCAACACGAAAAAATGGGGCCTTCAATATTTCAGCGGAACCCCAACCAACACGATGGGTGTGGATCCCCTGGAGTTACATCCAAATCCACTGGGTGGATTTCACTAAACCCAAGCCGTCCCTTTAATTTCGATGGCTTTGTTTAAGCCATCTCTTCTTCCACCATAGTTATCTTGTAGAGTCTATTTTCTTTTAAAAAAATATTGTACAGCTTATAAAAAACATTATCTCGTAGAGAATATGTTATCTTCGAATTTTCTAACAGCAATTAGAGAAGAACAAACAAGACACGAACATTGCACCGACAAAAGCTTAAGGATGAATTAGTTCAATGAGGGCCTCGATGCCGTTAATTTCATAACAGCTCGGTTAAGAAATGTTTACAGATAATTTCCTATCCAGAATGCTCTTCCGAGACGCTAGATCCAAATGGACAGACTTCGCAAGAAAAAATAAAAAGAGAAAAGAACTGGCTATTTCTGTCGTAAATGTGTAACTAGGAAGAGGTGACATGGCCACATCTAGCTTGTAGAAACAAAGTAAGGGGTCAGATCGGTCCAAATCCACCAGGGTGGAGTTGGAAGGCAACTCCAGGGGGTCTACGCCCCAACATACCTATTGTTTACACTTCTGTCTACATTTTTTTTTCTTTTGATGCGCACAATAAAGTAGTAGGAACTTAGACTTGAGGGCATCGAGAATTTAATGTTGAGTTTATCCTCTCCATCGCTATATATAAGATTTTGGTACAAATATGCTAGGCCATTTATCTGGTTAAGTATGTATTATCCTAATGAGAATAATGGACCATTAAGAACTGATGGGGCAGACCATGTAAACTGGGACTAACGTGGTTTTGCACCACCCAGCAAAGATCAGTTCCCGGTAGCGATGTGTGTTATACCTATTTTAAGAGGGATGACTCACAGAAGTTTAGATGTGTGATAATGTATGAGCTTATGCGTCTTCTCTGTAATCTCAAAAAAAGAGCTATATTGATGGCAAATATTGAAACCATTTATTTTATTTTTCTATTTTGGCCTACGTAAAGCCAGCAAGACTTTGCTCGTCTTCTCCCATTGCTCACAATGTCTGTTCTATTTAGCCTTAGGCTTAGGAGGCAACGGGAATTTAGGCATCATAGAAGGAAAAAGATGAGAACTTAACTGTAATGTATTTTCTCTTCATATCCTTATGGACCTTATCCCTGTCAAACAATGGTGGCAATGTGTGAGAGGCACGAAATAATTGGCACTTACACAAATAAGAAAGCTGCCGTGGATAACATAACACCTCGATCACTGGAAGAAAGTATTGGCTATATCTGTCAAGTGTTGCCCAACTGGAACAAGACAAACACATTATTTTTTTAAAATAAATTGTACTCTAATTCATAATTCAATCAAAATGTGTGCATCAAATGGTGCAGAGGCTTGATATAAACTTAGTGCGCCTAGGAGGCATCAGAGAGATTTCCATTAGATTAGAGTGGTCTGTTAGTATCAGATTACAACATTTGCTGCAGATGCCCCCACCAGTACAAAAAGGGTTTTTCTAGACGGACCTAAACCTATTTTTGCATCTGGAAGCCTGGCCCGTCAGGCCAAAATGGTCTGCGAAAATCCGATTTTTATGTACAGGTAACGCACCTGCACACGAAAATCAGATTTTCGCGTGCGGGTTATGTCAACGGCACGGAAAAATAAAATTTCAAAAAATTCAAAACCCTAGCAATCCTAGCGGTGGCGACGGCGGATAGGGCCATCGTGGGGCCGGCGGTGCCGCTCCCGGCCGCCTCGTCGTCCTCATCTGATATTCTATTCAAGTTGATACAAGCTTTGCCTATCAGATATATTGATTCTATCTTTAATTGCATCATTGTTTAGAGTCGTATGGGCTAAGTTAGAACTTTTTCAGTTAGGTTGATATTCTAACTAAGTTGGTATTTCTCTACTGTTGTTTTAGATTGATCAATATATCCATCACGTCTATGTAGATATATCGGCTAAATATGTTTTTCTCATTATCGTCAATTTTTCGTTTAGGTCCGATCTATTAGATTGTTGCTAATAAGTTTTATATTAGTAAGCCAATAGGTTTTTCTGCAATGTTTCATCATTCTTCTAGCCGATGAGTTATCATTATCTCGAGCTTCAGTTATCAGATGTATCAGCTAGCTAGGCAATATATATGTGAATCTACTTGCATCAGATCTCTAGCAAATGTATGCTTTTACCTTCGGACTTACACTTACCACACTATATCAGTATTAGCTAACTGGTTTATTGGTTCAGTTCTTTCTATTATTCTTGTTAGTAGCAGGATCAAACTAACTGGCACGTCCAAACCTCATCAAGATTTAGGACCTATACTGGAGCTAAGCAGATGTCTCGGGCCTTCGATTGTTGCGACGCATTGTCCATCAACGATAGGCAAGGGGGTGTGGAGTTGGTAGCTAGATCAAGGTTTTTTTTTTAGAACTTGATCAAGGGTTATTGTTACATTGTTTACGGATAACTTTATGTTGCTTTTCCTGAGCATTACGCATATTTGTGTGATTGTGTACATTTTGTTTCGTGCCTGAACTGTTCCATCTTCAGCTCATTCATCAGCAAAAAAAAAAAAAAGAAAAGAGCAAACAATAGATTTATGAAGGATCAATATTACAGAAGATTAATTTCCAAAAAAAAAAAATCAACTGTACACTACGCAAAGAACTAGTTACCAGTGTGTGCATTGAGGGTGGGGGGTTACAAGATACACTCTCTGTAAAAAAAAAAAAAATCAACTTCTTGGGATTAACCTAGAAATATACTTGTCGAGATTTGTTCCTAGAAATTCTTTTTTTTAAAGACAGAGGGGGTGTACTCTGTGCTCATAGCACATATTGACTTTAAAGTCACTACAGGAATCATGTGGATGTGCACATAGCCTTTTAATGAAAGTGCGAGTTCTATAAAACCTGTTGACATCACTAACACAGAACCTCAACCCTTTTTTTTACAGGATGGGATGTTCTTTGTCTTTAGCAACACAACAATTTATTGTGTGCTTGTGTATATATGCATATCTCTGCTGGTTGCTACAACTACAATGTCCATGGCCAGATTAGTCCTTCCTCAAAGACTAGCCAAGTTTGTACTTTCTTCTCTTTTCTTAGACCATTAGATTTCTTTGATTTATGGGGTATCCTCTCTATGATAGGTTTAGTAGGCATCAGGAACACTAGGTTGAGCTCGTAAGTGAATGCTTGATATCAATCATTCCTCACAGGTTGGAGATGACTATAATTTCTTTAGGTGAATTCTGACGAGGCGAATGATCACATATCACCCTCGCTTCAACCGATGGAAAGAAGAGCTGAAGCTCAACCAACACGAAAAAATGGGGCCTTCAATATTTCAGCGGAACCCCAACCAACACGATGGGTGTGGATCCCCTGGAGTTACATCCAAATCCACTGGGTGGATTTCACTAAACCCAAGCCGTCCCTTTAATTTCGATGGCTTTGTTTAAGCCATCTCTTCTTCCACCATAGTTATCTTGTAGAGTCTATTTTCTTTTAAAAAAATATTGTACAGCTTATAAAAAACATTATCTCGTAGAGAATATGTTATCTTCGAATTTTCTAACAGCAATTAGAGAAGAACAAACAAGACACGAACATTGCACCGACAAAAGCTTAAGGATGAATTAGTTCAATGAGGGCCTCGATGCCGTTAATTTCATAACAGCTCAGTTAAGAAATGTTTACAGATAATTTCCTATCCAGAATGCTCTTCCGAGACGCTAGATCCAAATGGACAGACTTCGCAAGAAAAAATAAAAAGAGAAAAGAACTGGCTATTTCTGTCGTAAATGTGTAACTAGGAAGAGGTGACATGGCCACATCTAGCTTGTAGAAACAAAGTAAGGGGTCAGATCGGTCCAAATCCACCAGGGTGGAGTTGGAAGGCAACTCCAGGGGGTCTACGCCCCAACATACCTATTGTTTACACTTCTGTCTACATTTTTGTGTCTTTTGATGCGCACAATAAAGTAGTAGGAACTTAGACTTGAGGGCATCGAGAATTTAATGTTGAGTTTATCCTCTCCATCGCTATATATAAGATTTTGGTACAAATATGCTAGGCCATTTATCTGGTTAAGTATGTATTATCCTAATGAGAATAATGGACCATTAAGAACTGATGGGGCAGAGTCAGAGTCAATGCTACTTGAATCACCAGAGCGGAGTATGACCTTGCATTTTATTCCCCTAAAAGAAATCCGCACAATGGAAATCTAAGGCCTTTCACAGTGCTCCTACGTGGAGCATTACCTCCTTGTGTCAGCTAGGAAAAGCGCCGACGTGTCGAGCCGGACCACGTCCTACCTGAGTCGCTCGCCCCCACACAAGCAGACGCGATTCTCGCTCGCGCGAGACCACACACAGCGGAGAGAACACCTGGATCCTGCGCTGTAGAGGGCATGCCTCCGACTTGCCGTCCCTTCGGGCCCTCCCGCTCCTGTGCCGCTAACCTCATCCCCGTCTCTCGCTCTGCGTCGCCAACCTCGTCGTCGTCCCCGCGCTCCGAAGACACAGCTGCCATGACCCCGAAGATGCCGCTGTTTGCCAGAGACGGCCCCAAGAACGTCGCCGCCACTTGGCGTTGGGGCGGGCGGCGCTTCCCGGAGACGAGCACGGGGATGCCGTCGCCGCTTCACTCCGGATCCACGCACCGCCGCCGTCGACGGTCAGTCTTCTTGTCACCGGCCGAGAGAGGAGGGACGAGGCGGATTGGGGAAGAAGTGCCGCGGCGGATTTGGGGGAGAAGCGGCGCAGTGGATGGCGAGGAGAAGCGGCGCGGCGGATTTGGGGGGAGAAGCGCGCGGTGGATGGGGAGGAGAAGTAGCAGATTTTTTTTTTCATTTGTGCGTGAGGATAAAAACGAAGGGGTAGGTGGCTGTGGGGTCAAGGATTCTTTTGTTGGGTCACGAGCACAGTGAGGTGCGTGGCTTTCGGGCCAATTTCATCGCAAAAATGGGCCAGAGGCACGCATAGCATGCCTTGCACTACCACTGCCCTAAGCATGACTTAACATAACCAACTGAGAAATGTTAGTGCCAAGAGTGTCGAGGAATTAATGGTGAGAAGAAAGTACACAACATAAAGCGGTTCTTTAGAATGACTCTGCTTCTTCTACTTATTGAGAATGGTGCCAAGACTCTGCATGACTATGTTGGTTTCTAGTTCTAAAATGTTCATGGCCTCTTTATCCCTTTCAAGGCTACTTAGCTACATTGTTTTGTCTATTTTCTCTTTTCTTGGATGAATCTATTGGCATTTGAGCATGTCTCATGGCCTATTAGATTTCTTTCTTAAGTGCTATCATAGTATTATAATAGGCTTAGTAAGTATCAGGAATAGAAGACCGAGCACATTCAGGCATGGTAGGATCAAACTCTGGTACAACTGTTCAACATGGAAACCACTGTCTCAGGCAAAGTCTATATGTTTCTCCAGAAGACGAGAATGGGTATTAGAAGATGTTCAACAGCTAAAGAACTTAAGAACACAAAGACAGGACAGTATTGAGGGATTAATTGGGTGGGTTTTTTTACTGTATTGTACAGCAACAATGCAGCTAAGTATGCTGATGGTAGTCCTGCCAGTAAGAGTTAGCAGCCTTTTTTATGGCCATCATGGAACTCACCTATACATTTGGCTTGAGCGATCTCCCACCCTGCTCCTGATACTAACATGCATCTCAGTGTTCTTGATTTAAATCCATTTCACTGTGTATTTTTACGCACATGTGCATAAATATGTCAATTTTACATGTATAGGCTATTATTCGGGCATTTGTTTACAAGTCTTGTTTCTTAGTTGTACATATAGTATAAGTAGGCTTGGGATGTCTTGGATACAAACATAAATTATATTCAAAGACAATATTTGGGTTTACACTCTTATACAATTGAGAGATTTGAATGCTGGAATAACGTGTGATAGGCTGATAGGTAGCAATTCTACAGCATATGGCACTTCAATGCAGAAAACTCACATAGACAACAGTAATGCTAAAATATTTTCCTGTTATTGAACAAAAGAATCTTATGCACAACGAATACTCACATAGACAACAGCAATAGTTGTAAGAGAAGAATAACAGTTCAATGTGATTATCAAGATGCCAAAGCCTTTTGTTTGTTGCTTGAGAGAAAAAAGGTCCAGACTCTCAATTGATCGGAGCAGAAAACAATATTAGGATGAGGTAGTGAGATTTTATTTAAGATAATAGATTGAAACCAAGCCTCTACGTTAACAAGGGTGTATACAGCCACAAGTATTCCCAAGCACAAGAACTCGGTCCTTACCCTCATGTTCAGAGCCAAAAGGAGCACAAACGGTCAAGCATCTTACAAAGTACTGAAAAGAGCACAAAGGCTCCAATACCTTTCAAGGCAAACAGATGAACCAAACTAAAACCGCGACCAAATACAAATTTACTCTTTTCTCCTCTTTCCTAGATTGCAACCAACTTTAGCAAACAATTGCATAACTACCATCTCCAACAATTTGCAACCTTCCATCATCACAACACCATCCTCTTCTTTCAACAACAGTACAGATTAAGACAGTCATTTTTCTTTGAAATCTTCGTGTTACTTTATATATTACATCATTGATGAAGCAAATTGTGTCAGTTCTAGTTACAGATGAATGTGTTGCAACAATAAAAAGAATCGTCATTTATTATATTTTCTAGTGCAATACTCCTATCACGCTAAATATTGATTAGGTCAAGGATTCACTTACAGAAGTGTTCATATATAGCTGTCATGTACCCCTGCTTAGCTTTGCTGCTGATTATAATCCAAAAATATTATTCTGATTTTCACAGCTTGCTTTAAAGAATAACTTTAGGTAATTTTTTTTTTTTACTTTTCTTCGTGGAAAGAGAACCGGTCAAAGAAAGTAATGAAGAAAGACCTCAAATTAAATTATGGATATAACCAAATTATAAATTTGAAAATGAGCTTCGAATTATGATCTGGATCTCACTCGAGCTATCTATTGTTTACATATATATAGTCTGGATGACATCAAGTCTTGAGCTCTCAATTGTCATATTCTCTGGACACATGTATGACAGAGTGAGTCTCACTTTACTTGCTTTGGCCTAGAGCCTTTTAGAGTTTCATTGTTTTCTATTAGACATTGGTCCCAGATGTGCATAACATAATAGTCTTGGGAGGCATCAGGAATGTAATGTCCACAACCTCAGGTTCCGCGAGATAGAAACTATGGAACTCATGTGCAAAATAGTATAACTATTTAGACTTGAGAATTGGATTTTGTACATATGAGCACAGCTTCACATCATGTTGACATTCCTGACTTGCATCTGCGAGATCGTTAGTACCTTTCACCATGGTGCATCTGGATGTGACAAAAGTGGCAGTTGCGTGTTTAGCTTGAGAACTGGAGGCATAGTATCTTGGAAGGATGGAGAGCTAGATCATAGGTTATGGTCATACCTTTCAGCTGAGAGAAGGAAGTGGTGGAAGTGACAAGATGGGAGAGGGGAGCTGCAGGCCAACAGCGAAGAAGCACAAATCGAGGTGGTGATTGTTGCGATCCACCTGAAATATTTGGATATAACAGAGGAGAAAGAGGAAGAACAAGGAAGAACAGAGACAGAGTTGGCTTGGGAGAGAGACGGATAGTTTCTGTGCATGATGGATTAGTTCCCACCGCACACTAAGGAACACTAAGAGTTTTTCCCTGGGTGCATGCATCAAGTCTAGTAGGCTTAGGAGGCTGTGGGAATTCAGCCTTTACATTATGGATGCTTTCGAGTTTCGAATTAGATGCTTTCGAGTTTCGAATTGTCATATACTTTCCCTAGAAATGATTGGTCAGGAGGAGCGGTCATGAGTAGAAGGCATGTGAGGTACGGTATGACCGGCAGTCACGCAGACAAGTAAGTTGTCGAGTAGTAAATGGGAAAGGACAGGATTAAGGTATTGCAAATTTGTTGTTGAAAGTGAAACACATGCAACTCCTCTTAAGAACGTGTGGTCTATACTAGACAAGTGTTCCACAATGGGAATATGAGAAGCATGATAATTTTTTAAAAAAAACTATCTTTAAGTTCTAATTTCATAGCCATATGCTCAATTGAAGTAAATGCTTTATGAGATGTTGGCATAGATTTTGTACTATAATACGGGGTAATATTGAGATGCGTTTATGGTTGTAATGATCAGGATTCCATTAACTGCATCATGTGAAATCGGTTGGGATAAGCATCTGCATTTGCGGCTACAGAGAAGTGTTTGCAATTTCCTCAATTATTTTCTCTCAATTCAATTCCTGAATTTCATTCAGTTACATACCTAGCAAGCCGTATAATACTGCGAATGCATTTCTTCTCGAGTGTAAATAGTAGTAGGCTTAAAAATACCTAGAATTGATGTATGATACATTTTTTTTGACTGAAATTGATGTATCATACATTGTCTGAAAGACAGAAAGTTGCCTTGAATTAGATTATTCAACGCATGTTCAGAACCAGGCTACGAAATCTTGATGATAACCCGCCATTTACCACTACTAAGAGAGAGTGACATGTAAGCATTTCCAACCCAAATAATTTAAATAGAGCTTGATAGAATGTCTCAAAGACTCAAAGCCGGTGTAGTATTAGTATATTGCTTGCCTCTACAGGTAATCGCCAATGATTCGGATAAATCTAAAATTTCCTGATCAACAGCTGATCATAAATATTCATACCCACCATCAATATTTATGGTTCCTATTCATTCATCCCATCATAATATTCATACCCACCATCAATGCAAGTCGATCTGATGATCCCTATTTATAAACTCTTTTGCTTTTCTCTTTAATTTCACCTTTCAAAATTTTCATCTCGATTAAGATTTTTAGCATATATGTGCCTACTGCCTAGTGTTTCTCTGACAATTATAGTGCAATATGGGAGTAGGAGTTGTCGGGATTGCAACATTGACCTCTGCGCTCTATCCTTATTCTGCTTGACAATACGAAGCATATATAAATATTTTACAGCATGCATGAAACATAGTTCCTTGCTAGTTTGCCCACCATCTTCTAACTGAGTTACTCCCTCCATTCCATAATATAAGGCACAACCACTTTTTTTTAGATGTTCCATAATATAAGGCATGCATGCATATAGGCCATTAACTATGATCTCTTCTCCATTAAATTATTAATTTTTTAAAACCTCCACTCTCATGTTCTCTAATTCTATTGGATGCATGCATTGTATTTATTAGGATGATCCAAAGTACAAGATGATAATAATTATTTTCTTAGTTTTTGGGTTAGGGGTGGTTATGCCTTATATTTTAGAATGGAGGGAGTAGTACTATGTATAAATTGTCTGATTAACTGACATGCCATTTAATCTCTAAGTTAATTAATAGTTGGCCAACATACATTAATTAGTATCTTTCCATGGGTATTTTCTGTTGACATCGTTAGGGGCATTTACAAACATAGAGTCCGATATGATCTCTTAGTTAATACATATCATTTAGAGACCATACTTCTGCAATAGTTGAGACAACAAAACATCTGAGCCATTAATGCACTAAAATATTTTTTATTACCCTTAATTATCTTCTTCTATTATCCCCATGCAACAAAATTTTCTTTAATAAATGCTAAGGGCCAACTCTGAGTCGTTGTCATACGTAGCAACGATGTTTCCCTTTTCATCCCTTTCTCTTTTCCATGTCATTAAGTTTACTTGCATGCCAACGGAGAGAACCCATTAATTAACACCGTTGCACATGCCCTACGCAATCTACAGATGGCGTACATGATCCCAAGCACCCTAGAAATTTTCCTTGCAATGAGATCCTTGTCTCTGTGTAAAGCTTTTGACCTGAAGGATGGGAGGAAGTCAGAAAGCCACCATAGTTACTGTTTTTGCCAAGAGACCCATGTGTTAATAAACGATTTATCTTGCATCAGAATGAGCTGTCCATTAGACCACACAATGATAGAAAATATTGTACAAGTGTGCTTGGCCACAACTGGGTCATTCAAGAGGGAATGGGGCAGGTCTGGATGGAAGTAGTAGAGAAATCCCACAAAAATTATCTTCAGTGGTTTTCTGTGAGATTCATTGATTTATCGCTGACATCAATGTGTTATATATGCATGTGTTAATTTCTTCTGAGTATAATTTTGCCTCTTCCATGAAATCCATAGAAACCATTTATTTATCCCTCAATCCAGTGGAAAGGCATATGGTGATGCTTGAAAGATGAAGCAATGTGATTAAGGATAATCGTATAAACCTTTCTCCACTCTCCATATACAAAATTAACAACTTACAGGCATATAACCAGCTCGATATATATTGGACAGAAGGCACTGTGCTCATGAGGACGATGATCTGCTTTGTGTGATGGCCCAAGAGAAACTTTACTGCATCTGTTCTTTTCGGGTCCGTTTAGCAGGAGCTGCTGGGATCGTCTTCAAATTAGATGGAATACAAATTTGGGAATTTATCAAATGTTGGTACTGGCAAGATTGCAGTTCAGAAGGAAGGGTTTCCTTGAGATCGTGTCCTTTGCTTGCTATTGTTGGTAAAGGCATATATGGAAGCAGAGAAATATGAAGGTTTTTGATAATGTGCTGCCAAGTGAAGATAGTTGATTTGTTGCTTTTAAAAATGAGATTTTCTTACATGTTTGTGGGATGAATGAAGTTCTTAGCTCTTCTTTCCTCAGCTGGTTACAACTTCTTGTAATTTAAGGCTTTCTTTCTTTCTTCTCCCGTACAGTGTTTTAAATACTCTTTCTTTTGATATATAACTTCTAGGCTAGGCCTGGTAGTATTTTAAATAAAAAAGAACCTTCAAAATAATAGGACAAGGATCAAAATAATATTAACCCCCATTGCTAGAACTGACTTAATGATGAGACCATGAATTTTATAGACAGGATGATGCAACCTTTTATCAATCAAGTACGGCCAAAATAACATGTTTTATTCATGAGAGCATGCATTTTTATAGACATGATGCAACCCTTTATCAATCAAGAACGCCAAAATAAATCATCCTCAAATTGATCTCGTCACACCATCGCATAGGCGTTCTGTCCCATCAGCTGCACCAATGAGAAAAATATCCATGGCCACTCAACTTGTTGCCGGTGGCCTATCCGCCGCGTTGAATTGGTTGGGAAGGGAAGGATTAGTCGACTTTTTCGTGGCCAAGTTCGATTCCACGTCCTGGAATGGAGATGATTTGGATGGGTACCTAGGAGCTGCAGATTGCTGCTATTAGGGGTGGCAGATGGAGTTTGTGTGTGTGTAGTGATTTGGGCTCCTCGACTGCTTCTTTCTCATTTGTTGTATTAAGTAGTTTCCTGCGTGAATATCGAAGGGGCAGCTCTTTGCCTTCTCCATGTGTGGAGTACTCTATAAAGTTCACATGGCCTTCAGGGTTTTAGGAAATATTTCTGCTCGCGCGCCCATGAATGGAACGATGCTCCATCCTCTCTACCACGTGGTAGATTTTCAGATGATGTACGCTTGATTTCCAGGATGCCACGTGGGCCAATCAGGTGCTAGGGATGGTACCCTAAAATCGGTATTAGAGAAGCTCTACACGCGGTGCCATGTGGCCCAATCAAAAATCGGGGTTTTAACCTTGAAATCGGTATTAGAGATTCACCTTGTTTCAAAAAAATTAACTAAGAAATTATAAGGCGCACATGTGTTTTTATGTATCCATGTATCATGTATGTCATATGCTTCCCTTCTAATTAAAACAGAAGTTCACTTTTGGTCTCAGCAATGGGTAGTTACAAACATGCAGTCGATTTATCTGTGCTATGGTGTTGTGATAGTGAATTTCTCAGGTACTATTATTATACACCAACCATGCATGCAAATAACTTCTTTGCAACCGATTTATAGGAAGCTCAAGTGAGCACTTTATTTTCCATTGCACACTCACTAGTCTGGTGCTAATAAATTTCTTGTGTATCCTGAATTCATGAATTTGCACATTTTCATGTTTACAAATTTTTATGTTAATTATATAGTAGGCTTATGAGGTATCTGGAATACAACAGAAGCATGAAGCCGATATGATTGATAGGCGGTCAACATGTTCTGGGAGATGGGCAAGCCCTTACAAGGAAATCCAAGACCCTGTAATTAACACCCCGCTAATACATATACCAAAGGTGCTACTGAGGGGCTGTTTGGTATAAATGCATCTAGAGTTCTCTAGAGGTGTTTATATCACCACCAAATACCCTGGTTTCCACCCAAATCCAACTAATTAACATCAAGTCCATGTTTCATCTGTTCTTCATGGAGCAAACAACTTTGCTGTGGCTGTCCAGAATGTTAATTTTCATGCTGCCTCAAGAGGCTTTCTGCATCACTGCTATTGCTTGTACTTATTATGTGTTATCTTAATGCATATGTGTATAGTACAACGTTTTAGTTTGAAGCAAGTTTGATCCTTGTCTATGTCAGGCTTCGACAGCGTTCTTTCGTCAATGTAACTTGCAACCTCTTATTCCCTTCAATCTTAATGAAATTATTTGGCCTCCTTCGACAGTCCCAGCAATAATCGGAATGCATATAATATACTCCTTGCTTCACAAATACGGATTGAATTTTATGTTCTTCTGTCATCTATGCTGCAAGACTAGATGCACTCACTACTACAGAAACACAAAAGAGATGGCACTATAGGTGATGGAAATGCTAAAATTGGTACCTATAATGCTTTTCCCAGCTCCAAAAGATGAAAATATAGAACAGACACCTTTAAGCAACTATAGATGTCAGATTTAGAGAAAAACTGGCATCAATACTATAGGCTAGGCGGCGGAACGAGCAATGGCGGCCTCCCCTTCCTCTCCTGTGTATTCTTTGATTTGGTTTTTGAATAAAGTTATTGATGAATGCTTGGTTCTATGATGTGAACTTATCGATGAATATTTGATTTTACGATCTATGAACTTGTTGTTTCTCTGATATGAACAAGAACTTGTCCCATTTTTGTTAGAATTTTTATTTATTTTTGTGGCTTTGAGGCATCGGCTTGAATTTACCTGAGTCAAGTCACCTTTTTTTCAAACCATATACATCAAAAGTGTCGGTTCTTAAACTGGCACCATTGATGAGTCCTCTTTAGTGCCGTCTGCTGGTTGCCGGGTGCGGGTTGCCAAATCCGACACCCATGTGGGGTTGGCAACCGGCACCTAAAGGGTTTTCTGTAGTAGTGACTAATCTTAAAGTAATTGGGCAAATTAAGCTAACATTACATTTATTGCTCTCATGAATGCCAATTTAGTCAATTTAGTCAACTCCAACAGGGATAAAATACTAGCAATAACTCTTAGCAGAGTTCTGTGTTTTGCAGTACGTATAAATCGATGAACATCAAGCATATTTGTGGTGTGCTGTACTAGTAATAGAGGAACATTCAATATGAATATGTAGCAAGTAATAAAAATCTTATTAGATTGAATGTTTTCGATCACTATCTTTATTGTACATATCCCAAACTTTTTTCTACATCGATGTATTTCATAGTTGTGTATTCCATAATAGTATTGAAGCACACGCGCCAACCTTTTCAAAACTACTAGCTAACTGTTTGGATTTTTCATGTGGAGGTGACATTTCTAAATTTGTCACCAAAAGTACTTTCATATAATTACCTTTTCATATTTATACTGAAGTGAATTTGAAATAATAATGATCAAAGCATTAACCGGAGATTGTGTAGATGTCTAAAATGACTACAGATGTAATTCTCAATTTATTGTCCCATGGGTTCTACTTTCAGCGGTTTCTTCAGCCCATGCTCAATTTTGCTGCAGTCTGTCAGGAACCTGCGTAGATGCATCTAGTATAGGGTCAAGAAGTTCATATATGCAATGAATTTCGCATAATGTTATCTGCAAGACTGCAATTTCATGACATTTTCTATGTGTCATATTCATGGACTAAACGAATGCTTCGTGTTGAGAACTCTCTTGTTGATTCCATCTGCTTGTAAAGTTCTAGACCAAACGCATCATGTTTGCATGACCCATATCATTTCAAATTTAATTATGGATAATTTTAAACTATATATATTCATACATAAACATTGTACAGCACATTGAGTACACCGAAAATTCATGTAGTTTTCATTAATTTAAAAGATCATTGACTTTGATCACAATTCCTCCTTGCTAATTACTTTCAAACAGCGGAGAAGTGGTTGAGATATGAATTTATACAAAATCATACAACCTACGCATGTGATTTGGTTGTGCAACAATTGTCAATCATCAAATCCACATCACCGGCTTTAGGCTCCATGTTGTCAACTTGTTTGATGGCACCGGTTTACTGTTTTACCGGATGGACGAAATTGGTGGCTGATACTCACTCGTTTTAATGTGCTAGGGTTGGTCAGTGTTGTGGTTGTGCTCCTCTGCTAGAATCTCTTGTGGTAATTGAAGATGTGGAACCCTTTTGTTTTCACTTATATAACAACAGGGATCTAGTTTCTTTTATTTTTTTAGTATATTCTATCATTTTTCACAAAATAAAAAACCTTATACGTGGGTGCATGTGTTTTCCTTTGTGTGTAGAAGTACGGCCTCGTAATTGAAACAAAAGTTCACTATGGGTCACAACTCACAACAATGGGTAGTGACAACCAATTTATCTCATACAATGGGGTTGGCATGATGAATTTCTCTCAGGTACCGTTGTTGTAAACCAACCATGCATGCGAAATCGCTTCTCTACAAGTACCATTGTAGGATATAAAAAAGGGGGGTGCTGGTTTCGCTCGGCCATATTTGTGGAGATAAAATCAGGGTTTTAACAACTCCTCAAGTGAACACCTCGATCTGTAGCTCTGCTCCCAATGCAAACTCGCCATATTTGTGCTAATTTTATTTCAAGTGGCTATGAACTTAAACCTAGTCGTGCACCTTCTCAGGTGTATGAGACATGATAGGTTTAGGAGGCATCAGTCTTAATACATCAGGAGGAATCGGGATTAATACATCAGAATTTAGAATATGGACACAATTTGACAGGTTGTGTTAGGATTATGGTGGGCAGCAAATGGGCAGTCAGCTAGTCATCCAAGCCAGGGCCCAAATCAACCCAAGGAGGAGGATCAGTACTTCCAGCAGGGTGACGAAGAACAGAACAGATGAATGGTGGCTCGGCAAGAGCAACAACCTTCAAGTACCTTCTAGAACCTTCAAGTACTTTCAACGTTTCTGTATCCCCTAGCTTCTTCTTTGCTTCCAACGAATATTTATGTGTTGTATTAGAAATTGTTGTTTTTTGAACTTGTTGAGAAGGCTGTCAACGGGATGATCTCCTGCTAGCCACCAGGTTTCGTGGCGTCTTTGCACAACTCATGGCGCTCAGACATACAAGACACACTTGTGGGATGTAGACGATCTGAGCGGAGGTGGCCATGTGCCTCGCTACCAATGCCTACTTCATCTACTGCATCATCGTCCCCTTCCCTGCAAATGGATCTGTGCTAGGGTTTTCATGGTGTGAACTCCTTCTTGATTCCATTTGTTTGTCAGTTATAGACCAAATAAATCATGTTGTTATGACCCGTCGGCGCTGTTGCCACCTAAAATTAACATGAAAAATTGTGTTACCTTTCTATACCTAAAATCGCGCCATAAATTATGTGAAAGAACTAAAGATTTGATGGGTTTTAATTGGAGCCAAGACAGCTATTTATGCAGGCCCGAGCGAGAAGAAAAACAATTAATGAGATACACAAATTAATATACAAGGAAATCCTTACAAATCCTACGTGAGAAATTCGACTAAATAGAACACCTTGAGTTAAACACCACATGTACAATGCTTCCTCTGTTTCGGCCTACATAAATTTAGCATGACTTTTCACATATTCTCACACTTCTCAAAGTATCTCATTGGTCTTCCCTTAACCTATATAAGAGCATGCGTTTTGCATCTACCAGATAGATTTGTTTCTTAGGTTCATCTTAGCTTACATTGCTTATATATATTCATCTTAATTACAGTCTACAAGCATGCATGGTTGTTCCATCCACCTGCCATAGTTGGTTCCTAGGTGATATAAAGCCTAGTAGGCTTAGGAGGCGACCAGACCTTAGAATTGAGCTTGCGAAAGTGTGGAAGTTGTCACCATAGCTTGCAGGAGTTTATGGTGTGGGAGGAATGATCTAATTCTCAGCAATGTTAATCCAACTTTCATTTCTTGGAAGTTTCATTTTAAGGAGAAATTTTCTATACATTTGTATAGCGCAAGAGAAGGAGATAAACCAGCTGCTTGGACATTATGGTTTGATAACCTTTCATAGAATTTTTTTTTTAATTTTCTTTTTTCCATGTATGTATATATAACTTGTAAATATTATTCTTTTTAATAGAAGCATCTCCTACTATTTTTGGGTAAATAATTTATTGAGTACTTCCTCTAGCTAGTAGAACGTTGTGTGGCGGTGCTGTTGATGCATCGTTAACAGGTGCGTGCGAGAGGTAATGGTTAAGCATGCATGACACATATATTGCTGCGATTAGAACGCTAGAGAGGATGAGAAAAGGTGTAACGAATGCACATGTGATGTTCATTGGCTTGTGTGGATATCCGTTGCATCCAAAAGTTGGCTGCAATTTCTTTTGCACATTTATGGATCAAGCTATGGTGTTATAGATTGTCAGATAAAGATTTCTCCGACCTGTACGGATAAAAGTCATGACTAGAATATAACCACTCTGATAGGTTGTAAACAAACCGACTGATGGTTAGCTGAACTTTTGTGTCGTGAATGCCATTGCAACTACATAACAACATCGTACAGTTACATGACATCAAAGTAAACAACCCTAATGAGACTAAGTATGGTAGTGCACCTCAATATAGTTTTCCTCTGATATTGTCGGTATGTCAATGATGTATATGCAGTTGTACTATTTGTTGGCCACAAACACATGGATGTGTATTATCTTATGAGATAATTAATGCGAGAACATTATCCTTGTCTCTACACCCCCATGCTCTTTCTAACTACTACAATTTTGTGGCATTTCTATGTTGTAGGTTATGAAACAATATTGGATTCGTAAAAATAAAAATATCACAAGCCTAAGATATAGGTTACAATTTACATGAACACTTGAATACTTGATTGTAATGTGCATGGTTTTTCCATGTGTATGTCTCCCTTATAATCGAAACAGAACTTCACTGTTTGCCACAGCAATGTGCCCTGACAATGAATTTATCCAGGACTATAGGGTTGAGAAAATGAATTTCTTCATGTAGTATTTTCTTCATGTAGTATTATTGTACACCAACCATTCGTTCAAATAGCTTCTTTGCAAGTAGCATTGCGGCCTATACGTACGAGCACCCGTGCACTCAGCCTCATTTGTGCTGAACAAACTAAATCATGGTTCAGCGTGGACCCCTTCCAGTGAACACCACTCTCTTCCCATTGCTCACTCACTTAGAGTCTAAGGTCCTATTTGGGGGAGTTTAAGATTATGATAAGCAGCCGGTGAGAAGCTAGCTGGTGCAGAATCTGGAGAAGCTGGGTTCCCCAGCTTCAGACTTCTAGTTTATTTTTTGGATTGCACAACTACAGCTTTTCAAAATCTGAGTGAAAATATGAACTGTTTAGGGGACTTTCTGGCAGCTGAAGATTCCAGAAGAAGTTGCAGATGTCAGAAACTACCCCAAACAGGTCCTAAGACTCGTGCTATTTTCTTTTCGAAAGCCTATGAACTCACACCTAGTTAATACCTTTCCGGGTTTAGGAGGCATCGGGATTAATACGTACTCCCTCCGTTTCACAATGTAAGTCATTCTAGCATTTCTCATATTCATATTGATGCTAATGAATCTAGACATATATATCTATCTAGATTCATTAGCATTAATATGAATGTGGAAAATGCTAGAATGACTTACATTGTAAAACGAAGGAAGTAGAAGCGTAAATTCAATGTGGTTAGAAAATTGATGGTGATGGACTTGATTCGATCGACAAGGATGATCTCTTGGTTGTAGTGGGCTGTCTTTGAAGCTATGTCGTGGTGTAGTATGTCCCATAGCAAATCATGCATCAGATTCCACCGTGGGAACAAGTATGATCTTCGCTATGAGAGTCCAGATTGTACCTGCACAGGCACAGCCTGTAATTCTTCCCACCCTGCTAGAGAAGGGAAAAAAATAGCTGATCTCAAACCTTTATTAGTCTCCAAAGTTCGAAAACTAATTCGTTGCAAAGACCGCAATCTTTCGGTGTCCTGTAGCAAATTTTGCCATATTTTTTACACTCTAGAGTCATTGACATGTGAATCCATAGCATAGATGGTTCATATATTAGTGACTGAAAGTCATGTGACTTAAGTTAGAGGATCTCAATCCGATGTGGAGGGATAGAAGAGAGGGAGAGAGAGATAGAGAAGAGGGGAAACTTACATCCGTTGAGTTAACAAGCCACGTCAACAAATATCGCTATAAATACTGTCTTACGAGTTAAATTAGATCGATTTTAATAGTTGGAGGATTAAGATATTCGGTATTACGGTTAAGGGATATAAATTAGATCGAATATATATATTTTGAGCGACTAAAAATGGACTTATTCCTTGAGAAATTTGGTTCAGATATGTAAAAGAAATGTGTAATGAGGCCCAGTGCTGCAGCCCAAGCATGAACAAGCCCAACAAATGAGCGCGCCATCCATTCCACAAGACGAGAGAGAATGATTCCTCACCGGCGACGAGGCGCCGACACCTCCCTCCGGCGACTGGGCCTCCGACCTCGTCGCCGGAGGCCGGACGGAGCAGCCTCGCCGCGAAAAAAACCCGCCGCACGGAGAGCCCCCTCGCCTCCGATTCCGACTCCGTCTCGGAGTCGGATTCCTTAGGAAAAGGAAAATATCCTCGCACTCCGTCGACTCCGATTCCAATTCAATTCCGACTCCAATGTCGGTGGATTTTACGATAAAAAGGGCGCCGCATCATCCGCCCCCAAATCTCTCAATTCCCCAAATCAATTCGCGCACCAAAACCTCCCAAATCCCTCTCCCACCAGTTCTTGGATTCGCCGAGGAGCTCTTGTCCTTCCATCCATGGCGCTGCAAGCAGGTATATATATGCTTATGCTCCCACATCTACAAATCAGTTACACAAACTAAGAAAAAGTTGAGAATTCAGATCCAAGAGCTTGGATTAATTAGCACTACCGAATCCTATAGCGACACATGATTCATGCTGCAGGGGTGGTGGCGATGCACAGGGTAGACACCCTAGCCTCGACATGGTTGAGGTCGGAGGGGTTGCCAACATCCATCCACACCAAGAGTTGAGACTTGAGACTGGTTTGGAGTTTGGGGAAGCACCTGAGGACTACTCCGTCGCCATCGAGTTTCCGCATATGCGCTTTGTCGCCACCAGCAGCAAGCCATCACTCACCACTCCTCTTCCTCTCGGGCTGCTCCAGCCTCATCGCCATTCAATCAGGCCGCCTAGCCGTTCAACTCGGAGTAGTTGCAAAGGCGGCCGCGGTCACTAGGGGAGATGCAGGGGACTGAGAGTCTGAGATCCTCTACAGGTGATTTTACTAGTGCAAACCATGTATATACAGTTGAAAATACCGTTAGATTAAAAATAGACGTGTAAGATTTAACCATGTCACCAATAGTAAACATTATTTTACTCTCATATTTAACCATGAGTAAAAATTTTATGGGAAATAATCTTTTTATTATCAATGACGTGGAAAATCTCATGCGCCCATTTTTTTTAATCCAACTATAGTTTTTAGATTTTTATTATATATATGGTTTGCGCTACATATTTTTTTGGCAAAATTTGCTACAGGACACTGAAAGATTATGGCATTTGCTGTGAGACACCTAAAGATAGTGTGTTTGCTCGTGAACACTCAAAAAATGTGGTAATTAGCTGCTGGACACTCCACCCATTATTTTATTATTTCCAGTTAAAATGGAGAGAGAAGGAGTTGTGTAAGTACCAAAATACCCCTGCTCTCTCTTCTTTTCTTTTCCCCTTCTCCTTCCTGGCGCTTGCTTCTGAGCCGGCAGAGGCGCGACGCCTGATGGTTAGCTGAACTTTTGTGTCGTGAATGCCATTGCAACTACATAACAACATCGTACAGTTACATGACATCAAAGTAAACAACCCTAATGAGACTAAGTATGGTAGTGCACCTCAATATAGTTTTCCTCTGATATTGTCGGTATGTCAATGATGTATATGCAGTTGTACTATTTGTTGGCCACAAACACATGGATGTGTATTATCTTATGAGACAATTAATGCGAGAACATTATCCTTGTCTCTACACCCCCATGCTCTTTCTAACTACTACAATTTTGTGGCATTTCTATGTTGTAGGTTATGAAACAATATTGGATTCGTAAAAATAAAAATATCACAAGCCTAAGATATAGGTTACAATTTACATGAACACTTGAATACTTGATTGTAATGTGCATGGTTTTTCCATGTGTATGTCTCCCTTATAATCGAAACAGAACTTCACTGTTTGCCACAGCAATGTGCCCTGACAATGAATTTATCCAGGACTATAGGGTTGAGAAAATGAATTTCTTCATGTAGTATTTTCTTCATGTAGTATTATTGTACACCAACCATTCGTTCAAATAGCTTCTTTGCAAGTAGCATTGCGGCCTATACGTACGAGCACCCGTGCACTCAGCCTCATTTGTGCTGAACAAACTAAATCATGGTTCAGCGTGGACCCCTTCCAGTGAACACCACTCTCTTCCCATTGCTCACTCACTTAGAGTCTAAGGTCCTATTTGGGGGAGTTTAAGATTATGATAAGCTAGCCGGTGAGAAGCTAGCTGGTGCAAAATCTGGAGAAGCTGGGTTCCCCAGCTTCAGACTTCTAGTTTATTTTTTGGATTGCACAACTACAACTTTTCAAAATCTGAGTGAAAATATGAACTGTTTAGGGGACTTTCTGGCAGCTGAAGATTCCAGAAGAAGTTGCAGATGTCAGAAACTACCCCAAACAGGTCCTAAGACTCGTGCTATTTTCTTTTCCTGAGCCTATGAACTCACACCTAGTTAATACCTTTCCGGGTTTAGGAGGCATCGGGATTAATACGTACTCCCTCCGTTTCACAATGTAAGTCATTCTAGCATTTCTCATATTCATATTGATGCTAATGAATCTAGACATATATATCTATCTAGATTCATTAGCATTAATATGAATGTGGAAAATGCTAGAATGACTTACATTGTAAAACGAAGGAAGTAGAAGCGTAAATTCAATGTGGTTAGAAAATTGATGGTGATGGACTTGATTCGATCGACAAGGATGATCTCTTGGTTGTAGTGGGCTGTCTTTGAAGCTATGTCGTGGTGTAGTATGTCCCATAGCAAATCATGCATCAGATTCCACCGTGGGAACAAGTATGATCTTCGCTATGAGAGTCCAGATTGTACCTGCACAGGCACAGCCTGTAATTCTTCCCACCCTGCTAGAGAAGGGAAAAAAATAGCTGATCTCAAACCTTTATTAGTCTCCAAAGTTCGAAAACTAATTCGTTGCAAGCATACATAATAAATCATTTCAGAGTAATTGGAGACAGCATATTAACCATTCAAATGGTGGAAAACCTTCCATAGAAATTAGAGGCAGAAAATTAGCTATTCAAATGGTGGAAAAGCAAAGAGAAAACATAGGAACACAAAAGAAAATTTCTATGGTGCTTTTAGGTTAATTTATCCACGGTCAGTATATGATTGTGCTGTTTAAGGGAAAAAACACGCATCTATTCTTTGGGATTGATTGGTAATGTTAACCTTTAATAAATGGATTAAGTCCACTTAAACTCCTTTAAAATTTCTATATCTCAACCCTTTAGAACTATTAAAACCGTGCAATTTGATTTTCTTAACGGTCTTTTTTTTTTCTTGACGTGGCTCGTCGACTAGTTCAACCAGCCACGTCACCTTCTATGCGGGACCCATGCCACGTGTCACTTCCTTTCCTCTCCTCTCATTCTTCGTTCTGCGGTGGTGACATTGAGAGGCCGATGGGAGGAGGATGGATAGGGACGCCGCGGCGAGCTCGTGGATGACCATAAGGCTACTGCACCGTACGAGCCATTCTCCGCCAACGAGTTCGCTATCAACCACCAGCCTCCGCGGCAGCGGTGGCGCGGCGGCGTCGCACCCGTCGTCATCGTGTGGTGCCTGGCAACTCCGCCAGAAACGAGCGGCACCAGAGATCATTAGTTCATCAGCGTGGAAAGAAATGCTGGAATTCAGTTTTTGCAGTTGAGTGATGTAAATGTGCTATTACTACTGTGTTTTCCGCAGGGCAGCATTACTCTGCAAGCAGGTATATATATAGCTTATGCTCCCACATCTACAAATCAGTTACACAACTAAGAAAAAGTGAGAATTCAGATCCAAGAGCTTGGATTAATTAGCACTACCGAATCCTATAGCGAACATGATTCATGCTGCAGGGGTGGTGGCGATGCACAGGGTAGACACCCTAGCCTCGACACGGTTGAGGTCGGAGGGTTGCCAACATCCATCCACACCAAGAGTTGGGGAAACGCTGCGCGCCGGCAGTCCGATGTCAGTGGAAAATCGGACGCCTCGGACGCCCGCGCCGCCTGTCACTTTTACTTAAAACGATTTTTCTCTTAAACTAATTATCCAATCTACATCGATCACACCGTTATATTCGTTGCAATTAAATCTTTACAACAAGACCACACATGATTATATTTCGACAAAAAAAATATTTTAAGCTTCTATTGATATTTTTTTTAATGTTGCATATGATCTCCTTTCGATGTTTCAACAAGTAGTTTTACGATGTTTCAGGTAGTGTACTTGCGATGTTTCACTATGTACGGATCAAATGTTGCAGTGGATTTTGATATTATGGAACGCACCGTTGCAAAAAATCACCACATATTTTGGAAACCCCATATTAAGGGAATTTTGGTTTATTTGTTATTCAAACAAAATGTTTCACCTTGTTACTCACATTGTTTCACTATGTATAGATCTAAATTGTCAGTGAACTGAAATATTCCATTGCCAACAAAAAACCCACATATTTTGGAAACCCCCTATTAAGGGAATTCGTTGTTCATTTTTTGTTCCACTTGAAAAATATATTCACCTAGTGTAATTATAATGTTTCACTATGTATGAATCAAATGTTGCAGTGAACTGAAAACATTATTTCGCGTATTTGCTGAAACATTGTTTTTATATATAGGTGAAACAACACCCGATTTAAAACGAGTGAATATTTTCGATCTATTTAGTGAAACCAATTTCCGATATACCTGGTGGAACATCGCGTAATAGTTAAAAATAATTCAATAATAAGCTAAAAAATATTTTCATCGAATATTCCATGTGTGAGCTTGTTTTGGAAGATTTTAATTGCAACAATTTATGGTGCAATCAAATCATATTTGGATAAGTAATTTAAGAGAAAAATCAGTTTAAAGTAGTTTTTGCAAGTAAATCGGACGCCAGCTGACGTCAGCATCCGATTTTTCCCCACACATCGGACGTCCCGAGCCAGAGTTGCCTCCCAAGAGTTGAGACTTGAGACTGGTTTGGAGTTTGGGGAAGCACCTGAGGACTACTCCGTCGCCATCGAGTTTCCGCATAGCGCATTTCGTCGCCACCAGCAGCAAGCCATCACTCACCCACTTCCTCTTCCTCTCAGGCTGCTCCAGCCTCAATCGGCCCATTCAATTCAAGGGGGGGGCCTAGCGTTCCTCGGAGTAGAGTAGTTGCAAGGCGGCCGCCGGTGCTAGGGAGATGCGGGGGACTGAGAGTCTGAGATCCTCAACAGGTGATTTTACTAGTGCAAACCATGTATAACAGTTGAAATACCGTTAGAATTAAAAATAGACGTGTAAGATTTTAACCTGTCACCAATAGTAACATTATTTTACTCTCATATTTAACCATGAGTAAAAATTTTATGGGAAATAATCTTTTTATTATCAATGCGCGGGAAATCTCAATGCGCCCATTTTTTTAATCAACTATAGTTTTTAGATTTTTAATTATATATTATGGTTTGCGCTACATATTTTTAGCAAAATTTGCTACAGGACACTGAAAGATTGTGGCCTTTGCTGTGTGAGACACCTAAAGAAGTGTGTTTGCTCGTGGACACTCAAAAATGTGGTATCTAGCTGCTGGACACTCCACCCATTATTTTATTATTTCCAGTTAAAATGGAGAGAGAGGAGTTGTGGTAAGTACCAAAATACCCCTGCTCTCTCTTCTTTTCTTTTCCCCTTCTCCTTCCTGGCGCTTGCTTCTGAGCCGGCAGAGGCGCGACGCGTCGTGGCCCAACGCCCGGCCGGCCTGAGGTCGGGGACGGCTCGGCCACGACGGGTTCACGGCGGACGGTTGTGACGCCACGGACGGCATCCCGGCGCACATCCGGCGATGCACGGTGGCATCGATCTCTTGCCGCGATGCAGGTCCGTGTACAATGCGTCGTCGCGCTCCGAGCTGCAGGGCCTGGTGAACGTCACGAACGGTTCACTCCCTGGACATCATGGAAGCTCCTACCCTCCCTCCGCCGGCGCGTTCCGGCCCGACGCCGTGCAGTACATCAGCCGCTGCTCAATTCCTGTCCATGGCGAGGTCCCGTTCATGTTCAACTGCTACCAGTACTTTGCCTACAAGACCGACCCGGGCAGCGTGCCGCTGGAGTACGTCCTCTTCCAGCCCAACGCCGCGTGACCGACCCAAACGCAAGCTCAACTACAACAACATGCTGTACGCCCAGATCGATTCGGTGTACGCGGCGATGTAGGCGTTGGGCCCAGATGAAGAAGATGAACAGAAAAAGAGAGATTGACAAGTGGGCCCATGGGCAAGTTTCTCTCTCCATTTCCATCGAAAATAATAAAATAATGCGGCCCGATGTCCGCCAGCTAATTACCATATTTTTTTGAGTGTCCACGACAAATACTGATCTTCGGATTGTCTCACCAGCAAAGACCGCAATCTTTCGGTGTCTGTAGCAAATTTTGTCCATATTTTTTACACTTTAGAGAGTTCATTGACATGTGAATCCATACATAGATGGTTCATATATTAGTGACTGAAAGTCATGTGACTTAGTTAGAGGATTCTCAATCTCGATGTGGAGAGGATAGAAGAGAGGGAGAGAGAGATAGAGAAGAGGGGAAACTTACATCCGTTGAGTTAACAAGCCAGTCAACAAATATCGCTATAAATACTGTCTTAGGAGTTAAATTAGATCGATTTTAATAGTTGGAGGATTAAGATATTCGGTATTGCGGTTAGGGATATTAATTAGATCGAATATATATATTTGAGCGACTAACATGGACTTATCCTTCAGAAATCTGGTTCAGATATGTAAAAGAAATGTGTAATGAGGCCCAGTGCTGCAGCCCCAAGCATGAACAAGCCCAACAATGAGCGCGCCATCCATTCCACCAAGACGAGAGAGAATGATTCCTCACCGGCGACGAGGCGCCGAACCCTCCCTCCGGCGACTGGGCCTCCGACCTCGTCGCCGAAGGCCGGACGGAGCAGCCTCGCCGCGGAAAAAAACCCGCCGCACGGAGAGCCCCCTCGCCTCCGATTCCGACTCCGTCTCGGAGTCGGATTCCTTAGGAAAAGGAAAATATCCTCGCACTCCGTCGACTCCGATTCCAATTCAATTCCGACTCAATGTCGGTGGATTTACGATAAAAAGGGCGCCGCATCATCCGCCCCAAATCTCTCAATTCCCAAATCAATTCGCGCACCAAAACCTCCCAAATCCCTCTCCCACCAGTTCTTGGATTCGCGCCGAGGAGCTCTTGTCCTTCCATCCATGGCGGCAGGGGTGGCGCGAGACGCCGGCCCCCCCGCGGCCTTCCTGGTGGCCTACACCGCCGTCCTCGCGCTCTACCTCCTCCTCGCCCCCGGCTTCCTCGGCGTCTTCCCGCGCCCGCGTGGCGCCCCGCCGTGCGAGGCGCTGCTGTGGGAGCTCGCCGACTGGGCGGCCGTGGCCGTCTGCCTCGCCGCCGACGCCTACTTCATCTACTGCATCGCCTCCTCCCGCCGCCGCCCCGACGTCCCACCGCGGCTGCCGCCCCCTCCCCCGCAGATGGATCTCTGCTAGGGTTTAGTGCAGAGCCTCGCCTTCTCGACATCGTCAGGGAGTGTCCTTAACCCTTCTTTTCTCATCATGCTGCTACTGTTATTTTCTTCAGTTAATTAGGAAGGTTCCTTTCTGGTGTAGTTTTAGTTGTTAGCAACAGCCCTTGAACTGAAACCATGGTTAGAATTAGGAAGATTAATGGTGTAGTCTAGTGTTAACAGCGCTCCTTGTGCTGCTTTAATAAGCTTCTGCATCACAATTGCTACTTTTACTACTAGTCATTGTGTGATTTACCTTTTGTCTTGCAAGTTTCTACACTTATTAGGAAGAATTCTGATGCTCTTAGAATATTGATTAGTCATTAGAATCTAGTTTTGTTAGATGTGTTGATGTAGAAATAGCCGATTGCGTTCGCGTTCCTTTGATAAGCCTTCCATCCAAACTTCAATCTTGTTTTTGTAATGCATATGATCCTCCACATATAAGGATCAAATTGTATATTCTGTTATCGTCTGTTCTGCAAGTCTTGAACTTTGGTTTTTATCATACTGCAAAATACCCCTGATATTACTTTCTGCAGTTACTTTTTGTCATCTGTTCTGCTAGTATTACTTTCTGCAGTTAGGATGATTTCTATTGTAGTGTAGTTGTTAGCAACAGTCTTGAACTGAAACCTTGGTTAGCTAGCTGTGAGAGTGTCTCAACCAATTTTCTCTCCTTTCTTAATGAAACAACAGAGTTCCTGCTTTAGTATAAAAAAATACCAAAAAAAATGGTTAGACTTAGCAAGATTTCCAATGTAGTGAAGTTTCCACAATGTTCTTCATGCTGCTTCAAATTTGCTACTTCTACTACCAGTCATTATGTGATTACCTTTTGTCTTGCAAGTTTCTGCACTTAATTAGGAAGATTTCTGATGCTCTTAAGATATTGATTAGTCATTAGAATATAGTTCTATTACATATATCGATGTCGGAATAGCATGTGCGTGTTTGTGTTCCTTTGATAATATGCTGATATGCTTTCCATCCAAAATTGAATATTGTTTTTTGTAATGCATATGCTCCTACACATATAGATCAAATTGTATATTCTTCTGTCATCTGTTCTGCAAGTCTTGAACTTTGGTTTTTATCATAGAGCAAAACTCCCCAATAATTTCCTTTCGGTAAAACGGTTGAGTGATCATGAGGTTGAGAGTTCGAGCCTCTGTCACCCCAAATATTGAGTGATGAGGAAATGCTCCTGTGACAATCGGGTTCGTCACATGCATCTGACCATCAGATATTAAGAGCTAGTCTGAACTCAATTAACTTGAATCTTCTTTTTGTAATGCATATACTGTACTCCACGCATGTCGATCAAATTGTATATTCTATTTTCATCTGTGCTGCAAGTCTTAAACTTTGATTTTTATCATAGTGCAAAATACCCCAATAATTTCCTTCCGGGAAAACCTAACTGCCAACTAGATGCACTAGTCTAAATATACAGTTAAGGGCTGGATATCACCATTGACTTGGTCTCTTGGTTGATTTATTGCTCTGATGACTACCAATTCAGGTCGCATTATTTTGCACTTGTGCCTGCCCCCACATATTTATTGGTCAATTTAGTTGGCTCCAAAAGGGTATAAAATACTAGCAGTTACTCTAACATAGTTCTGTGTTTTGCAATATAAATCCAGGCACACCAAGTGGACACAAATATATAGAATAGATCATGACTTTTCACCATATCATTCAGTATGAATATGTAACTAGTAATAAAAATGTTATTGCTTTGAATGCTTTCAATCACCATCTATATTTTACCTATCTCAGTAAACTTCTTAGTTGTATTTGATCCCATGTCCTTTAGAATTGCATATTCCTTAACAAAGGGAGCAGTTGACGAGTGATCCTTTCTAAAACAGTTATTTGGATTTGTCTTATTGTAGTAATATTACTTGATTTGTCACCAAAATCGAAATAGTAATGATCAAAGCATTTACTGAAGATTGTGTCAATGTCTAAGATGACAATAGATGTAATTCTCAATTTTGGTATGCCTGCGTTCTATTTTCAATGGTTTCTTCATCTTGTGCTCAACTTTGCTGCAGCCAAACACTGTCGTAGATGAAGTGGTCAAAGATTGTCTGGAAGGAGCAAAACATGAAGTCAATTGCTCTCCAGAAGACAAGGTTAATCACTGCTGTGCTGCCAAACAAATCAGTTGTTCTCCAGAGCGCCAGGTCAATCACTGCTACGTTCACGGTTGAGTTCGAGAACTTGAGCAAAAACTGAAATTCGTGTATGCTTGGAGCTGCAGTGTTGGGAGCTTACTAACTTCGTGGATCACTCATCTGAACTGGGAAATTACAAAACCTTGTGGTGGAGGTGTAAACCTGGAGTAGCAGTAGCAGTAAAGTTTTTTTTCTGGTCTTACATAAGTTACTTGTATCATTAGCTGTACTGAATCATTGTAGAGCTAATACTAGTATATCAATCGATGAACAGTATATATAAACTAAAACTAATACGTGTAGTAAGCTGTACCAAACGATGCACCTATACTATTGAGAAGTTCATATATGCAATGAATGTTGGTTGACATTGCTTAATATTATCTGTAAATTCTTGGCTCTCTTTATGGTGTTCTTTTCTTCTGAAGATGAAGATGATGAAGATTAAGTATTTACGCAAAACGAGGTGGTATTAACATATGATTGATTGAGTTTTAATTATTACAAACTTAAAAAATAGATTAATATGATACTTTAGAGCAACTTTCATATAGAAAATTTTCACAAGAAACGTATCATTTAGTAGTTTGAAAAGCGTGCCACGAAAGTCTTAATCTTCATCCAACTTTTGTTGAAGAAAAGAACGGGAAAGTACCATACACACGGATCGAACGAGTGATTCAGGTCGAGAATTCTCTTCTTGATTCGTTCTGTTTGTAGTTCTGGATTCTCTTCTTGATTCGTTCTGTTTGTAGTTCTGGACCAAATGAACCGTATTGGAAACTTGGAATGTGAATGTCACATCTCATTTCAAAATTAATTATGGACAAACTGTCACAACTATAATCAACCTCCATTTCTCTTATCAGATGGACAGTAGTCAACCACAAATTCATTCATAAATATGTGCACCGGACTAAGTACACCGAAAATTTTCAGGTAGTTTTCATCAATAAAAGAGGGCATTGACTTTGATCTCAAGAACTCCTCACTAATCACTTTCAAACAGCAGGGGAAGGAAGTGGTTGAGATATGGATTTGTACAAAAAAAAATTACTATCCAACTTGTGCATTTGGTTTGATTCGACTTGCCGGTGAGGGCCGTCCAAGTGACATGTGGGAGTTTCGCCTTTACTGCAATCGGGCCCTCTACCCGCCAGGTGTTCGACCAGTGCCCCGACCGCCGCGGCGCCACGAGCCTAACTGTCGCGCCGCGGCGGCGTGGCCATCGCTTCGGTGTTCGCCACGGATGACGATGTCGATGGGAGCGACGCCGGGTCCGGGTGGCGGTGGATGATGACGTCGAGGCCTCCGATCGGTCGGCGCCGGCGCCTCGCGCGGTGTAGTCGGCGAGCATGGCCTTGAGCTCGGCGAGCACCTCGCCCATCGCCGGGCGCTCGTGCTTGTAGGGGCGCACGCACCGGCACGCGAGCGCGAACACGGCGCGCACGGGTGGGCCTGTCCCAGTCGGCGCCGAGGCGGCTGTCCACCATGGACTCCGCGGCGGCGCCGGCCTCGCCGCCGGCCTGGGCGACGGCCCAGTGCGCGGCGTGCACGATGGACTCGGCGCCGCCCGACGGCGTGGGCACGACGGCGCGCATCCCCGTGGCGAGCTCGAGCAGCACGACGCCGAAGCTGTAGACGTCGCCGGCCTCCGAGACGTGCCCCGCCGAGAAGCTCTCCGGGTCGACGTACCCGCGCGTGCCGCGCACCTCCGTCGACACGTGCGTCCCGCCCTCGGGCACGATCCGCGACACCCCGAAGTCCGACAGCTTCGCCGCGCCGGACTCCGACAGCAGCACGTTCGTCGGCTTCACGTCGCGGTGCACCACGGCGCCCTCCCGGACCCGTGCAGGTACGCGAGCCCCTCCGCGACGTCCACCGCCACCTCCAGCCGCCGCCGCCACGCCAGCTCGCCCTGGAACAGCGCGCGCCACAGGTTGCCGCCGCCGAGGTACTCGTACACCAGCGCGTGGTGGTCGCCGCCGCGGCGCCCAGGCAGTAGCCCACCAGCGTCGTCAGGTTCCGGTGCCGGAGCTTGGCGAGCACGGCCACCTCCGCGTAGAACTCCGACACCTTCTCGACCTGTAGATCTTCTTGATGGCCACTCGCTGCCCCGACGGGAGCCGACCGAGGTACACCTTGCCGGCCGCCGCCGCTGCCCAGCAGCAGCTTCTCGTCGTAGCCATTGGTGGCCTGCTTCAGCTCCGACTTGGTGAAGATGTACAGGCCCTCGCGCGCGCAGCGGCGGCAGCGACGCCACCGACTCGTCGTCGCTGACGTCCCCTGCCGTCGTCGTCGACCTACGCCGGCGACGGATTGTTGCGATTGCCAGCGCGGCGGAGGCGACCGCCACGACGGCCACGACGACCGCGGACGCCGAGCCGACGGCGATGGCGACGGTGTTCCTTCTCGAGGAGGAGCTTGGCAGGGAGCGCGATGTGGTGGCCGGGGAGGTCGGCGACGCCGCGGCGGCGGCGGCGGAGGGGACGAGGTCGCTGGTGCCAAGGCTGTTGACGTTCTCGAGCACCTGGAGCATGCAGAGCGCGTAGGCGCGGAACCGCTCGAGCGGCGGCGGCGCGCGGGACCAGACGGCGACGGTGGCGGCCATCCCGCACGGCACGAACTCCTTGGTGCGCGCGCTGGCCAGCATCTCGTAGGTGGTCGCGATCACCGCGCCGCGGCACGCGGCGCAGCCGGGGTCGCCGGGCCGACCCCCGGGGCGCGCGCCGCGCCCGGCGCGGCGCAGAGCAGCGTCGCGTTCGGCAGCGCGCGCGGCGCCATCGCGCGCACGGCGTCGATGGTGGCGAGCTGGCACGGCCGCGAGCCCGCGCGAGCTTCCCCGGGTCACCGGTGAGGTCGCACGACCGTTGTTCGCGAGGAGCGACGGCGACACGAGGCCGGAGGAGAGCAACCTGGCGGCGAAGGCGCCGGAGCACGCGGCGCGGGCTCGGCGGGGAGGAACGCGGCGCCGGTGCGGTTGGCGTGGTCGGCGGCGGCGAAGATGTAGGCGGCGAACACGTACCAGCAGCAGCCGGTGGCGGCCTGCCCGGCCGTGGCGTTGGCGTAGCACTCGCGCGGGATCATCCGCGTCGCCGTGGCGAGGTCGTAGGGGCACGCCGTGGGCCCCGCGCCGGCGCGGCGACGCCGCCGCCGCGGCGAGCGGGAGGAGGAAGACGGCGAGGCGGAGCATCTTCGCGGCGTGGTGGTGACCGGAGTGAAGAGGGGAGAGTGGCATCGATAAATGCGAGCGGGTGGGAGGTTTTTTTTTTTTAAGGTGGGGCCCACAAAGTGGTTTGACGATTTGACCCTTGGAGTGTACTGCAGCTACAGTGCAAATTTTGATTATGTTGATAAGCTCTTTTTTTTTTTGAAGTTTTTAATGATAGAGAATTATAGAGCATGTGGGAGATGATGGATCTCACAAAGCATCCAGCTTTAGAAAAAAAAAACTTCAAATCTAAACATGGTATGCACCAACTAGGGAGTGAACTATTGACGTCATGTACTATCTATCGTGAAGTGTTATATGTTTGGAAATCTCGAATGAAGTTAAGTAGAACTACGTAGACTAGAAACATTACGAAGGGGAAATATCTTTATGACATGGCTCACCTGTAAGATCTACTCTCTCCGTCCTAAATATAAGAATCTAGGATCGGATTCAGGGGCGGATCTACGGTAGAAGGACCGGTGTCAGGCGACACCGACGACTTTCGGCAAAATCTATAGCGAAACTGCTTATCCATATGCTATAACACCATGATCTAAGCATAATTAGCATACCATGACACCGATAGATACGTTCTGACACCAACGAATCGATTTTCTGGATCCGCCACTGATCGGATTAGATATTTTTTAGTATCACGAATCTCGACAGATAGCATGTCCAGATTTATAGTAGTAGGAAATATCCTATCCCATTTTAGGTTTTTATATTTTGAGATAGAAGGAGTATTAAATAAGCACAATGTCTAACTGATGAATGATAGGTTTTGTATAAGTGCGGAGCCACAACCCCAGCTAAACCTGGGCAGATGCCTGGGCTCATCACGAAATACTCCATTGAAATTTTTGTTTGGTTAAAGGATTCTGTACGGATGGTATAGTTGAGTTTGTCTTGGCTGAAAAATATTTTTGGCTCTATCATTGTTTTGCATGAAGAAACAATTGCTAGCCACTAAAATCTTTTTGATAGCCACTAAATTTTTGGTTCGTTAAATTCGCTATGTAATAACAAGTAGTTTATTGTGTGATGGTGTACTAAATTTTTAGCGTTTGGACTCTTGGTTAACTATATATGCAACCCTTGTTGGGATCTATCTGCCTCACATAACTAAACATGAAGAATAAAATTATTTTCACTAGAAATCAGAATATTTAGTAATCCATTGCCGAGGCCTTGGACGGTAACAAGTGGATCGACGACATTAGACAAAACCTAACCATAACCCTCAGAGCGTGGAGGACAGTATTTGCTGGAAATGGTCACCATCAGGAACCTACACCGCCAAATCTGCCTATCAATGCAGTTCCTAGACAGCATGCAGTCAGCTTCAGCAAAGGTAATCTGGAAGTGTTGGGCACCATCATAGTGCAATTCTTTGTCTAGCTTCTCCTGCAAAACAAAGTGTGGACGGCTGATAGACTACTACAGAGAGAGTGACCAAACAACTACTTCAGCCAATTATGCTTTAGAGACCTCGAGACGGCGCACCACCTCTTCTACGAATGTCCGGTCACAAGGACAATTTTGGTTCAGTATCAACGAAGCTCGGGATCCCTAGCTGCGACCGCTACACTGGCCACATACAACATCCCTAGAGGACTGGTGGATTCAGACCATCCACGCCATGGCAAGGAAAAAAGGAACGGTGTCAAATCAATTCTAATTCTACTTTCCTGGGAAATTTAGAAAGAAAAAACAACAGGGTGTTCAGAACATAGAAACACCACCGCAAGGAATCATCAACTGGGCAATCGACGAAACATGGCTATGGGCGCAAGTGGACCGAAGGGCATCCAATCCCTCCTTCCGAACACCCGTGGTAGCAAATCGACAATATGTAAATCAAGACATGTATTTTTAACCTTTCTAGTGGTTGCCATCCCCCTCTCCTTTTTCTACTCACTTCTGTAATCTCCTAGCCTCCATGGCTATTGTACAATATTTCCCTCTTCTTTAATACAAATACACATTTACAACGAAAATCATGTTGGTTATTTGACTATGTGAGAATGTGAATAGGGGTATATATGAAAGCAATTCATTCCCAATGGTGATCAGATCAAGATCAATATATATCAAATCATTCTGGAAACCTTAAAGTAGCCTCATCTCTCTTTCC
>CM020178.1:37476698-37496035 GCA_009805545.1 Oryza longistaminata
AGTCGTCGTCCACGCCGCCGCTGTCGCTCCCCCTCCGGCGGGGAGGGAGGGAGGGAGGGGAGGGGGACAGGCCCAGTGGGGAGAGGAGAAGTGTTGAGGGAGAGAGAGATAGTTGAGAGGGAAATGAGTGGTGGGGATGGGGTGGGAGGAAAGGATAAGGACTTAAGACTTTTTTTTAGGTACGATTTTTGCAAGCGGGCCACAAAGGTTATTTTCGTAGACGCCGCTTAAGTGATCCGCCTGCAAAATCATTTTCGCAGGCACCGCTTAAGTGGTCCGGACAGCGAACTTCATCCCGATTTATATTTTTGTAGGCGGTCATTTGGGTTCAAGGGTCATGTCCGTCTGCCAAAAAAAAAAACCCCACGTCGGGAAAAATGCTTTTTCGAGTAGTGTCTATTAAAAATGTGAGGAAGTACTTTATACTCGTTTTGATTGTTTAGCATATGTCTTTTTCAATCTTGTTGTGAGATATAAGGTGAGGATATATATGAATGTAGTAGACATTTCTTGTTTGCCTTATTTATCTCTTTTTATCCTTATCCATTTTTTATAGAAACTTGTGTATTTACGTGCATATTCATTGACTTGCACTAATATTTTTGTTGCGAGGAAAAGATGCCTAGTGTCCACTGTGATTGTTTAGACCATATCATTTGGTGCAAACTGATGTATGGCTTTTGGCAAGTAAATAGGTAAATTTCATGTTCTCTGTTCTCATTTGCATTCCTTTGTGCAAAGCACATCATATTTTTTTGCTGGTTATTCCATTAGCTTTAGAACATAACTTTACACCCATCAAATATGCCTCTTAATGATCTCAAAATGTGCACACATGGTATGCATTTCTGCAACTTTGGATTGTAGACAGTTAATTAGTAATTCTCTGATGTGGTCCTGACAGGTTAATGGCTTTTGTTTCCAGATTTTGAGGCCATACTTCATTTGATTTGTACCAAAAAAGGTTAAAGATTGCTAGAGTACAGTACTACTTTTGTTTATATAAATTTAGCCAAACTTTTAGTACAAAGTGGATGAGAAAGTTACTTTTGCCCCTAGATTCAGGCTACTGCTTTGGTGTAAATAAGAACATATTATACATGTTTTCTTTTCTTATTGAACCGTGCAATGATTCTGGATACTAAATTGATTTTTAATCACATGGTTTGTTCATTGTTTTATATTTGTGCGGAATCCAGATAGGAATAGCATTAACCATTTTGAGTATAAATAAAATCAGTTTTGGTTCTCACATAGAAACTTTTGTCCATCCAAAAAACAGTAGAAACTAGAAGAATGAATAAATAAAAGTAATCTCCTTTAATTATCCAAACAAACAGAAGAAGCTTTATAGTGACATCAGCCATCACCAAGTCCATAAATATAGATTGCAATGGCAATCTTTAGGGATTAATTTCGGTGACACTAGGATCTAATCACCGGTGAAGCTAGGAAAAGTAAGATGGGCATACATTGCCAAATCATATAGATTGGAATTATTGAGTATAGGAAAGGTCTCAATCAGAAGGGAGCCAAGTTTAGCAACATGGTGTACACTTGCACAACCAAGAATATTCAACATAAAATTAACCCCAATTCTTTTTGTAAGATCAAATATATGTTCAGTATATACTAGATATATTATGTAAAATACTAGCAATTAATGCTGTCAAATACTACCTCCGTCCCCATAAAAATTGCATTTCTAGCTAATTTAGGACAAAATAGTAGGATTGAAAAATGACCACAATAACCTTATTTAATGAACCCACTGCATGCACACATTCCATATATACAAATGATTAAAAGGAAGTTTGAGAGAATTAACCCATATAATTAGCATACTTAATAAAATTACAAGCATTAGCAGCCCAAATTACGTCGGATGGAAGGAAACTTATATAGATGAATCAATTGGTTGGGCCCCACATGGCTAGAAATACAATTTTTGTAGAACAAAGCCTTGGAGCTATAAATGCAATTTTTATGGGGACAGAGGGAGTAAATACATATTGTACAGATCTATTGATGTTGTTTCTTAATTTGCCGACCTCCAATCTCGTACCTTATCCTCCTTTGTTGTTTCTTTTATATCCTACATCGATTTATTCTACTTTATATTTCTCTTCGGAGTTCCAGCTTCCACAAAACAAGCTTCATGGCTTGAAATAAGCAATATATTTAAAACTAAACACTGAGGATGCACACAAATGTTGATTTCTATAAAAAATAATTGTATATAATATTCCCTAATTATTTTTTTTACCAAAACTCCGAGTTATTTTATAAACAATAAATATTTGAACGATACTTCCTCCCGTCAAAAATATTTAACGTTTAGGAGTTAAAATTTTAAAATTCTGATAACCAATTTTATGCTATAATAAGTTTCTGATTATAGTACTTTTCTATGCAAATCTACATATATCATTTTATTTGTTAAACAAAGTATTATAGTTGAATTTTACAAGTTCGTAAGAATATTTGTTCTAAACAATAAATATTCTTTTACCAGAGTAAGAGTTAATTAAAACAATAATTCCCACCACTGAATTCAAAGCTCAAGTCATCTTCAACTTGAATTGGATCGGGTGCCTCTTTCTTCTAATTAAATAAATATCAAACTTGATTGTTTATTCTTACAGAAAAGTGAAAGAAAAGGAAAAGGAGGAATGGAAACTAGAACTCTGGGCTGAGCTAACATGCAAAAGGAGCTTAAAAGGTTTGGGCTGGCCAGCCCAACATCTTCAATGGCCCACCACCTTGCTAGGTTTATGATGTATTGGTAGATATATCGACCATCAACATCTTGTTACGGTGATCATTAGCTATGATGGTGCTTTTGAGAGGTTAGAGTATCAAGTGAGTAGATTAATTAAATAAATGAGTATATTTCCCATCTATTCAAGGACTAGATTGTGATGGTTGTTTACCTTCATCTTTGGTGTAAGATAGCTACTTATAAATGTTCAGTTTATCCATGATATGATTTGCATGCTACTTATCTCGGTAGACCACACAATTGCGGTCAACAATTAGAGTCTCTTAATATTAAAAGGCATTTGTAAACACAGTGAGGTCTTTCTTTTTCTTATGACAAATGTTCCGGCTCGCTAGTAAGAGAAACTGCAGTGAGCTAGACAGCAACGTCAGCTGCTGCAAAAGCAAAAATAGTTTTTGGGCTACGGGACATGTAAATGCATGATTAAGAACATGAAGGGAAAAAAAGTAGGATTTTAACAGAAATATAAGCGTAAAATATAGAATTGTAAAATACAACAAAAACACAAAAATACTGTTTGATTGAACCATAAGGATAACACAAAAAATTAAGAAGAATTTAAGGGTCCATTCAATTTGCAGGAAAAACATAGGAATTTTGGAGGATTCCAATCCTATAGAAAAATTCTTATGAATGTCTTTGAATCAAAGGATTGGATCATTTCCAATCCTTTGAAATTGATCCAATCCTTTGATATTCATATAGAATAATGGACAATCCTATAGATATTTTGGAGGAAACTTAGCAAGAGCTCTTGAAAAATTTCCAATGAGTTTTTCCTACGGTCCAATCAAACAATTATTCCTATATTTTGCAATCATCTGTTTTATACTTCCATTATTGTAAGAATCCTATGTTTCTTCTATTCCTTCTTTTTTTTTTTCTTTCATGCAATTCAAAAGGGCCCGATAAATCAGGTTATTTGGTCTGCACGATCAGCCAAGGTAATGCATGCTGCACAATCGTAGGGAATGGCTGCCTAGTCATCCTTACAATCCAAACTAAAATTACCATTATTCCGTCCCATTTACTATGTTCCTCTAATATTTCACGTATCGCCTACAACATTTTTTATGCTAACTATTGTGGCAATGAAAATTATTTCCCAAGATTTTGGCTTGGTCCCCTCATAAATAACTCTATTTTGCCAAATATTGACATGATTAATTAATGATGAGGTCGACTTAAATCAGGTATATGGCCTCTGCGGTGAGAACCCACAATCTATAAAAAAAAATTATGGCTAGCTAGTCTCGTCATATCGAACCATTGATATTAGAAAAAAAAAACGAAAAGGGCTCATAATTGTGAGGAAAATGATAGAGGGAACAATGATAACAAGTAAGCAGACTTGATTAAATGCTACAGAAGGGAGAAGCCTTATTCTTAGCTCGCATGATTGCATATGAAGAGCATTTGCTACATGAAAAGAACATCTTCTGATCAAGACTGTTGCTTGTCCAAGATGTGGATGGATATTAATATAAGCCAAACAATTGGTTATGTCTTCAAATTATTTTTACTTCAGTTTGTTGTAAAAGACCATATGAAAAACTCATTAACGATAAACCAGTCAAAATATAAAATAACCATACAATACCATTGTATGACTTCGGCATTACCCTTTCCTAACCTCTACACCTTCGTTTTCCGCGCACACGTTTCCTTGATTGCTAAATGATGCAAGTTTTGTAAAGATTTGCTATGGAAAAATTGCTTTAAAATATCATATCAATACATTTTTCAAGTTTTTTTTAGCTAATACTTTTTTTTTTGCGGGGATAGCTAATACTTAATTAATCATGCGTTAATAAGCTACCTCGTATTTTTATGGGGGAGAATGAGTTATAAACAAGCACTATTGACACATCCTTAAGTAAGCCCGTAACAATATTGCTCCAAAAATCTATTACACTAAAACCCTAGAGCAACAAAGCCATTATGATGCACTTAAAATTTGGAGAGAGTCAGCTACCCTCAACAAGAGCATTGGATATAATGGGTTACTTTATTTAATTGTACCCTTTAATTTATTATTACATTTCTTCTCTTTACATATATATATACACACACGTAATTTCACTCAGTAATAATTTATACAGTCTATGAAATAGCCATCTAGGTGATGTGAGGTAAGGGTTTTTCTCCCATCACCTGCCCTCCTTTTAATTTTCACCTGAGCAGCCAGCAATTCCCCTTTATCCAACAGAACCTGGCAGGTAGTGTAACCTAAAGCAGAAAAACCTCTCCTTTTTAGTTTTTCTTTAATTCTTTTTGGAACAATCAAAACCTTTCCAGTTTCCACCATCTTCATATTTTTTTTCCTCTCTCTCTAATCTCTATCATCAACCTCTTCGCTAGGAAGGAAAAGAAACCAAGAAACCCTCTCCTCTCTTCTCCTCCTCCTCCTCTCCTCGCTCGTGGCCGCCACCATGTCAGGCGGCCTCTACAACCACCAGGGTTTCTCCCCGGCAAGAACCCTCTCGCCCCAGATTAGGAGCAACCCCGAGGCCGATAGGTACGGCCTCGCCCGCCGCCGCCGTGGATTGCTACTGTGTTTCTTGCTGATTCTTTGATCCAAGGATTGCTTCTTGCTCTTGGTTGCGTGCCCTTTTTTCGATTTGTTTAGGTGATTGGTTGTGCGATTTCTTGCGTTTTGTTTGTTTTTGCAGCCAGTACTTGAGCGAGCTGCTCGCGGAGCATCACAAGCTGGGGCCTTTCATGCAGGTGCTGCCGATATGCAGCCGGCTGCTCAACCAAGGTGAGATCTTTTATTTTCTTTTTTTTTTGATTGATTGATTGATTGATCTCTCGCTTATTGTTTGTCACGGATTGGTGGGGGTTGTGTTTGTTTCGTGTGAGGAGGAGGGGGGATTTGTGGTGTTAGTTTTGCAATCGGGATTTGGGAATCGGGTGGCTCCAATGCTTGGAATGATGCTGCTGATTTTGCTTGCAGCTTATGTTTGGTTAGAGTTGGCGAGTTGCCCTCTTGTTCTTACTTGGGAATTTTTAGTTGCCAATCGAGATGAGATTGTTAGAATTTTTTGGGGGGTATATGCACAACACAACAGAGATGACCGAGTGTAATGGTATAATACAGCATGCGAATCAAGGCTTGTTGCGCTGTTTTGGTGATTGCCATTGAATTTTTGCCTTCAAATAATGTAGATGTTTTGATGTATTTAGACTTGTTGAGAACTGAAGATCAATGATGAAAAATAAAGTGGTGATGAGAACTAGTAGTTGTCAAGATTTATGTGTAGAGTTGCAATCATTTGTCCATTGCATCAGCAGCAGACAATGGTATGCGCATTGTGGATACAGGATGATTACTGATCTGTTAGGTGCGGCTAGCAGCAAGTAGCCAACAAGATGTCCTGGCTGCTATGTCGCTACCCAGGCAGGCAAGGTGGGCACCTAAGTGAGCTATAGGTGGCTGCCTCTCTTCTAGAACACTGGGCGTGAATGCATCAGTAAATTTTTGCGCTTCACCGTGTGCTGTTGATAGGCTTACTTGATAAAAGAAACTGTTGAATTTAATATATGAAGATGTTTTGAATGTGTAAGAACTGCATGAATAGTAAGCTAATATTGGAGAAATTTGCATTCTTCTTGTGGGCTGGGAACTTCGGATGTTGAGTATGTTGCCTTTATTTTTAGTGAATAGCTTCAGACTGCATTTGATCAGGTTCTATTTTTAGCTGCATTAGTGGGAAGTCAAATTTTTTGCCTCAATTTCTCACTGCACCTTTTAGTGTTTATAAAGTGGTATATGGCCTGTTACATGGATTTACTACATGTAATTTAGATTTGCAATTTTTCTTTTATAGATGAGCAAGGCGGGCATTTAATTTATGTTTACTATAGGCTGGAAAATAGAGCAAGTATCCACAAATAAATACCTCTTTTTTTGTCATATACTGAGAGCATGTCTCTCTGTTTATCTAAAACCCACTCCATGGTTCAACCCAAGTAAATGGGTTGGATAACTATCGATAAGGACACTCTTTCCTGGTTTAACCCTTTAACTGACCATTTTCGAGAATTCAAACTGAAATATGTAAGTAATATATTTGTTGTTATGAATTATGCTATGGATTCAAACCTGCTTCTAATTGTAGCATATATTTGCACCATGTAATATCTATTTATCTTGATGTGCTTCTTGATTTCACTTCTACCTTAAATGCTTCTCATAGGGAAGTTATGATTTGATCATAGCTATCATCTAACTCTTGCATTCCAAAAAAGTATAAACTCCTACTTCTAAGTAATAACCTTATTTATTCCTCCTTTTCCAATCTTTGTGTTGTTTAGAAATCATGCGGGTATCAAGCATGGTCAACGACCATGGATTCAACGATTTTGACAGGCGTCGTTATAGAAGTCCGAGTCCCATGTCTTCGCCAATTATGAGACCCAACCTACATGGCAATGGATTTGGGCCTTGGAATGGCATATACCAAGAGGTATGTATAATGAATTAATTATTACTGAAAAGTGCAAAAGGAAAACAAGCTTTTAATTACTACAAGATTCTTTTTGTCTATACATTTACTCATTATTTTCAACTTCTGATTCTGAAGAAATTTTCTTTAATTGTATATAGAAGGTCATCAAAACTCTGTACCATTGATTCTTATGTTCTTTGCCTGGCGTACATTAGGTTGTCTTTGTGAGCAATACTAATAAGATTTGTTTATATGACAGAGATTAGGCTTTCCTCCTCCTCCTCCTCCTGGGACAAGTATGGACTGGCAAGGCGCACCGCCAAGTCATGGCTCTTATATTGTCAAGAAGATTGTACGCATGGAGGTTCCAGTTGATGCTTACCCTAATGTATGTGTTCCTCTTATGCGATTTATCATCCAGCAGATAAAATGTCTTGTTTTTAATGTCTGCTATTTTCACTTTGCTCCAGTTCAATTTCGTGGGACGTATTCTAGGACCGAGGGGTAATTCTCTAAAGCGGGTTGAAGCATCAACTGGTTGTCGTGTTTTCATTAGAGGGAAAGGTTCTATCAAAGATGCTGATAAGGTAACAAACGTTTGTAAATGTTAATTACTTTACATTTATATACTCATATAACATGTGTTATATAAATTAAAACAAAGTATTACAGCTAGCTAGGATGAGAAACTTCTTTGTTATGTTTAATTTAATATCCTTTGTAGAAATCTTGGAGGTCCTTCACTGTACCCTTCTTCCCTGATTAGTAATCCTAACTATCCATTATTGGTGTGACCATTTCTGCCATGATCTATAGTATTTCTGAATTCTGGTCTTCAAACTTTGTCCTAAATTGATCTGAAACACGAAGAAACATGGGAAACACACAAAAGAACTGTTTAAAAAATTGTTTTTATGAAGTATTGTGTGCCTCAAGGTAGATTTTATATTGCCTGCTCATCAGTTTGCTTACCATATAAACCTTGTAACAATAATAAGTTAGTAACATTGAGTAACGTAGTTGCTTACATGTATTGGACAAATGTATTGTTCTAGTATTTCAATTTTCTATTTATTTTTTGGGTTCATGATATATGGTGGTGAGTTTTATTGCATCTTTGTAGAACATATGTTAGTATTTTGTACTACTATCTTCCCATATGGGTTTCTATCTTGTCTTCTGGGAATCTGTCTTGCCCCTTAAACCCATTAACATGTTACATCAATAATGTGATATTTAAGTAGCCTTACTCTGTCTCATATATTAATCTTGAGTGCTGAAAGATTCCAGATTGCTCCTTGTCCATATTTTTTCCCCTCATTTATCCTCCAAATATACACAGTTACACATCTTTGTTTTCTATTTTATAGGAGGAGAAGCTGAAAGGAAAACCTGGCTATGAGCACCTCAATGATCCACTGCATATCTTGATTGAAGCTGAGTTGCCAGCCAATATCATTGATACAAGATTGAGGCAGGCACAAGAAATAATGGATGAACTGCTAAAACCAGTGGTATTAATTTATATGACTTTATGTATTAATTTATTCTGAAATTTGGATAATACCACTTCACAATTTAGAATTTAGAAATGTGCTACCATAAAGTCTACCATACAGGCTAATGGCACAAACTTTTCACCGGTTATGTTTTTTTATCTTTTTTTTTTTTTTTTTTGCATGACTGAACTGAAAAGGAATTTTACATCTCCATGCTTATTGGAGTAGTTACAGCTATTTACATCTCTGTGGTTTTGTTGACATAAAATTTAGAGGTACCACCCCATACAAGTCATGGTAACTTCACCTCTCCCTCTCATTCGCAGCCCAGTGGCAGCACTTTTCATTGGTCCTGATGTCCTCATTGTTGCAACTGGTTAGTGTAGTATGGGTGCATATCTAGGCTGGAGACAGTCCTCAGCGCTAGTCGCTAGGACAGGAATAGTTTCCTTTCTCTGATTGTGGTTCTGCATGTGACCCTGTGGGCATCAAGAGGGCCATATATAATGAAATAAAACTGATATCCAGTAATATTAATTGGAGTTAATGACCCTTAAGATATTCAATGATGATCTAAATTGTAAACTTAGTCTACTGTCAATACTATATTTAGAGTGTTGCAGTACAAACTTAGTAAATCTACCCTTTCTGGAATATAACATTCACCATAGTAACAAAACAGATGCAACTTGAGGGCCAAAAGAGTACTAGTCAGACCTGCAGCTTTCCTCAGCTAAGGGCATGTTTGGTTATTTTCCTGGGAAAATGAGCAGTGATCTATGCGGGAAAATGTCTGTTTCCCCACAAAAAGAGAGAAAGAAATAGGTCTTTGGTACTTGCCAAGAAAGCACAGAAATGAATCGTGTTGTATCAAATCATAAAATTAAAATTAAGTACAAAACACAGTTTCTTCCATAAATCCCAAGTCATTACTTCCATTCCATGCTTCATTGTTGTCCATAATGAATATTTTGTTGCTGCAAATCATTGTTAAGTGGATGCGGCATGTCTGTACATCTTGCACTGTGGTACTCATCGTCCCAAATTGCAGTGGATCTGCAATGTTAAGTTTATGATGAAGGGCCCAAAGGTGATGAGAAGGCAAGGGTTTAAGTTTTGGGTGCCAGCCCGAATCCTGCTAACCTACAGACTTGGCTGCTTTCCGTTTCATACCCCTGGACCATTTTTTTGTTTGTGTTTCGAAGCTTATGCATATGATGCCACAGAACTAGCCTTTCTCATGTTGTCTCACATTGTAGCTTTGCTAATTTATTTGAGATATTTTCCAACAGCTCTTCTTGAGTAGTAATTTATTTTTATTTCATATACAATGTTTCTTCTCCCCCTCACTTATTCTTTCCCTAAGTTGTCATTCTATGATAGTTATTCCTGCAGTGTTTTTCTGTGAACCATGTTCTGTAGGTTGCTTACAGCTATGACCGCCGTTCATAGCTGACCTCTTTTGTTCGTCTTTGCAGGATGAGTCGCAAGATTACTATAAAAGACAACAGCTGAGGGAACTGGCAATGCTGAACTCTACTCTGAGAGAGGACAGTCCTCATCCAGGAAGCGTCTCCCCTTTCAGCAATGGTGGCATGAAACGTGCAAAACCGAGCCATTAGCAAATATGGTTCGACCTCACCGCTTTCGTCAAGGTCAAGGAGCTCCTACGCGGCTATGCCCCTAGGCATGCCGTCGAGCTCGAGTGGTTCGTTGTATGGGCTATTGTGTAAAAAACAGTATGCCTTTTACTGGATGATTAGTCTGGTACCAAATGGTTCTCTCCTCTGGATGAGGAGATCGATGGTTAAAGCTGCCTCAAATCTTTTGGCCGGTCCAGATGTGTTGTTGTAACTTGTAAGGTTCACATTCATTTTGTTCTTTATCGACTGTTAACCCTGCTAGCTTGTGATGCTAAGATAGGTGGTTTTCCTTTTTTTCAGGAGAGATTAGAGAAGTCTTGGTAATGTAAGATTTCAGTTTAGAAGTTGAGTTAGATTGTATCATAATTGTCTGAACATCATGGAGTTGCAAAATGCAGGTCATGACCGTGTTATGCAATAGTTTGATGGGAAAAATCTTTGAATTAACCATGTGGATTCAGGGCTCTCTGTATTGCAGTGTGGTGGATGGTTCGAAAGTTTTATGTTTGCTTTACAAGTTACAGAGCTATTTTATGAATCTTTCTGTGATTTTATTGTTAGATTTACGGTAGTATGTCTTCTAGTGTTTGACATACCAAGAAGCACCATAACTTAACACAAATAAGTGTGGCATCTCTTGGTATCTTCCTTTAAGGACCATAAAATACCTCATAAGGCTAATGTTAATTTCTACATTTTTTAAATTCTGAAGTGTAGTGTGTTCGCCATGAGCAAGTTAAGTTGCCTCTCAACAGGCAGCCATTTTCTTGAAGCAAAATAGAAAACCATCTAGTCGAAAGGCAATAACAGCTATAGCAATTCAAGATATAATTTAGGCATACATATTTGACTTGTCTTAAGCTGTATATTTCTTTGTTGAGTCCTAAAAAAAATTTTAAAAATAGCTTTGGATTATAATTATTTGAGAACACAAATAAATATTTAAATATCAGAAAGTTGATAAGTTGATTTTTTTTTAAAAAAGTATATATATACATATACCTGTATATACATATACCTGTATATAAGAAATGTTGATGAAGAAAGTTCATTTTTTTAAAAAAAATATATATTATCGTTTAGAAGCTTGAGAAGTGTGCTTATAATCCATAAGCTACTTAAAGAGCTTGAAAAACACATATCACTAATTATACACTCACCAATTAATCTTATGGATGTAAGCAAACGGCGTAGCCCATAAATCTACTAAAGAGCATATTCTGTCTCTAGAAATACAGATTCAGCTCAAAATCTCCAATGCAAGCATCTGGTCTTTCACCGTGGGACCACCAAAATGTTGTAGTATTCGAGAAGCTATGCATTGAAAACGGTTGAGACAAACAAAACAACAGCAATGTCAATATCTATGTATTGAAATTTTGAGTATCAATATCTTAATTCACATTGGATGTATTAAAAATACACCTTCAACGACATCCATGTAAAGAATGCTTTCATGGCATTAAAATTTGTTGGAATGTGCAAACAAACCACCGCATACTCCCTCCGTCCCAAAAAAAAAAAAAGACAAACTCTGGTTTCCGTGCCCAATGTTTGACCGTTCGTCTTATTTGAAAAATTTATGAAAAAAATTAAAAAGACAAGTCACGCACAAAGTATTAATCATGTTTTATCATCTAACAACAATAAAAATACGAATTATAAAAAAATTTCATATAAGACGGACAGTCAAAGTTGGATACGCAAACCCAGGGTTTGCCTTTTTTTGGGACGGAGGGAGTAGGTATTAGAAGTCCAAATGGCATTACAAACGCATCGAATGAAAATTCTCGTCGTTTTGAATTACTGCTTGTTATTTGTTGTTTTAGATTTATCCTATGTCAAACATCTATCTCTGACCATAAATTATTTTCTAAATAATGGAATATAATTCCGGTCTTTGCTCTAAGAGCTACAGCTTATTATTAAAAAATCTGTTCATTGATGAGCACACACAACAAACAATTTCATAATAGCACCTCCAAAAGAAAACATGAAGTGATGCACCCACTAATAACCACCAACACTTGACAAAAGACTTCACAATTATTGCACCATATTTGTGAATCTCCATCCGAAGTTGAAAAAAATCTGCAAACCGTTGCCCCTAGGTTGCAGCATGCAGTGTGAATAAGTTTGATGTCCTCATCACTCCATTGTAGTTACGTCCAAAACCGAATCTAGTGTGTTGCCCCCAAAAAGTACCTACATACAAGATTTAAACGGTGATTTGTCCTACAAGAATGAATTTATTGGTCCTTTTATCAATACCCACAAGCCAGTTTCCAAAGATATGAGTTGGAGTATATTATATGAGGATATAGACCAAAAGAAGTTTGTACTGATCTCCAGAGAAAACTAACAAAAGGACAATTAATAAATGAATAATAGATTGTTTCATTTTTATTAAAAAAAACAACATCTTATACTACCATTTTAATTTCTCCTAGCCGGAAGGATAACTCTTGAAACGCTCAGTACCTTAAAACGGATAAAATGATCGAAATTGTATCAAAGCTGCTGTAAATTGTAATTAACAAAATAATTAAAAACATGTGTTTCCTCGGAATGCGTGATGACAGCAGCAGCTAGTGTCACCAACACAACATGGGACCTAGCTATACAGTGGTAGTATATATAGCTAAAGCTCAAAGTGATGGCAGGTAGGCGATGTCGGCCGTTAGCGTGTCAGCCTTGATTGCGTACTTACGTGCTCTCCCTCAGCAGCCTTGTAGGTGGTGAAGAAGAAGAAGAAGAAGAGTGAAACATGTCATATGAGAGATGAGACATTGAGACCGGATCATCTTTTGGCTTTCTCCTTCCCCGAGGAGAGGAGAGTTTCAGAGTGGCTGGTCTGGTCAGCCTTGCACGCACAACCCGGGCTGGCTGGACGGCGGCGTCGCCGTGTTTCTCGGCTTGCTTTTGGATTTCTTCTTTAAAAATATATAATTTTTTTTTATATAATTTTTGCTCGGCGTTCGTGTGCGACTTTTGAGTTTTGACCTGCCGAACTGAGCTGGGGTATCGTCTCGCCCAACGGAATCAAGAGGAGTTTAATTGTTGGTCCAACAAGTTGTTGATAAATTAGAGCAAGTTCAGACTTCAGAGACCCTCAAAAGAACAATTGAAAGGTTTTTCTAGCTAGCTTGGGCGCACAGTTAAAATAAGGGAGGCTCTAGGCTCGATTTGAAATATACTAGAATTCTACGTAAAACGGCTAGGGACTCTCTCTTCTTCGGAACAATACATAAATACTCATAATATAATTATTTCTTATTTCACAAACTTCGATGTAATAGTTACTCTAAAAATAAAATTATTTTCGGACAAGCAAAATAAATTTATTATGGGACGGAGAAAGTAGGTAGGAGTAATTTTTAATGGGTAAACATATAGGGTTTATTGGGATTGAAGGATTTTTTAAGGAAAAAGACAGGATCCAATCCAAAGGAATGAGTCCTTATGATTGCAGGATTGCTTCAAATTAAGGCAATTTAAAGGATAGGAAAAATTCCTCCACAATGTTGATGAATTTTAGCATTAGGTTCAACCTCATTATTTCAAATTCCTTTGATATTTTAAGGCATTTTCTCTCTCTCCATTATCTCTCTAGCAAATCAACATATAATCTTAAAATTCTTTTGTTTTTTTCTATGGTACACCAAATACATGTTTTGAATAAATTCTGTAGCTTTCTTTCTTGTAGGATTTTACATGGCATGATATTTTTAATTCTATGTTTTCTCTATTCCTATACTTTAAGAATCTTACGTTCTAGAGGAATCATAGTAGAAAAGTTGCATTTTAAGGTTTACCAGTAGTTGTATTACATAATATCGGTTTTCTCTATTTGTACAAGTGACATCTGAGTATAGTTGAATCTTTCTTTGTAGATGGACTAGTCTAAAAAAATACTAGTAGGTCAATACTTTTCTTACTCTTGATTGATAAAACGACATCTAATATATATTTCATTATATATATTTTTCATTGTTAACGGTAACAAGCAATGGACTTATGGCTTTCGTTTCATCTATTCATCATCCTTGTCACCGTAGCTCCAGGCAACATGTAGTATATATATGGACTTATGGATATTTTTTGCAAAGTAATACGCATTAAGTAGGAGTAACTGATAGTATGAGCTATGTGCAACTATATATTAATTGTTGTGTATGGTTGATATCATGGTGCTATTAATAATCTCACAAATTAATGTGGTTATATCAATCTTATGTATACTTAGTCTTGAGAACAACTATCATGTAAATACGTTCTAAAATAGACATTACAATAAGCGGCTATTATTGCTGATGCAATGTACTATTCCTGCTAATAATTATATGGTGGAATCGTGTTATTTTTTTAACCATGGCTTACAATATGGTGTTAAACACCGCACAAAACCAATAATATTTAGAATGGGTGATTGATGAGAATGATGGTTATATAACGTATTATTTCTTTTTATATAGTAGTAACAAGGATACTAAGAGTTATACCTCTTGTTTAAACATGAAGGTACTTTCACCAAGACCAATGATGAAACATCAATATCAACGACACATAGAGATTAGTTCCAGACACACGCCAAAAAGCCACATACTGACTTTTATTCTATGAAATTAGCACCTATTTTATCCACAATACAATCACGCTTTCTTTATCCATGAAAAGAAAATAAGGTGGTAATAGTGGTGAGACCATGGTATCACCATATCTCCTACTCCCTAAATCTAAATCAACCTAATGGTAATTTATTTTTTTTAAAAAAATCATCCTCTAAGATGTTTCCAACATTTGCAGCCATAAAGAAGCAGGGGCGTAGGCAAACCAAAATCAGCTTGATCTTGAGCCCTAGGCTTGCCTCCATAATTATATTTAAATCTTCATAAACCACTATGAAGAAAATTTTGTAATGTGTTAACAAAATTAATATCTCTTCCTACTCGAGTCATAAGTTTCGATAATTTCTGATTTCGTCAGGGTGGACAAGTATTTATCCTACTCTCCAAGATTTTTCCAATACTAGCACAACCACATACATGGATGTATTCAGCTATACAGAAACAGTGGTGCAGACCGTAGCCAACAAACATGAGATATTTCCAAGTCACACATAAAAATAAACTACTGCTGAACACAACGGATCGAAAAAGAAAGTAAACTTTTATTTTTGTTTCTCCATCACACGACTAGTACTAAAAGAAGCAATCTCCCATGTATTTTTTTTCTTTTCTTTTTTACACCTGCAATCCATATGACCAACCTGCGACTGCAAAAACTCGATGTCAAGATACTCACTCCTGCTGCTGTCAGACATCAGCAGCAGTAGCAGAAAAGCAAGAAGAATGCACGTGCACACGCACTAAACAAACAGAAGAAAAGGAAGATAATAATCTTGCTGCGGTCATCTCATCTCATCTCAACCACACGCCCCAAATCCAACGGCTTGGACCACAGCCACAGGAACGCCGGGATGACAGCATCCAACTCATCCTTAAAAAACTAGTCTCTTTTTTACCCTCTACCAAGCAAACCAGATGAGTCTATGACCTTGGTTGAGGAGCTTAAAATTTTTAAAAAAAACAACTAATAAGAAATAGAGAAGCTGAAGATTCTGCAACTAAAATTCTAAGAAACAACCGGTAAAATATAAAGAAGCCAAAGATTTTACGACTGCAGCTTCTCAGAAATCGAGTAGCTTCTTATAAACCGAGTGAAAATCTGAACGATCTTCTACAACTAAAATTCTAAGAAACAACAGATAAAATATAGAGAAGCTAAAGATTTTACAATTACAATTACAGCTTCTCATGAACCGTACAGTTTCTCATAAACTGAGCGAAAAATCTGAACTGTTTAGAGAAGCACTTCAAACAGACCCTATCTGATCACCAAAGCTTTGACCACATCCAAGAAACGAAACGAAACCAGGTTTTGAATCAATCTTGACTCGATTCTTTTTCCACAAGTTCTCTTCGAATCGACCGATTCGTTACAATGTCAACACCACAATGTCACAACTACATGAGACGAGATGATATTACAGAAAATATTACAGATCAGTTTTTGAGTTTCTCCCAAGATCCTAATGCAGGAGAAGCAAAGCATATGTATGTACAAAAAATGAAAAAAGATAATCGCATCAGATCAGATTTTGATTAACAGCATCATCGAATCACATCAAAAGGAATGATCCACTAAGATTTTCACATTAGGATGGTTGGTGTTATTTGTTTTTTTATTTTTTTTAAATTTTTTTTTGGTGGCATCCATGTCGCCGGGGAGGAGGATCAGGCGCGGCCGGTCTCCTCGACGGCGGCGGAGGCGGTGTTGAGGGCGGGGATGCGGCCGCCGCAGCCCGACTGCTTCTTCCGCTTCCCGCCGCCGCCGCTGGCCAGGAGGGGCCACACCGGCCGGGGCACGAAAGGCGGCGGCTCGAGCTCGATGGGCTCCTCCTTCGCTGCCGCCGTTGGGAAAAGAATTTGATTGACGTGGAGTACTTATAGATTCAAAATTTCAAATGGCTTATACGGTCCATCATGACAAAATCATCCCTTGCCTTCAAGATCGTTTTGGTCCATTGAGCTGAGTATTACATTCCCTTTACCTATCTCGTCATAGATATTCACTTTGTTCTTCGCATTTCCAATATTTTCACTTTGTAATTTTGTTCATCATTTGAATTTTCCATTTCAATTTTCTTTTTGTTGATTGATAGTTTGAAATCCATCTTCTAGATCTTCATCTGTTCTCTTGACAGCAAGCTTGATCATAAATTGAGAAAAATTTCTCTTTCACACCATTTTCTTCTTGATCATGCTTCTCTTCTCATGAAGTCACTTGAAAACCAATGGTTGATGTGTACCTTGAAGTTCTTCGTAGAACATCTTAATTGTCATCACTTCACATATGGTATTTGTTGGCAGTTGTTAAACACCATTTCGACTCCAAGCTTCGGGAATAAATGGGTGAAACAATGTCAATTCATCCATTTACTTTAGATTAATGAATCTCTATGAGCTTTATTGTTCGCTAGTTATTTTGTAGGAACTATCCAAATAAGATGAAATGTGGAATTTCAAATGTTAGACCCAAATCCTAAATGAGATATGTTTAGTGACAATTTTGTTCGTTGGGGTCACTCTTCAACAGTGAGATCTTATTAACCTTGCTTTAAGTTTGGTTCAGCTTTTAAAAAATTTTGATACAAAGTATAATATAAATTATTAATATTGGTTTGAATAAAGTATATTGTATAGCTAAGTGATAATTCCACGGGAAACATAACCCTAGCATCGAACTGCAATAAATACAATCAATTAAATTCAGTTATAACATGTTGCAACCTTAACGTTTGAACCGCCTCTAACACCACGATATAATGGTACAATCGTAAGATTCAATAACAACATTACTAATAAAAAAAGATACTGCGCGTAGTTACAATACAAATAGATACTAAAAAATCCATGCAATAAAGAGCTAAACATCAATCGTCACTAACACCACAATACAACCAGTTCGATCATAGGATTAATAACGACATCACTACTTTAAAAGGAACATAAGAAGTAATATGTTTAAATAGATACCACTAAAAATTATAGTACGCAAATAAAGAGCTAAGCACCAAAATTAACAGCTATTGTTGCCTCCAATCCATTTACCACTTGCCATCTATAGATGGCTGTCTCCAGCCACACCAGTGACCAGCCAAGCAAAACACAGCTTTTGCTTGATTACTTCTTCCAGAAACGGCAGCCCAGGTTTTCTTTTCAAACTCACTCACAGCTAGCCTTTCCTTAACCCCGTTTGAATTTCCGAGCTTGCGTCGAATATTCCGGATGCCCATCCCCACCACCAAGGGCACCCTCGTCATTTCCCCATCCCCCACCCCGACCGATATGCCCCGCGCGGCGGTCGCCCCGCCACGTGGACGCGCCCCCACCGACGAACGAGATTCTCGCGGGTGCCCCGACCGCGTAATTACCAAACTGCCCCTTCTACTATTCCGCTTTATAATATAGTAGCGCCGATGCTGCTCTTCGTCTTCTCTTCCCCAATTTCCCCTTCTCCTCTTCTTCCCGCTTGCTTCCCAATTTCTGCACGCCACCGAGCAATTCGTGAGAGGGAGAAGGGATCGGAACCCTAACCCTAGCGCTGGTGGGAGCCGCCATGGATGCGCGGATGCGGTGAGTGGGGGTGGTTTTCTTGGTGGGTGAGGCGAGGTGGTTGGGGTATGGGTGGGGGGAGGAGGAGGAGAAGCGCGGCGATGGCGATGGAGGGGGAGGGGGAGGTGAGGGTGGTGGAAGAGGCGGGTGGTGCGGATCATCTTCCGCGACGAGGACGCGACGGATTCGTCGAGCAGTGAGGAGGAGGGGGAGGGGAGGTGGTGGCGGCGAGGCGGGTGGTGGTGAAGCGGACGCGGCTGCGGTGCCAGGAGGTGGAGAGGAGGTTCACCGGCGTGCGGCGGCGGCCGTGGGGGAGGTGGGCGGCGAGATCCGCGACCCCAAGGAGAACGGGCGGCGCGTGTGGCTCGGCACCTTCGACACCGCCGAGGCCGCGGCCGCCGCCTACGACGACGCCCTGCTCCGCCTGCGGCCCCGGCGCCGCCCTCACCTCCCCTCCCGCCGCTGCGTCGCTCCGCTCCGCCTCACCGCCTCCTCCGCCGCCGCCGACGGCCGAGGAGAAGAAGCCGCTGCTGTTCCCGCCACAGCTGCCTCCGAGGAAGAAGGCGATGCTGTTCCCGCCGCCGCTGCCTCCGAGGAAGAAGGCGATGCTATTCCCGCTGCCGCTGCCGCGAGGAAGAATCCGCGCTGTACCCGCCGCCGCTGCCGCCGAAGAAGAAGCCGCTACCACCACCATCGCCGCCGGCGCCGGAGAAGGAGAACACCCCGCTCCCGCCGCTGCTGCTGCCTCCAAAGAAGAAGCCGCTTCCGCCGCCGTCACCTAACGT